>VWZP01010350.1:1397690-1929178 GCA_013396995.1 Dicaeum eximium | reverse complement strand
GGGACTCAAACAGTCATTAAAACTCCTGCTACTATTCATTACAGGAATTCATCAAAGCATATGACTTCAACTTGTAACGACACTATATCCTGCAATAGAAAATGAGAATATTCTAGTAATATGAGAATATGAGAATATTTTTTTCTGAATTCTAGCTGACTACCTGTAATCAAAAAATTTCCTTACACTAGTGGAAAGTACCTATATGGCAGGCTTAATTTGATCAGTCATATACTATGCAATAATTTATAGACAATTGTTTCTGTAATTATAAGGGATATGATAGTAAATATGCTGAAATCACTTTCTATAACCCATCATCATTCATTAAATGTATAAATAAATTAGAATATTAATATGTCCTTTAGTTTAATTTAAAAATATACTCAGTGTGAGTAAATGCTTATATATAAGTATATATTCCAGCAACTATCAAACCCACAGTAATTTTTTTTTTTTGCAATCACTGCTGTAATGTTGGTTAAGAATAATTGTCAAAATAAAGATCAGAGAACCAATTATTCCAAAATTTCTAATGGGAGACAATTCACTGGAGTCTTCTCCACTGCTCTCTCTTGAAATCTCATTTACATATTAGATCTATACCATGGGGTGACACAACTAATCCATATTTCACACAATACTCTCAGTCAAACTCCTGTTAAAAGCCTCTAAATTCTGACAGAAAGGAAGAAGCCATGTGGAAAGAATGCTTCTATAATTGCACTCAACAACCAACCTGACTCTACTGTTTGTCAGACAGGAAAAAACTGGCATTCATTTTTCACCTTGTAGAGTTTCTAGCCTTTACTGGTACTTAACAAATAATAAGCATAGCTGTATAAACACATTTCATAAAATGGATGTGTAGAAGTTTTCAAAATAATTGGAGCCGAAGCTAGTGTAGTATTGACACATAATTTATTTTCCTTCCTCCTCTAATTCTGTGTTTCTCTACACTCACTGTAGTTACAGTGCTGATGGAAAATAGCCTACATAATACTAAAAAAACACTGGGAAGAATAGCTTGTGTCATAACAAAAAAAAAAATTATTTCTCAAAACCGAGGATAAATAAAGAAATACATCAATAATGTATAATTCTTAAAATATCAGTTTTTGAAAGGTGAAGCAATAAATACCACAATTGAATATCTCAATTAAGGTGCTGCAGGATTGAAACAATGTTGTTTCTTATGTCTACCAATCCTCGGTGAAGTTTATAAACAGTTAGCTAACATTCAACCCATTTTTTCTACAAGAGCGTCAAAACAATTTTTAACTAGGAGATGCTACCAAATGAATTCTTGTTAGCTCCTTGGAATAACATTTTGATACAAAAGCAGAAGCAGCTTTGGAAGCTTTCAAAAGCATCTGTGAAGATGTTTTCGATGCTATCAATCACAATCAATTTTAAGAAAAGTCTTACCTCCTTCAGTTAGATAAAAAGAGAGAAACATTTAGTTGGTGACATGAATGCTACTGGACACTGAATAGCAAACTGGCACACAATTTCACAACTATTAAGGAAATATGAACTTCATTTAGGCAAAGAAAATATTAGTATTCCATTGATAGTGTTTTCCTCCATTTCAGTGGTTTTGTCTGACAAGGTTGCAGAAAAATACAATGTCTCTCAGACCTGTCAACCCTGAAAAGCAACTCCAGTGACAGGAATCATCAAAAATTGATTTTTCTGTTATATGAAGGGCCTTATTTTCTCACTTTGACTGAAGTGGTTTTATACCTGTAAAATTTTAAACAGAAATCATTATATAACTTGCTGTTTGTGCTATTCAGAACATCCAATTCCGCCTTCTCTTTTACAAGGGATCCCTCTTGAATAAAAACATGCATTTCTTACTGGGAGAGCATAGTCAAAGACAGAGAACCTGACAACACTAAAATCAAGGTGCTGTGATGCTCTTTATTGGGCCTTTGAGCTGTTCTCCAGTGCTTTGTTCCTCTTTTTGCTGTCTCTCCAGTTTCCTAATCTCTTTTGCCCTGCACATTTTAACCATTAGTATTTCTCACACTGAAGTTAACAGTGGGGATAAAATATACGGTATCAGCAGGAAGATTAAAGCTCTTAAAGCATAAAGCAAGAGATCAACTGCTTCTGTATTCTGAGGCCCAGAGGCAAGAGCCAGCTGAAGAAAACAGGCTGATTTAAAAAAACATAATGCTACACTTGTTTTGAACATTTCTCCGTCTCCACAAAACCGGTAAAATTTACAACTTTTCCCTCTGTTTCTCCTTGCAGTAGTGTCAGGAGTCTAATTTTCCAGTGCCAGCAGCGTCAACACTGCAGAGAGTGTGCTGTGTCCATCACAAGCCAATTTGGGTGATGGACACAATTGGTGCCAAGATCTGGGAAAAGGCAAGTTTATCCTCCCACCTGCTGTCTGAACTACCAAGCACTGGCTGATCTAATCCTCCTTCTGAAATGACCTTTGGTATGCAGAGCTCATCTTTTCTGGAGAAACATTATAAACTTAACTGAAAAGCAGCCCTGTTTAGTGAGCAGCAATCCTCTGCCCTACACCTGAAACATTTGTGTAGTACAAAAAGTGGGATGAACAGTATATCTTCTTTTTTTTTTTTCTTTTTTGACACAAAACTTTTGAGGAAGTCTCTTTGCTGGACTCCGCTTATACTTACAGGGACATGTAGCTGTTATAAACAAACAAATTTTGAGCACTCAGTTTCTAGAATAAAAAAATTAATGTAAAGACTTTCTCTACTGCAAGACTGATTTAGTTTTTTTTCACTTTTAAGGGATACTTCTTTGGAATGTTTAACATTTTTTTCAGGGAGTTCTTCCTTTGGTTCAGAGAATTACGCACTATACCAATATGCAAAACTAGAAAAATATCTGGTTTTACCACAATACAATCAGCAACAGAAATCTTAAATTCCATAGACTTAGACTCTAAGTCTTCCTTTTTCCTGTTAAATAACATATTGTAATCTAAAAGAAGAGAAATATTTTTTACTTTACAATATCTATTTAGTGCTGACTACATCGAGGCTCCTCTGTATGTCAGAAACACTAATGTCATCTTTGTTTATTTGTAGTATGCATGCATCCACACAAACTTATAGCTTTAAAAAGTCACAGACATGTTCAGGGCAAACTAATAATTGCTGCCTGGGAATCGCATAAAAACATGTATGTACAGGGCAGAAAATCCTGTTCATTTATTATACCATTTTATCCCTCAGATTCTCATAGAGTACAGGACTATGGAGATGGATATTACTGTAGCTAACACACACTCTATTTAGATTTAGAGCCCTTTAATTTTCTCTCATCAATATTTGGAGAAAAGCAGACTGCAGTTCTATACACTGACAAATAGTGAATCTAATTTCAGTTTGTTTTTACAACTCATTGTGTTTAATGAAATAATTCACTTGTTAAAGCTACTGATGCACAAACACTATTGAAAATCTATCCCTTTTGTTTGCTCTGTTTGGGAAAAGAAACCTTAAGGGAATATTCAAGGATCTTGTATATTTACCTGGCCTAGGTATGAATACGCTATAAAAATATAGAACTTCTCCCAATTTTTCAACAGTATCTATTCTGGAAATTAACACACTTCTAAAATGACGTTACTGCATCCTGTAGTTTTTGAGGATAAATTTTCAGTATGTTTCTAGACTTTTTGTTAAATTGAAATGCTGTACAAAACTTCTTTAGATAAGGCTTTGGATTAAATGTTATAAGGTACCATTACCTCTATGCCTTGAAAAAGAAAAAAACATTTAAAGTTAGCTCTAAATATTATAAAGGTTCTATGGTTTTTCTTTGTGTACCCTTTTCTTCTTTTTCTAATTTACACAATTTCTCTCTGAAGAAATATCTTGATTGAAATGTCTCAAGTATGTGATTGATTCACCTTTAATGCCATCTTTCATGGCACTGTATGAGATCTGAAATTCTTGTTAGAAAGTGTTTCTTACTCTTTCCTTTATACATGGTTAAATTTTGTCTACTCTAGGAGCATAGTGCAACACAAAACCCAGAAGTGCAAGGTGGCTGAGACAGGGAGACACCCCTGGAGATCATCTAGCCCAACATCCTGCTCCAACAGTACTGCTGAAGCTCAGATAGGTTACTGAAAGCTGTGTCCAGTGGGATTTTGGCTATCTCTGAAGATGGAGATTCCACAAACTCCCTGGTCATGTCATACCAGTGTTTGACAACCCTCAGAGGAAAGAATCTTCATAAACAGAATTTCTGCAAGTTCAGTTGTGTCCTTTGCACCTTGATGTAGGAGGGTTATATCCCTAAGCACTTCAAGTCGTATAACTGCCTTTTTTGAGCTTTTTATCTCCATTGGAATCACCCTAAAGCTGTTTAGGATCAAAACACTATGCAGTTGAGCCCCTTAGACATGTACCCAGCATGGTCTGGCCTTGGTGAAGTTACTTTTCAACACTCAGCTAAGAAAATACAAAAGGAGGGTTTAAATTCCATCTTTCACATAAACATTAAGAGAACTAATTTTCCTAAGAGAAAACCCTAAAAACCACCTAGGCTCAAGGCAGTCTTCCCACAATGCCACTTATTCTGTGCAAAAGTCCACTTTTTCCTTGCTTGGAACTGGATCACAGTGCCAGCAAAAATAAGTGAGTATTTTCAATTCCTTTGCAGCCACCAGATGCACTGAGCATCACCACATATATTCACACTTATCCTTATGGGGAGGATTGTGTGTTTCTTTTTTTTTTTCATTTTATACTGCTGGAAATTTACTATTATATCCAGGTTGCACTTCTAGCTATCAGGCATCAGCAAGGTTTACAAGCTGAACACAGTGCAAAATCCAGGCTGTTTACATCAATCCACATATTCTGTTATAATGAAATGGATATCAATGCAAAATGTATGAGGGAAAACAACTGACTGAATCTGACAACAGTGCCTATGGTAAACACTCTTTTCCTCAAGTTCACTCAAGTTTTGCTTACTTTAATTTTTCTATGCTTCATGGTTTAAGCTGTCAAGGTGTTAACTATTCATGTTGGCAGACAGCAACACCTGAAGATATTCCAAAACCAACTGTGAAGGAGGATGATGAATGTTTTCCTTTCTCTGTGAATTGAAGGGGTTTTTTTAGGTTTATTTTTACTACTATTTTTCATCTCAGTGGCTATTTTATCAGTATAAACTCCTAAATCAAAATAAAACAAAGCAAGCATGCTCTTCCTTTTATAAATTTTATGAACCAAAAAACCCTCAAAACTTTAGCCATTGTTAAAATATAATCTAATGAATATCAATCAGATTTATTTTACTCTTCTTTGTAGATGGCTGACATTTTGACAATGTTGTGGTTTTATCATTGTCTTTAAGATCCTATGTTTATTTAAGGGCCCATATATTATCAAGCTATTGTAATTTTGTGCATGTGCTTTACAATCAGAATTCATCAAATTAAAGGCTCTATGTATTTCACAGATTTTAGAGTCCTTACTTAAATTATATGCTTCTAATTACTTGAATTTAAAAGCTTCTTCCAACATTCCTTTATCACCATCATTTCTGTAGAAAAATAAAGATTTCTTTAAGTATAATAAAACCATACAAAATTCTTTTTTTATATCAGGGTCAATGCAACCTCATTATTTTCATTCTCAAATATCAGAATAAGTGTATTTCTGAGTGATATTTTAACCCTTTTTTTCTTTTATGCTCTTCCACCTGATACTACTTCTACCCTTTTATTTTCCTCTTACCAATACATTTTGAAGTATATCAATTTCTTGTGAACAAGAAATTGCCAAAAGAAACAGCACAATTTAAAATTGTATACTATTGTCTCAGTTTTCTTTAGCCTTCATTTCTGAGCCATCAAAAAGAAATGCCATGATGTACTTGCATCTCAGAACATCAGGCAAGCCTTAGGTCTCACTTTTATGAAGGAAAATATGGAAGTGACATCAAAGTGAGCATGTGTGCCAAATCTTATTCTGTACCTTATCTTTGTGGGTTCTTATAATCTGGAATGAAGTTGGTTTCTTTCTGTGTCAGTTGTGGCTCAAATATTTCACTTGTATTTTCACTTTGTTGCTAGGGCTTTTTTCTAATATTGCAGAACTCTCATAACAATTTTAGAGAAGATATATTGACCATGTCATAGTAGCACAAACCTTTATGAGATTTAGTTTTCAATTTTCTAACTGAAAGGATATTTAGTCATGCAAATACAAGAATAATTTCTACTTTAAAACTCCTATCAAGGTTTCATTGACTACATCATATTTGAGATACTTTAAAGCCTTTCCATTTGAAGTCAAGATTGTTTATCTGGTCCTTTTGCAGAGTATTTTTCTTTTTCAAAGGTGAAAAGTCCTTTATTTACTGACCAGAATTTTTCTCTAATTAGTTTACTTAATCCAGCTGCATCCCTTCACCCAGTTTTTAGTATTTTATTTAGTCTCTAAATATTGACATTGTTCTGTCACAAAGAATGTATTACATGCCACATCAGTACAAATTTAACCCACTGTTATTCTCTCTGCTTTTGTAGAAGAAGAGGGAAGCTCAGAACACTCTGAAAGACACCTGTCAGTTCAGATGAGTCATACTCCAATCAAAACTCCCATCTCAAAACAAGTTTTCCTACAAATTTATCTTTGGATTTCACTGAAATTTCATGAAATAATGTTGTGAAAAGACAGCAAGATAGAGAGACCATTGTAATCCCATTATCTTGTAATTTCCAAGATCCTTACTTTTGCAAAGGTCTGCTTGGAAGGTGGTCTGTATGTGCACCAATTAAGCACAGGATAAACTGGCAACATTGAGCATGTAATTCCTACATACCTGCACTTAGGCATTTATTTAACATGGCACTTAAAATATACTAACAATAAATTAATGTACTTAAATGTGCAAGATAACTGAATGTATTATAACACTGTTTTCACATGTATATATAAACAGCATAAATTATAGAAAATATGTCCCTTAAATAGTTAAGGGACTTACAACAGTTCCCACCATGCAGCTGGGATATGGGTGGGAAAGATTGTAGTAATGTTCTCCTGTGAGAGGGAAAGGATGGAACATGGACAGGGCATGTTGCAACCTGATGGATCACAAACTGGGGCATCCATCCTTGACCACAGTTTGGATACCCCTAGCTCCTGACATAGCTTTTTTAATGCAGAAAGCAAATAAAATGTGTTCACAATAAGTCAGCTGTTGGCAATGACATAATTTAATCATTTACTTGTACACTGTTCAGTAATTTCCAGATTCTTGGTTTTAGACAACCAAGCTGAAATATAATGCAGTAGAAATGTATCCTAGGTACTAAAATTTTAGAGAACAAAGAAACAAACAGACAACCCAAACAAAACAACAACAAAAAAAAAAAAAGAAAAAAAAAAGAAAAAAAAGAAATTCAAGCGGAAAGAGGTTTTTCTTTGGAAAAATATTAAATTATGGCTTATTTCTGCAAAAACTCTGTGCATATATTTTTACAGGTGAAAAAAATGCATGTAGCTAAAATTATAAAAAAGTCTCCTTAACAATTCACAGAAATTGATAAAGCTGACTGAACATGAAAGAAGATCTAGCAGCCTACCTGGCTAGCAAGCTCATATTTAAACAGAAATCCCTAAAATTTTATTCATTAAATCAATCAGAAATTTACTCACATTTACAGTAATTAGACCATCCAAAGGCCTTTGTAGCTACTTGGAAAGAAATCCTGAAAGATAGTACACCAAATGCAGTCATTCCTATTATCACCATCCTGTATGGCTGGTGATAGCTTTGGGAACACATTTCCTAAAATATTATCTAGAATGTTTCACTACATTGTTAATTTTTGCTCTCCCACTTTTCCATATCATAAAATTGATTGTATTGTTTAGCTACAAGCAGAAAACAAATTAGTACTTACACAGTGCTTTAAACATGCAAGGCACCATATAAATTTTAAGTTATCAGAGCTTTTCAAAACACAATCTACTTCAAAATACATTTTTCATTGCTATTATTTAAAATTCATATTCATCTCAACATTTTAAAAAGTGGGATATATACTGGATTTAAATAATGTTAATAAGTACACATCTCTCAAGAGGCCAGTGTTGGCAGGACTGAGTTATGGGAAGGCTCTTTATGACCTCTGTCATGTGTGAGTACATGTGGCAGGTTTTGCACTGATTCATCAGTAGCAATGTAGCTTACATCAATCATTCGTTTTCAGATTTGGAGGAGACTTAAATATTTGGGGGAAACTGCTGCTTATAGGCACTGAGACAAGAGGAATCAGGAAATTATTCAAAAAGTAAAATTACTTGTTTTCTTAGTTTTATTTATGAATGCCTTTATATCTACTGTCAGTATTACTGATGTTACCTGGATATTTTCTCTGGAGAAAGGGAGAGTGTGTGATGTGATTTATACCACAAAATAACTGTGCTGCAGAAATAATTATTCAAGTCTGGCTGAGAAACCTTTTCACACTCTTCACAAGCAGTGCTGGCAAGACAAGCCATCAAGAGACTCACATTCTGGATGAGGGCTGTATACAGGCACAGGCTATCACACCAAAGGGCTGAGGAGCAGAGGCACAGTCAAAGTGTCCAACATTATCTCAAACCTCAACTACTCCTTGCAGTGACATTTCAAGACAGCACAAGCTTTTCAGTCTTTGGACAGAAGCAATAAGAGAAGGGACTGTACAAAGCAGAGAAGCAGTGGTTCACCAATATAGCCATTGCCTGTTTGTTCTTTACTTTCCCATAATTGCTAACCCATCAATACCTGGAATAACTGTTCTTCCCGTCTAGGGCAAAACTGCCTAATACTACACATCCACATTCTGACTAAGTGCAAAGTTCACTGGGATCTTTCATCTGATCTCACCTGTGTGTACTTCCCAGCATGCAGTGACAGTCTGAGTATTCCTGCAGCACACAAAGCATATGACATTTGTGTCACAAAGCCCCTTGTTGGTAACCAGAACAACAGACAATTTACCCATTATTTCTGATTTTTCAGATTTTCCATTACACATTGCACATGTTTTATAAATGCTCAGTTTCACTTGCCTCCATCTCACAGTGGAGGAGATGTCAGATCAAAAAAGAATATAACACAGAGAAAAATACCTTCTCTTTTGGCCACTCAGTTCTTTCAGAAGATAGGAATACTAGAAACAAATCTGCCATCTGTAAAAGAAATGTGGAGACATGCCTTTCTCAACTACTTCTCTGAAAAAGTGCAGATATGTGTGAAGTATCCACCATGTTAAAAGAATCTACTACAGGGTTGAGTGGGAAATTGAAATAGAGGATCATCTTCCCATTTGTTTTTGAAGAGGCAATCATGGAAGAGTATTAAAAGCAATCTGAAAGGGAATTTGCAATTTCCCCTTTGTGGATGATTGGTATGTGAGGATTGATCTGAGCTAATGCCAAGATGCGATTAATTTAAAATTGAAGTTGCCACTGTAAAAAAATTAAATTCCAAATAAAACTGTTATTCTAAAAAATCCCTCAGCAGCACAAAGTACAAAAATAACAAAATATATAATATATAATTCATAATCAGCAAGACATAGGACATGAAAGTTTAAATCTTCTAAACTCCATGACAAAAAATAACAAAAAAGAAACAAAAACTACCACCATCTAAAAAGGGGGAAAAAAAACCAAACCAAAAAGCACAATGCAAAACCCAACCACTTATCAACTATTCATAGAAAGAGAAGGCCCACAGAATAAGTTCTTGTTCATGTAAATGGTTGTACAGAAGCACAATTCTAAATGTGGAAAAATTTCTGTTCTTATTCCATCTTTATAACTATCAAACCAAGGTTTTTATTTGTGTAATTCATGTATTTGGGTTCCTCCTCTTTGATTGGTGTTTTTATTTGCTTGTTTGTTTTAAAAAACAAAATATTATTTTAATTTTTTTTATTATTATGCCTGGTGTTTACTTATACGTAATTGAGGCCCAGACTGATTTCTTCATAAATTGTGTATCACAGTTTGTAGCACAGTATCTACAGAATCTGTACGATGTCCTTGCTTAAAACTTTGCTATTTAGTGGTTTTGCATGTATTTAGGGATTCACTAATTCGACTGAAGAGTTAAAGACATAACAGAATCAGCTTCATTCCCTCATGTGTGTTCACTTACATGATTAAAAGCAGTAAATCATCTTTTCTGAAAGAAACCCAAACTACCATTTAGAGTATACTCAGCAGGTGAAAATGCTTACTAAAAAGGCAGCAGTCTTACTGTGGTGCTGTTCAGAATTATGCTGTTTTACAGATTTATACCTCTTAATATGATCTTGAAAATATGCAATCGAGTAAATGGAGACTAACTTTTTTCAAAACAATGCAAAATCAGCTTATTTTGAAACACTAATGAAGGAATTAGCTTCACATTTGTGTTATATTCCAAAAGAACATATTTAATATTAATCTGAATATTAATCCTTTCTGCATTGTTTACAAAATACTTTTCATTAATAGAATATACAGTATAACCATAAAATCATAAAAACATCAGTCAGTGCTGACTACAACTTGTTCTTTATATTTTCCTAAACAGATTACTGCTTACACTACTACAAATTGATTGGTATATAGTTACTTAAATTTGGGTCTGAAAATGCTGGGGTTTTGTAAATATATTTTTTACAAATATTTATTCTTTTCTAAACTAGTGAACATTCCAATATCAAAGTCATGAAAATATTATAAGCTCTAACAGAATTCCAAACATGAACAGAATCTGAGATCGCACACTTGTAGAATGCGGTCATTCCACTAATGTAACTATTATTCAAAAATCAAAATTTATACTTGCACATGAAATACATTATTTTCTCATTTATACTGATCATGACAAAGCTAATAAATTATCTTTTTAGTGGTCAAATAATGAAGCAAGTTTTAAAAAGTATTTAAATTTTAATAAGGCCTCAATCCCACTGCCTGTCAGTAGCAACCAGATATGATTTGTCAAACTTTATCTCACAAAGCATCATCAGAGTTAAACTAACCTTTCTCAGAAGTAAAATCATGGAGTGATAGAACCAGTTTTGGGTTTTTCAACAACATGGTCAAAACTAAATTTTCTTCGCCAAAGGACACAAGGCTTGAACACAGCTGAAATTGAACATGCTTCACCAAGGATGGAGCCCAAGGAAATTGGACTTGGAAACTTCTGAAGACAGCAACAGAACAGAGCAACTTGTCCTATCACAGGGAACAGTCTCTCTGCCCTTACCAATGTAACCCCCAGCCTCTGCTGGCTGCAGAGGGTTTTTTATAGGAACACAGAATCATTTATGTTGGAAAAGACACCTAAGATCATTGAGACCAACCTGTGACCGATCACCATCTTGTCAGCTAGACCGTGGCACAAAGTGTCACATCCAGTCATTTCTTGAACACATCCAGGGATGGTGACTCCACCACCTCCCTGGTTAGCCCATTCCAATGTTTAACAATCCTTTCCATGAAGAAATTCTTGCTGATATTCAACCTGAACCTCCTCTGTGTGGCTTGAGGCTGTGTCCTCACATCCTGGTCGTGGTTGCCAGAAAGAAGAAAGCATCCCCACCTTGCTACAGCCTCCTTTCAGGCAGTGTAGAGAGCAATAAGGTCTCCTCTGAGCCTCCTTTTCTCCAGGCTAAACAACCCCAGCTCCTTCAGCCTCTCCTCATAGGGCTTGTGCTCCAGACCCTTCACCAGCTCCACTGCCTTTCTCTGGACATGCGCCAGCACCTCAATATTTTTCTTGAAGTGAAGGGCCCAGAACTGGACACAGGATTCAAGGTGTGGCATCACCAATGTGATGTGTGTCTCCTGGTCCTGCTGGCCACACTATTTTTGATACCAGCCAGGCTGCCATTGACCTTCTTGGCCACCTGGGAAGAGTGAGAGCTCATGTTCCACTGGCTGTCCACTAGTAACCCCATGTCACTTTGTACTAGTGTCTGGAAAGCTTCTCTGAACCTGCAGGACTGCCTGGGGTTGTTGTGACCAGTTGCAGGACCTGGCACTTAGCCTTGGTGAACCTCATACAGTGAGCCTCAGCCCATGGATCCAGTCTGTCCAGACCCTTCTGCAGAGGCTCCCTACCCTCCAGCAGACCAACACTCCCACCCAACATAGTGTCATTCACAATCTCACTGAGGGTGCACTCAATCCCCTCATCCAGATCATCAATAAAGATATTAAACAAGACTGGGCCCAGTCCTGAGCCCTAGGGAAGCCCACTAGAGACCATCTGCTGACTGGATGTGGCACCATTCACCACCACATTCTGGGCCCTTCCACCCAGCCTGCTTTTAGCTCAGGTTCTTAATGGGAAAAGCCAGCTCCTGCAGTCTAATGCCCTGGTGCCTTCCTGCCTCACTTGTGCCTAGAATCCATCAAGAGCAAATACTCATCTTCTGCTCTTATGGTATTAGGATAAGATCTTTCAGCTAAAGCTGAGCTTAAGTGCATTTGGGAAGAGGAGAAGTTTTCTTATAACTCACTTCTAGATAGACACAAGGCATTTTAGAGAGATCTGACAGGGTATGGAGTGAAAGAGAGCCAAAGGACACACCATCTCCCTTGCTGGTTGCTACTTGATCCCTTTATGCAAAGGGTGCATGTTCATATGACTTAATTGCACTGCACTGTTAAATGAAATTGTGGCGTGAAAATTTAGAGATCTTCAACCTGCATTTTTCAAGAGAAATTTCACCCAATCTTAAAATGCTTTTAAGGTAAGTTATCTAACGAACTGCAATTGAGAAAACCTAAATGAACTTCTATGACTTGGAAGAGAACAGCTAACTTGCTCAAGACCTCAGGACAATTATTTTAAAAGCAGATGACCAATTCCCTTTTTTGATGGAACTTTAGAGAAGGGAAGTTTTTGTTTGGTTGGTTTTGTTTGTTTCTGAAGATAATGTGCATTGGGCTCCACAGCATTACAGAAACTTTTCAAGCCTGAATTTAGAGGAGATAGAACTCACTCTGAGTTTTTGATCTGAGCATAATAAGCACTGAGGGTGTAGTGACTATGGCTGTTAACCTGATAGCTTTCACCCTTATATGGGATTGCTTTTTAACTCCTGAATATATATGCCTGTCCTCAAACTTTACACACAAAATCTTGCTTCAATATGGTAATTTTTTAGTTATGTCCAAGGAATATATATTAGCTAAACTATAACCTTTTGCTTTATCCAGTTTTCAAATTAAATTAGTCTCACTTGGTGAACAGTTGAAGAACATAATAATTATTAATGTAAAAAGGAAACTTATAAAGTTGTCATTGTTCTTATGAATATCCCAATGTTGTATTGGAAAATTAGAATTTTATTTTGAAGTAATGGCCATTTAAAGATAAGTATCTTTTTCTTAAATGGTATCTTATCAATGTTGTTTAGAAATCAACAACAGCTAATTGTTTTAACTGAAATCAAGATCAAGAGCACCAGACCTTAATAAATCTTTTCACTTAGGCTTGCATAGTTAAACGATAGCAAAGCAAACGTGAAAACTTCCCATATGAGTTTATGATCTGCTTAAGAATTACTAGGAATTCAAATACCTCTGGGAAAAATTTATCTAGGTGTTTTTTCCATGTTGAGATCATGTTGGTAATCTCTGTTTTTAAACAACTAATATAAAATAAATATATAAAAAGCTATAATTGGTGAACATATATGCAAAAAAAGTAACACTTAGATTAACACAGGAAATATTGCTGTGTAGATTGCTGTGGAAATACTGTAGTATTTCCAGAGAGTGCAATTTTCTCAAGCTGTTATGCTGACACCAAGTAGTATGTCTGATATAGGAAAACACAAACATTAAAACCAATGAGACAAACATTAAAACCAGTAGAGATCACACAGATACAGAATGAGAAAATAAACTATATGAGTTTATATAGTAAGAATATAGTATATTCTACTGAATACAGTGAGAATATAGTATAGAATAACTATAGAGTATAGTTTATAAAAAGGAAAGGAAAAGTGCAGCATATCACCGATTCTGTGCTTCCATTAAAATAACACAGAATCAGAATTACATAAAGTTAGAGAAAATGTTTTAAATTAAAGGAACAGAAAAAAATCACATACAGAAAAAGAACACCATCTTCTTTATAAGTTACATTACACACACA
This sequence comes from Dicaeum eximium, assembly GCA_013396995.1. Taxonomy (NCBI): domain Eukaryota; kingdom Metazoa; phylum Chordata; class Aves; order Passeriformes; family Dicaeidae; genus Dicaeum; species Dicaeum eximium. The sequence goes on along the minus strand of VWZP01010350.1, from coordinate 1,914,997 downwards.
CACTGTTTCCAAATGTTTCTCTACATCCTTGGATATAAAATTGTGCCATACTTTTGAGAAATATATCAAAATATTAGTTTTCTGCATACATGTCTTTCTATTTGAGAGAGTAATCTTTTTTTCTTCTTTCTACTAGTTGAAAAGTAAAAGCCTATGATATTTGAATATGTTGTTCTTACCTGTTGTAAAAAGCTAGCTTGTCACTTGTTCAGGAATACCTTGATCCGATGCCTGTAACAATTCATCTAACCTTAAATGAAACCCCGTGCTAGGGGAGAGGTTCTAATTTCTATTACTTTTTATACAAAAAAAGAAAAAAAAAATAGATGACAAATCCTTTTTACAAGGTAGCCTAGAGTGTCTAGTTCTTGTCACAATGTTGTCATAGTGACAGTGACATCAATATACTTCATGACAATCAGTACAGCAATTTTTCTGCAGACAACACCAGCATTGATTCCCGAGTGTATTTTGTATTGACTTCCTTTTCAAGTCTCATTAGACAATTTATTTTTGCACTATTCTTTAATTCAAATGCAACTGTACTAATTACTTTGGTTGTAAGCAGCCTGGTTAAAAAAAGCAAACAAACAAAAAATACCGGAACTAAAATATTACAAAACTAAAAGAACACAAAACAAAAAAGTTTGACCACAAAATTTCTTTCTACAAATTAAAGTCTCTGTTATTTGTTAGTATAACAGAGAGACCTTCTAGATCTGATTCTGTGACTCTATACTCATAATATTTTTTTCAAATAAGGGTTATTTACAGTATAAAGTACTATATATAGAGCAAAAGGAGAAGAAAATGGGCACCTAGAAAAAGGTGATATATTCTCAGTCTCAAGTATATTTTTCTGGGAAAATATTGAATGTCCACTAAAATCCTGCTGTTTCATGATCATTCTGCACATCATTATAGCATCCATTTTCAACCCACAACTTGTCACCTCCCTGAAACTTTTCACATTTTCTGTCAGTAATTGCTACATGACATACAATCATATAAGTTCCCAAGACATGACGTGTATATTCCACTTTTTTTTTCACTAGAAGTAAGAAGCTGCAGTTCACCTCTCACCGATCTAATCTACAAAGGCAACAAATTAGTGCTAATTGTTGTGTTCTCTGTTAATAATATAAATAATTTTCAGTCAAAAAATGATAAAACTTGCCGTTAATTTCAAATTCTTCCTTCAAGAGGCATGACTTAAAAAAAAAAAAGTTTTCTGATATTAACACTCACAAATAGCTTGAATCCTGAACCACACCACCTGTTTTTCCTTTTTATTCAACATGTTAAGTGGGAATTAATCCAATACATCTCTCCAGTTCCTAAACAAAAAGGAAACAACATTCTACTACTAAATAAATCCAGTATGTTCCCATATCCTGAACATTTGATGTACTTGTAATTGTAAACATTTGAAATAAAAGCCACAATCGAAAAAAGAGAAATACAGAAAACTGGGATAACTTTTAGAAACAAGCTACATTTTCTATCACTTAATATAAGCCACACTAGGTCTGTAGCTCAGTTTAGTCAACTGTACTTCACACAGCCTGAAAAGGCAATTCACTCAGCCATACAAACATCTTTGTTAACTGGGATCACTCACCCTCCAAAGGTGCCTCTCTCTACCCATTAACTATCATCTACATCCGTTACTTCTACCATAACTATCATATTTCTACCATATATTTATCTCAAACAGACAAATTGTTTAGCCTGGGTCTCTTAAAAAGGTCATCCTGTCATAAATAAATATGGATTCATATATACTACACTCAGTCAAATGTTCAGGTAGTAGATTTAGAGGAGAAAATTTACTACTATCTATAATTAGTATAGATTAGTATAATTATAATTATACTATCTGCACATTTTAATGTGAAGATATATATTCTTTTTTCTTTTTTAACTCAAGTAAGCTTTATATCCACAAATACCTGAAATCAAAGACTTCGTAAGCATTAAATAATTTTTAAACTCGGAGTATATGTGTTCACAAAGGAACAGCAGCTACTCTCAATATTTTCTTCAATAGCTACTCTCAAGTGGTCAAACCACAGCCTTTTTCTCAGGATGTTCCTAAATAAAGAAACACAGAACAGTTTGAGTTTCAGTGCTTAGGTTGCCACATTTAATTTTAAGGTTATACTCAGCAGAAAGGCTACCTTTTATTCTGAAATGCAATTACTGCACTACCTGATAAACAAGACTTAGGCTCTTTGCTACCAGCAGCAGTTAATGGGAGGCCTGACTGCCTCAGGCATTTTATGACTATCCCTAAATGATTACAATGATTATATTATAGGCTTTGAAAAATTTGACCAGAACTATATTATAAAGATGAGCAATAGATCAGAGTCCTGTCCTATGAGCTGGTACTTGGCACAAAGTCAGGTGTATTTATATCATAGTATTAATATAGTTAAGTAGAAAACCAGCCGCAGTGATTTAACCATGCAAATTGTGAATAAGTATTCTAAGTAGTGCATTAAGGATTCAAAATAAAAAAAATGCTTTATTTCCTTATAAAGTGAACTTACAGGAAGAAAAATATTATTCAAAATTTTTTAAATTACTAAGTTGCAAGATACTGTTGATAGCATTATAAATATTGGAATATTTTAGCAGTTATTTTTAAAGTTGTTCTTCAAAGCTGATACCTTTCTTTGTCGATTACTCATGCAGAAGGCCAACAGAGAGACAAAGCTACCAGCTGCTCCTCTTAATCATCTGACACTGAGTTCTTCATTGTTATCATTATATAACATGCCATTCCTTTACAGAACAAGACAAGACAGAGGCTCAGTACTGACCTGAAATTATTCTCCGATTGACTTCTTTAAAAGTCAAATGATCTCATTTAAACGCCATGGTGATACTAGAAACAATTTTTCTTCAGTCATAAGAACAACTGTGAAAATAATAGGAAACCTAAATATACAGGACAACTGAAGCCATATGATCCCTGTGTTTTCACTGATACTTTAATACTTAAATCTTTAGCATGTCTTCCTTGCTGAAACCACTTACTTGCTATGTAACAACCACATCTAAATGGACTTGTTCAGAATAAATCACATTAGTGAAAACACAAGTCAATTTTATTTCCAGAGTACAAGGAAGTATCAGACAGCAAGCCTCCTAGCTGATCAACATAGGAAAAAACCCAACAGTTTATAAAGAATTGTTACAACTTAGCCTAGCATTCAGGTTACTTAAGGTGTTAAAGCAACAAAATGCAGCAGCTCAGAAATAGTTGTGGCATCTTTTGTTATATTAAAACCAGAAGTGCCTAAGTTTCCTCCACAGGGCATGTTTGATCTCTTTCTGTCCATATGGTTAGTTTGGGTATCACTACTGTAAATGAAGATCATTACCAACTTTTATTGCAAAACTAAGTGTAAGCACAGAGCAGTCCTTCTACCAGTCCTATTTTGGGAGACTCCTAATTATGTTTTGGGAAAAAGAAAAAGGTATTTATCACAGGTTCAAGAACTCCAATTATAAACTATTAGCAATATTTGAAAACAAACTAACAAACAAACAAAAGAAACAAATCAACAAAACCCTGAGGATCATTAATTTGCAAGTACCGCAATTTTGCAAGAAACAAATGTGGGATGATCATAAATATCTCTTTATAACACAAAAGAAACTTCACTGCACTTTTTAATGTGAAGATCTATAGTCTTTTTTCTTTTTTAACTCAAGTAAGCTTTATATCCACAATATTGCAAGCAGACATTTGTGAATGGGTATAGTTTTCGTTATACAAAAGTGTCTATTTTCAAATAATAAAGTTAGAATATTTCTTAAGCAATATATATAAGAACTTAAGTAATAGATTTTGCAATATGGAATAATGAATCAGGGCAGAGAAGGTACCTGCTCTCCTAGATATTCATAATCTCTATAATTAAGGAACTGACAGAGAACATTAAGCTTTTTCCTTATGGCCTTTTATTGAGTCATAACCCCTTCATGACCTTGTAATTTTTATGAAATCCTAATAATACAACATCATATGAGAACCTCTTACAAAAAAGCTGATATTATTAAAGATCGTAAGTCTAAAATAATTAATCAAAATAAGTCTAGTTAAGAAATCTCATTGGGCGAAATAAATGGGATAGGAAAACAAATTAAGAAATTTCAGTAGAAGTCAGTTCTGTTTCAATGAAAATTCCCCATCAGTCTCATATCTGTGTATATCACTGATCCCTAAGAAAGCCAGTGAATTTATAGTCATGCAGTACTGGAAACTGATACTGCACATCAATATGAAACCATACACCTTAAATACAATTTTTTAAATTTTTATTTTCTTATACAATAGTTCTAAGCCCACTGTGCTACACTGTGGTCAGTGTGCTGAAGAAGAGAATCTATCTGCTTGGGGTTTATAATAACTATCAGAGGCCAGATTTTCAGTTTTCAAAAGGTGAAATTGCTGTTGTCATCTTGCTCACTGCAAAACACCTCAATAAAGAAATAAAATACTTACCATACCATGGTTTATTTCAACAATCAGGGCATATACAGGACAGCCAGAATTAATTTATTTTAGAGAAATTCCTTACTAGTCCATGGCAAAACAGTTCACATATGACAGTGTGCATAACCATTGTTGATAAGGGTGCTGAACAGCCAGTCCCTGAAATTGCTCAAGATATCACACCATAGCAAACACTTACAGGGCCCATGTAACTTCTTTAAAAGTCACAGCTAATGCACTACTATTTTTGTATGTTAGGTATATAATCTGATTTAGACTGTCCCTTGCAGAAAATGTCTATTTATAACATTGTATCATAGATAGCAATGACTTACATTTAGTTTTTAAAACATTTAGTTTTTAAAACACATTATTTCTTCCTCAAGCTCGGCAAAGATACACGGTGTCTTCAAATCCCTGCCTCATGTTCCAGAGGCCTCTGACACAGACAGCTAACTCATACTTGAATGCAACCTCTTTCCTATACATCTGAGTTTGTACACAATAAGAGGGAATTCTCTAGTCAGATGTTGCACTAGAGATAACTACAGAGAAAATAGATAGCAGATAAAAAACTTGTAAGGCAAAGATGAATCTATGGGAATATTACATTAAGGTAGATCCAGCTGCTTCTGGTAATCATAGGTTTAAAGCAGACTATTCCAGGTCTCTTAAAATGAGTAAATATTCTTGTGTATCCACCAGAGTGTTTCCATTACTGACGCTGCTGCTTACTAACAGGATTACTAGATTCTTTCCACTCTTTATGTTTAATTTAGTACCCATGTCTGAAGAGAGGAATTTATTCTAAACTAACATGTGGTATCCTCACAGTCTCTGGTAACAGAGAGAAATAGATATTCTCCCAGGCTCATCCTGCGAAAGCTCAGACAAAGAATTAAAACAATTATTATCTCAATCTCTGCACCTGGTGTTTGCCAAAGGTATTTACAAGAAGGAGTTGTTCTACTTAACCAATATTGGTAGAGGAGATTCCTAAAGACCAATCAGATCTTAGGTTCACAATGGTCTCCATAAGAAGTGTGAATTTCTATTAATAAATGCCTTTTATGCCTTCTGAATCATGGAGTCCATGTCACCTTCTCTCTGTCCCCTATACCACTGGTGACAGGAACATATTTTCAGTTGTGATTAAAGTTAAATGATAATCCAGACGTAATGTGATGAAGCTTGTCAGGTTTTTGTTGCTGGGATGCAAGAAAACAACACTGACAAACACTGATTCCTTGCAGTCCTAGTACATTTAGGCTGGTTTTATTTGTGCTATACTGCTTTTAGTGCTCACTATCTTTACCACTTTTAGGCTAAACGTAAGACCTGAGTAACTAAGTACATGAAGACAAACTGCTTTTGAGTCTGGGAGCGGCTCTTTAATGGTGATGATGGTTCCTTCTCCTCATGAATCAATGGATACACTACCAAGAACACATGCAAGGCAACATGAGAGTTCAGGACAGGTATCTCAGCCTGTAAAGATCAGCCTAAGAGCAGCTCATGCTCACAAAGCACTGTGTGGGGGAAGCCTGAAAACTGCAAAGAGAGAACTGACAAGCAGCATATGACGATAGTAACCTAAAGAATCATCTTCTAAATGGAGGACTGAAAGCAAGATCGCTTTGTTCAGTCTTCTCTGCTAGCATTCAGAATGACAATCAAGCATATATTTCCATTGAAAATTTGTATGCAGCATACTTGAGAACACCTATGGTGTTTCCCTACTGTTTTATTAAAGCTTGAAGTATGAACACATGCACACATTAGAGAGCTGACTGCTGTTCCTGCTGTAACCAGCGATTCTAACCCACCACTCAATCCTTTCAATTATACTCCAGTGCACCACACACGACAGCTTCACTTCCAACTCCAGCTTTAACCACACTCATTGTGATGCACACACTAACAAAAAAGTTAAACTAAATTTCAGGTCTGGTCCTTCTATATTTTCTGATGACCTTCTATGATTTCAGGTATCTCAGGAGATGTTTTCTTTGTTGTGTTATGCAGAAGTTCATTTATTTATTTGAATAAACTCAAACCTGACATTTGGATTTAAACTGTTTTATCCTTTTAAGGCTTTCATTCCTAGTGCTTGTTTTATTAATGTTCATATGAAAAGACATTTAGGTTATGATTTCTCTCTTCCTTCCAATGCATATCACAAGAGAGCTTTTATCCTCTTTTAGCCTACTCGTGGCAGGGACAAAAGCAGTATTTCTGACAATATAGAAGTTGGGGAAGAAGAATATAAATGATCTGGTGAAAGTGGCTCATCTCAAAAGTAATCCTATCCACTGCTGCAGTCAGAGACAGAAGTTTTGGCTGTGTAAAATAAGTGAGTCATCATATATTAATATTCTATATTAATATAATTAGAAGAGCTAAGGTGTCCTATTTGTCTCAAGGACACAGGTTTTTTTTGCCCTTCTAATTAATTAGAAGTTTTGGAATGCAAAAATAGATGAGCATAAGAAAATTCATCTAATCACTATACAGTTACACTGTAAGCCAACAGAAAAACAAATAGCCAATTAAAAAACCCAAATAAAATCAAGGAGCTGTAGAGACCCTTAGCCTAACTAGGTAATCAGACAGAATGATAGTAAATAGCTCTTGGGGCAGTGTATTCACAGACTCAGATGATGATTAGAAGGATCACTGAGCCCAGCTCCTGCCCTGGCAACAGAACCATCCCCAAGAGTTACACCATGAGCCTGAGAGTGTTGTCCAAATGGTTCTTAAACTTCGTCAGGCTTGGTGCTGTGACCACTTCTCTGGGGAGCTGTGCCAGTGCCCAACCACCCTCTGGGTGAGGAGCCTCTTCCTAATATCCAGCCTAAAACTCTCCTGACACAATATCAGGCTGTTCCCTCAGTTCTGCCCCTCTGCTTCCCCTCACAAGGAAGTTGGAACTGCAATGAGGTCTCCCCTCAGTCTCCTCCAGGCTGAACAGACCAAGTGATTTCAGCTGCTCCTAATACGGGTTCCCCCCAAGGCCCTTCACCATCTTTGCTGCCCTCCTTTGGACACTCTCTAACAGTTTAATTTCTTTTTTCTATTGTGGTACCCAAAACTGTCCCCAGAACTCGACGTGAGGCAGATCCAGTGCAGAGCACAGCAGGACAATCTGGCCATGCTGTCCCTGATGCCCCCAGGACACACTTGGCCCTCCTGGCTGCCAGGGCACTGCTGGCTCATGTTCAACCTGACAATGACCAGGACCCCCAGGTCCCTTTCCTTGGCATTGCTCCCCAGCTTCTCATTCCCCAGTCTGTCTGTACATCCAGGGTTGCCCCATGCTAGATGCAGAATCTGGCATTTTCCCCTGTTTAACTTAATACGGTTGGTGATTGCCCAGTCCTTTTTGAAGTTAAGTGTGCAGGACCAGTGCTAAGTATCTTAACTCTACAACTCTGAGTCACGTAGCTATTTAGACTCAAAACTCAGTAATCTACTGAGAATGTGACAACAAGCTAGATATTAAGATATAAAATGAGGAATAGTAAATAAAACTGATATTAATATGATGTTAATCAACGGTATAATATTCAGGCCACCTGTTTAACATGTTTATATGGCTAACTTCCAACTGATATCCAAAAACATATTCCATCTAGACTAAAGTTATTTAATAAATGTAGGAAAATATTTTCACATCAAGAAAGTGCTAAGTACTCTCTTTGGATCTTACTGTAGACAGGCAAAGATAAGGCAAAGACAAGGCAAAACAGAACAGAAAATACATAAAAATGTACAAAGATTGAAAGCTGTATTTTACTGTTGTATGAAACAGAAATATGTGCTTAAAAGGACAAAAAAGGAGAAATGCTCATTCCCCCTCACCTAAATTTGGAAGTGGAATGCCTTGCTTCAATATATGACTTCAGGGAGTAACTTACAACAGAAAAAAGGAAAGAAAAGAGGTTGATATATACAATAAGAAAAAGGCTATTTAAAAAATTATAAGGAAACAGAAGTGTCATGTTTCAATTGTTAGCTACTTGAAGCAATTTTCTATTTTGGAGCATCTTGTGGCTGCATTTTAAGTAGATAGTATGGACAATAATGAAATGCATTTGTCTTTGGGCTTCTTGAGTATGACAAGGCTTCAACTACTTTAGCTGCTCAGTTAACAAGCAGGGTTACAAATTGTATTAGGTTGCACTAACTCAATGAGAGCACAATCCAGACACAGGTATTTAACTAAGGGCTGTCTTGGAATGCAGCTTCTAAACTCATGTTATCAGTTTGCTTTCAAGAGCTCATATGTTTGAAGACTGACTCATTTTGTGTTCCTCCCTTTGCTGATAAAACCACCACAGTAGAGATATTAGAGGATAAAGAGCTATTATATAGAGAAATTAGCTATTTCTCTTTTCCAAATAATGAAAATGCAAAGCAAATACTCCTGTTGAGAAGCCAGCATATTCAATTCTCTTTGATGGAGAATAATTGAGGTTGGTTGAGGAGGCATTTTAAAAGTCAGTAAGGAGAGATCAACAGGTTTTTAGCTGAAAAATCTAGTTTGACTCAATGGTCACTTTAGCCAAAGTTAAAGAAAGATGACCTAGATGGGAAAGTAAGCAAGCCATACACTGGAATGCACACTACTTCCAAAAGCCCTCAAATGGTGAGTGGATCACTACTACTCCTAGAAACTTGACAAGGAAGCATTCGTAAGGACACACAGCCATCTAGTGAGTGCTGAAGGATGCTGGCGGAATGGAGCAGATGGCCAGAGCAGCCTAAGCTGTTCTGCTGGAGGTAGCTACCCCAAGATCCTGCAAAGTTTAATAAGAGTCAACAACTGCAAGCACCTTTGTGTACTTTCTTATGTATCGAACAACTTAATAATTTGGGACATTTTTAGATGCAAAACTACTATACACAAGGACAAGCATTTTGAGGAGAAAAAATGTAAGCAAGTGTAATCCCTGAAGACTGTTCTTGATATCAAAGTAACTTTTCTGATGACAGCACGCATGTTCACGCAGAGATTGTGACACTGGTGCACTTGAGAAGGAAAAACAGGGTTTTTGCTATATGCCTGTAAGTCAGAGGTGGTTTGTGAGCAGCTGCAACACCAACACAAAAATTTCTGTCATGCAAGCGCCCTTTAAAATGAGTGAACCTACAAATGTTTTTCAACCATGCTTGTTAACTAGGTGATAAGAGCAAAAATAATAGAGCCGAACATAACGGTATTCAAAAAAATTCATAGTAGAACTGAAGGCTCAGAAACACAATTTGACTGCCTACATGTGCTACACTGCCTTTATCAAACTGAAAATAAAACTACTCATTTAGAGCAGGAGATGACAGGCTCACAGCCTATACACATAACAAATTACTACAGCTCAATTAGTGGTCTATTTAATAAGCTGTGCTTAATCATTGAGATTCCTGGGAACTCTCCTCTCCATTGCTCACTGTGTATTTGAATTGGTTATAATCTCTGTTTTGAAGATGCATCTATGTTGTTAGGAATATGTCATGTAGTCTGGATGAATTTAATTCATAATAACTGGTTGGGAAACTAATCTTGGTACTTATCAGATTCATTTTTAATCTGAAAAGCTTTGTTGAATCAAATTTCTTACGGATATGTCCTGACTTTCATTCTACTCAATGTTTTTACAGACAATATTCCGTAGTGACAAGAATTTTAGCATCACTCAATGTTTTGGTCAACAGAGTAGAAAAGTCCCTTTTCTCTGCAGACAACACCATGATAGGAGAAGCCTAAGACTTGCTGTGGAATGATTTTAAGAGAGAAAAAGAGTCACAAAGGAACCTGAACAAGCTGTCTAAAAGAACATAATCAGCTTAAGACTCCACATGCATATATTTCTGCCCAGGCAGAAGAAACAACTTATTTAAAACTGAACTTCTGTGTATTTTCAACCTCTGTAGTACTGACAAGGTAAAACAGGAGCATTGAACTAACAGAAAGTAATTTATAGAGCATCAATGTGAAATACTCTGGCACTAGACATACAAGCCACAGCTTCAGGTGAGTATGCTTACCTTTGTTTATATTTAATTTTGATTTTAATTTTCTACCCAGACAATGGTAGAAGCATTGAAACTATCCCTAGCAGTATAAAAACTGTCTCATCAAAGCCTTTGGCTCCTCTGAAAAGCAGATGCTTAACTGGAATGTTCCTGTGAAGGCATACTTGCCTCAGCTAAGCAGCCATCCCTTCAGAAAAAGTTAGTCTAGAGAACAGCTAATTTCATTCAGCAAAAGCCACTGTGACCTTTAATTGCATATTAACACCTCTGATTTGAGCTGATGACCATTTCCCAGATATGCTTCTGAGACACAGTGCTAGCAGTGAGTAATTCCTGACCTTTAGCCATTGAATTAACACCTCTAATTGTAAATGAGAGAGCATTTAAACCAAAACTCTTTCTAATCAAGTAGCTTATAAGACTATTATTTGGCTGGTCTGCTACAGAATATCAAATCCCTTAGACATTGTGAGGGCATTTTTTTTCCCTGAGGCTTTCCTAATTTATATCCCACAGCAGTTGCTCTTACTGTTTGTGCTTTACAAAGCTGTAGTGGGGAGGGTTGTGTCTACAATATTTCTTACCTGCTGAAAGAGTGGTTATATGTCAGTGCTACTTGAATTTTTTGCTACTTATCACATTTTTTTGTGTATCTCCAGATGCAAAGTCTCAGCCTGTCCCCAAACCACAGTGAGCTGTGGTCTTATCCAGTCTCATAGAGGAAGCAAGTCTAGGCTGGAAAACTTGCACATGGCAGAGATGGGAAACAGTAGTATTGTACTGATATAATTTTTTAGTTTCTTGCAAGATTTCTGATTTTCACTCATGTAGACCTATAAGTTTAATCGTGAAGCTACACAGGAAAGATGTAAAACACAATCTCTATGACCTAAGACTACTGTTGACTTATTCAAAGTAGAGGCTGAAAGAAGGAATTAGTTATTTTTGGTTATATACTGGAATATAAAGATGAAGTTCACGGAAATTAGCATGATTCTGACATTCTTCAAAAATATACACCAGGTGTTTTTTCAAAAACAATACCTTCTGTATGTTCTGTTGAACAAATATTCTATTCAAAGCAGTATAATTGTGTTAACAATAGAAGACATCTATTAAAGTGTAGAAAGCCAAAATAGAGAGGAAATTAATGGAAAACAAAGGCTCACAAGACTTGATGTAAGTCATAACATTTTATACATCACTCAAAAATCACAGCAAGAAACAGTGTGTAAAACCTAGACATACTAAAGTTTTTCTCAGCTAAGAACTGAAATACTAAGATCTAGCTGCATACCAAAGCAGCTAAAGCTCTGTATTGTAGGATCTGAATACCCTCAAAGAAATTCACATGAAGACCAAAAATTACTCACATAAATATGGCTTCAAAGTCAGAGAGTATGAACTTAAATGGCTTCTATTTTGAGTACAAAAAAAATCTGCAGCTGTTAATGACTAGTGATTTTTGTTTGCTTTATTTGTGATGTATATATAGAAATGCGTGTGTGTTAGAAATTGTAATTGAAACACTCAATTCAGGGGTATCTCAGCCTAGATAAACACACTTGGAGTCAAACAAGTTGTTATGGGGGTAGGCTTTAAACACCTAAGTTGCTTTGAGGACTCGTTAATAACTTACCCACAGAGAAAAGACACAAAGTCTTTGCTTCTCAAAGATCAGACTGGGTGCTACCACTAGGTCTCCCTGCTTTTTCATTAGCAAGTGAAGCAGAGGCATTCAAACTCACACTACGGAAATCATTCTTTTCACATAGAATATACTGACGATCTACATAGACAAAAGAGGTAACAGCATTATTCAAGGCAGTTATAGCAATTCTGAAAACTATCATATAACAAGCCTCATTTTCAGCCCTTTTATTCAAAAGAGCTAGGATCTTAGAGCTTATTAAAATGACACAGAATAAAACAGGCCTGGTTTATGCTCTTTTCCCATCCTATTTTCCTCAATTTCAGCACAACTTACAAATGTTTTCTGTCAGCTTTTTCTCTTCATGCCTGTTTTCCACTGTCATCATGCACTTTGTTTTCATCAGTCTCTCTGCCCTTCTCTGACTGTGGTAACTAGATTTCTCTAGCTACAACATTCTATTAACTACGTGTCGAAAATACTTATGATGTTTGTTTGCCTGCACTCCTGAAGCACTGGCAGTGTACTTTTTTGAAGCCTACATCACCCATTGAAGATTTTCCAGGCACTTTCTCAGCTTTTCAGCTAAAATCTTCAATACTCAGTTTCTGGCCATAAAAATGGAAGGCAAATTATGTATTTTTTCAAAAGCATGAGAAGCCATTCTTTAACTGCAGTTCCTCAGACTCCAAAGCTTTAAGAGAAACTAGGGCAAAGGGTTTATTTCATTTTTCTACTTTCAATAAGCTTAGTCCAGGAACTGCTTGTATGTATATACTCAGCAAGGCTCCATGGTGTTAATCTAGTTGGAGTGTTAAAATCTCATGAGCATCTACAGAAACAGCTGAGGGGATTGAAACCTTCCTTTGTGCTCTATCAGTGGAACCTTGCCTGCATGCTGAATCCTTTTCTTTCCATCCTCAACTCCCCCCCAATGATGTCAATAGCAGTGAAATATCTTTGCTTTCAGTAATTTAATTCCAAAAAAGCACTGATAAAATAGGGGGATATTACAGAACTGGAAAAAACCCTCAGCTGGACTCCTTACCAGGTCTGAGGAATATGACAGTAACCTCAAAGCAGAACCAGTTTATATCTGAAAAGTGTCAGACAATTTGTCAATAGGGGAAGAATGGCTATAGCTGCCTGCAGGCAGAAGAATGTAGCTGAGGATCTTTTATTAAAGCTGTGGCCTCTACTCACTTCATTCATTTGTCTACAGCTCAGTCCACAGCTCGCTGTTGGCAGCATGTTGTTGCCTGACCTCTACAGTGCACAAATTTTAGCATCAAAATACCCTGACAAGAACACTTTTAGGCCAGATTCCTAAGAAATTGAGGTTTGTACAGTAAGAGATAAATATACATAGGTTTTTCTTTAACTTGCAGCTGAATATATGGATTGATTTACACCAAAGAATTGCAAAATCTAATAATATTGTATGCATAAAAGGTTTGTGAAATTCATGGTTAATTAGAAGAAACACTCCCTAATGTCTCCCACTGAGCTCAACTTCCATTAAAAAACAGAAAGACAGAAAGAATATGAGAACTCCAACCATGGGGCAGGGGGAGAAACAGAAACAGTCACCCTTTAATAATAGTTTTCACTATATTATGTGTGAGATAATTCAACCAACAGACAGGCTTTTATGAAACCATGCTTAATTCATTTTGCTGCCAACAGAACTCCTGCTGACATCTCTGTGCTGTGTCACCCAGCACTGAAAAATGCTTCTGTCACACCGAAGGGCACTTTAGTGTGTCCCAGCTTTTTGACAAACATTGCTTTCACAAAGCAAATACTTCATCCTTTCTTATGCAGCTCTTTGAAATCAAATTTCAGGGCAAGAATCACCCAAGAGGAAAGAGAAAGTTGAATGCAAGAACTTTGGTGAATGGAAATAGGAAGATAAAAACAAATTAAACAAAGAAAACAGCCAATTGCAATTCAAAATTATTTGCATCACTTTAGAAAACTTACTGAGAAGAAAAATATTTGGTACTCTTGACAGGCTATTAAAACAAAAGTATAATCAATAAAACCTCCTTTGTTTTACTAAATTAGTTATAAAACCCTCAGCCTTCTTGCTGACATATTCTTCTTTCTAGCATACTTGTTGGATCTGACCTTACAGTCTAACCAAAAATATGTAAAACAAATGATCTTCCAGGAAAGTTCAGAAATTCAGTCAAGTGGAGGGGATTTAATAAATAAAGTAGCATTCTACTTTTGTAACAGTTTGCACTTGAAGATTTGCGTGTACTTCGAATGACTTCTGTAGTCCCAAAAATGTGTCTGAACTGGTAAACAAAATGTTGCCGCTACCTAATGCATTACAACACCTTCAGTAAATCTTACTACAATTTGGTCAGATTCTAAACTCTTTAAAATGTTGTTTCAAAAGGAATTTAAAAGTGAACTAGAAAATATCTCAATGCTATTTTATTTAGGGTTTATTTAGCTAATTCTTAATCATCCAAAACCAGATCTGTTTGGTGCTCTATTCAAAACATCTTTTTAAACAGATTTTGTCATCAAGTATATCAATGTGTTCTACTTCCCAAAAGAATAGGAATTAAATTTTAATCTCATTGAATTCACCATGTAAGTGATTCTAATGCCTACTGTAAGTTTCACTCTGCAATTCTATTTCTGTGTACGTCTTGTTTTCCTCATGTTTTTGTGGTTGGCTCCTTATTTATCTAAGTGTGAGTCACTTTAATATATATATTTTTTTAGTACTTTAGAGTTTATTAAGCATTTGCCTGTGCAGATGTCTGAACATATTGCTGTGCAAGTGCAAATATCAATATGGTACAGGGTTCTTCAGAATTTGACATTAATATGTTTCTGTTTAGGATATTATGTAACTGATAGAAATTATTTACACTCAGTTCTGAAATACAAAAATCTCGGACTATATCATGACTCCAACAGTATGTAATTAGTATTACTTAGCACTGAATAGATCTGTAAATTCACACTGGTTAATGTAATAGGACGTAAAGCAATATAAAGAAGGAAGCAAAATGAGAAGAAAATTTAGCAAGCTATAGCAATGAAGAAAAAGGAAAAAAATGGAAAATGGGACAGAAAAGGAAAAAAATCACAGTCAGAAATGGAACATTTAATATATATGTCTATACAAACATGCAAAAATTTATTAGTAAAAATTTATTACCTGCCCTTTTGCAGCTGCTGTTCTCTACTAGATGGCCATGCATGCTTCCCCTCTTGGAAACCCAAAGTATTTTTCTAGCAGTTGTTTTGTTGGTTTGGTTTGTTTGCCTTTTTTATTGTTTTGTTTCTTTATTGTGGTTTTTTTTTGTTTTGTTTTTTGTTTTGGGGGGGTTTGTGTTTGAGTTTTTTCTTCTTTTTTTGGTGGGGGGGGGCAGGGAGGAATGGGGAATTTTTTGTTGTTATTTTTAGGTAACAGGAACATGGCAACCTATTTTTGAATCTGAACACTTCTCTCCATTACTCCACAATGAATTTATTTTATGAATTTCAGCCTGAAAAGTTTACAAGGCTATTCAATCTGCTTAATCTTTGCTCAGATGTAAGAATGACTGCTGTTAAATCTGCAACAATTCCTTTGCCCAAATCATCAAGGAAGCCCATTAGGTGAATTGGACACACCTCACTTTGGACAAAAGGCACTATCCATCATGTTCCAAATTATATTTATTTGATCTGTTTTTCTTTCTTTTGAAGTTTGTTCCCTGAACATTCTTTGTTTTAAGTCAGATTGGTAAACACAGTTGTGGGGGTGGCATTTTTGGATTTCTGAAATTAATGGATGACAGAATGGGTAAGGCTGGAAGGGACCAGCACTGGTCATCTGGTCCAACCTCCCTGCTCAAGCAAAGGTCATCCTAGAGCACATGGCACAGGATTGCATCCAGACGGTTCCTGAATATCTCCAGTGAAGGAGACTCCACAATCTCTCTGGAAAATCTATTTATATATTTTAGTTCTCAAATTATTCCATATACTACTTTCTTTCACATTCTAGAGAGATCTTCAAGTAAGGGAGCCAGATTGACAAAAAAATTCCTGGGTCTTCTATGTTCTGTGCCCCCAATCTCATGCACAATCACCTGCCCACCTGCACCTCTGGGCTCAAAATTATCCTCCTTAACTGAATTATGACTGAAGTAAGGCAATTGCCTACACTGAGGTGGTTTGATATGCACGTTTGCTCACTTTGGTTAAAAATAAAACAGAGGGTTTTGTCAGTCATGGCTATTTTAATATACTAATTGCATCAGTAGTCACTCAAGATTAAAAATTTAATAGCTAAAACAATTATTGAAGATAAAGTAACAAAAAAATCCTACAGAATTTGCCAAATAGTTGTCTCTTCTTTCATGCATTTTAATTTGAGGCTTCAGTGCCAAAACATATTAGAAGCACTGAGCCACCTGCTTTATTTTCTCCTTTTCATTAGGCTACTCTGAATATTCATAGTTCTCAACAGACAGATTAATCCTAATGTTATCTTGCATCACTGATCTCTCTCTGAAAGAAATGAAAACAGAACATCTAGCACTTCTCATATTGAGGTCTTCTGGCCTGTAAATATAATATTAAACCTAAAGTTGATGTTGAAGACTGTATATTAACCAAATAATTTTTTTTTTTTCTTTAAAAATGACATTTCTGTGGTTGCTATGGAATAAATCCTGAATAAATGTAAAGATTCTTTTAAACAGTAAAACATCTTTAGTTAGGTCAGGTAGTTTTTGGGATAGGCTCAGCCCTGAATCAAAACCACAGCACTGCAGTGCAGAAAACCAAATAAAAGATTCAAAACAAAAACTGGCAGTATTTATATTTTTTAGTATCCTGAAAATGGTCCCACATGGAACTTTAACACAATTATCCACCCATGAATAAAAAGAATAATTCATAAAGCTACAACACAAAAAGTCAGATTCAGTGAGAAAGAGTTACACTGTCTTATCTTGACTGAAGCAATATTACTTATATATATTTTAAAAAGAAGTCAGCATGGAGTTGTCTGAACAGTTTCTTAATATTCAGTAGCTGCAGAGGAGATCATGCACACCATTTTTCAACCATCTAAAAAGTTCTTGAAAATTGAGAACTTGCTGGTCTGCTTGACTAATATCTTTCTCTATACTGAATACTGCAGTTCATAGGTGTCCTAGCAGCTGAAGGAAACCAGGGTCACAGAAAGTCACAGAGGCAGTCTGAGAGATCATTGAAGATTACACAAAAATTGTAAGTGTACAGACTATTATTTCTGATATAAATTCACATTTTCTGACCTGTTACCACCTTTCTAAGACCCTAGATTAAAGGCCTGCCACACACCCTTTATGGTGGAATTCATGGAGGGGAAAGCTACCTTTTTCATGGGAATGGACGTGAGAAGTAAAAAATGTATTAAGAACACGTTGTTACAGCACTTTAGCACTGAAGAGTTCCTATTTTTTTTATACTGGTTGCTAAACCAGAACCATAAACCTCCAGCTTAGGCACCTAGCTAGTAAATATGTGATTTCTAGCAGGTATTTAAAGATAGCCAGTAAGAAATAGTGGGGAAAACTGCACACAAAAACCTAAAACCTCTTTGGATCATACATGCTCCTTTAACTGCAAAGACATATTGTCTTCCAGGAATAGCGTAAGGGAAGCCAGAGGAAAACAGAACCTTGTGTATGGGAACTGCAAAGAAATTATTATTTAGTCAGGAGATGCATCCATGCTGACAAATAGGTAGGTAGATCCTGAAACTGGTAGACAATTTCAATGAAGAATAAAATATATAGCCAAAACCAACAAAAAATTAACCAATCAGGGAACAGTTAACATTAGGGAACAGATAAGCCAAACTGTTGATCAACTGGAAAGATAAATCAAAATGTGTTAGCTTATTTTAATACACAGATTCCTAGTCTTCACTTAAAAAAAAACCCCAATACTGACTAATTTGAATTTAAGTTTTCAGGACAGAGAAAGCTCCCTTTCTCTGAAAAGAGCATTACCTGTATACTAACAAGAACAATAAATGGTCCCCTGCAGCATTAGAGTGAGTCTCCCCTTTTGGTAACAGAATTAGAGAAATATTTAGATAGTAACTACCACTGAAACATTCTTAATCAAATGGACTGGCTGCAGCAGCAGCAACAATTTGTTTTGGTTGGTGGTTTAGAGCCTATTGAGAAAATTTGGAAAGTGAATTAAGAGATAAAAGCCTTTGGAAGAGCAGCTTTGTAACCACTCAAAAAGACAAGTGAGCTTTATTGCCAAAGAAGCAAATCATTTTAAATGAAAAAGAACCCCACAGAATTTCATTCTCCCATGACTAAAGACTAAAAATATTACCCTTGTCTCCTTTCTTGTAAGTAAAAAAAACATTTATCTGTTGTTTTAGCAACTTTAATATATTAAATTTTTCTATTTTGTTTGCATCAAACAAAAGGCATCAAAGACAAAAAGAAGTGAAGGAATTTGTCTGGCTGCACTTTTGTTTGGGTTTGATACATAGATTTCCAGTCAAATGAAATAATTTCATTCTTATGATGGAGAATTTTTAGTAAGGAGTTATCCTGAGTCTTTGGCAGGTTACAAAACAGTAGGGAAAAAAAAAAGGTCTTATAATCTGCTCTCATTTTTATGGGAGCCAAGACTTCCTTGCAGACATACCATAGGGAAACATCCGTGCCATTTTATTCTTTATTGCTTTAGTGTATGAGTCACCCTTATTTTTAAATTACAGGAAATTTTAAAGAACACATGACTGTGTGCACATATGAATAAGTGACACCTTTGAAGGTTATACTTCACAAGAAGTTGTGGTTAATATAACACTTCAGATATGTAATAGTATCCATCATTGTTGGCTAAGACAAATATCACAGCAGTCAAAAAGCAGAGTTCCTACAACAGCCAGTGGAAGCTGCTTATCAAATTATGTATCCCACATGGCCCAAATGTATGAGTCCTCCACACTGTATAAATGGAAATGTTAGTAAATCCAAAGAGGAAGCAAAAAATTACTACATTTAAGTAGTATTTCTTCCCCCAATAAATACTATTCGTTCTTCACCAAAAAAAAAAAGGATGCCGGTTGCTTTCATTTTTTTAACAATAGTTACACCAATGATGAAAGAAGACATAATTAGCCTGTGTTAGCATTGAAAAAAAAAATACCCCAAACATCTTACTTTTTATGTGTTCTTTTACTGTTCCAGATCAGAACTTTCTATAATCATGCTGCATAATAAACTGGATAATATCACAAGGAGAATTATTTTTTAATGGTCATTTCCCTCCATCAAAGGATACGGAAACAATCAAACCTGAATTAAAAAAAAAAAAAAAAAAAAAAGGCCGCTGAGGAGAGCCAGAAGTGTTAGAAAAGTTCCTCTTCATTGGGATTCCATAGCAACTACAGCTAGCTTATACAACAAATGACTTTTAAAGCTGTGAATTTTAAAGCTGTGTATTTCTACATCAAAGCCCCAAACTTCAGCACACAAGAAGCGTGCAGGGGATGTATCAGTAGCAACACAAGATGAAAAATGGTCGTGCTCACAGTGCTGGGAAGGCATCTCAAATGGCACAAATCCCTGAAACTGAACCATATTTCCTTTGGATTGTGCCTTCACACACAAGGCAAGCAGGATCAGTAAACCATCCCACCACCTCAGATAAACCACCCAAGTAAGACAATCTTTGTCATGCCAATTCCATTGTTGGGATTTTTCCCCCCTCAGATTCTGCCATATAAATTCTCCTTGAAGGTAAGAGCTTTTTTCATAAGGGCTTATCCCCATATTTTGACATTACAAACCAGCTGTGATTAGCCATGGTGCATGCACATGTGGGACTGTCACAGGCCTTTCTTTTGGTTAAAGCAAAGGCCAAGGTAGCTGCTGCCACATACTGCAATCCAGAATTCCTCATGCCTTTATTGCCCATTACAAGAAGACACAAAAATGCTGATTTCACACATCACAACCAGAATTTTATTCTGGTCTTCTGTGATCCCATAGGGTTTTCAAAGTAACATTAAAGATGACACACTAACTTGTCTGTAAAAAGGTACTTCCAATTAATTCTCCAGGACCACCATCAAGGAATTGAGCTCTTTTCTGATGAGCCTAATGGCAATATTTTGTGAAAATAATCAAGGAAGTAATTAGACTACAGTTAATTT
Source organism: Dicaeum eximium (assembly GCA_013396995.1). Lineage (NCBI taxonomy): Eukaryota > Metazoa > Chordata > Aves > Passeriformes > Dicaeidae > Dicaeum > Dicaeum eximium. The sequence continues at coordinate 1,894,609 of VWZP01010350.1, read as the reverse complement.
GTTATCTTTACCTTGCCACAAAGTTTTACAGTGAAGGAAAATTTTATATATTGTTTATATATTTGTATATATTGAATTTAACCCAGTTACAGTTTGTCTGATTGATCTGAACTCTATAACAACTGTACAATGAACTACCTGGAACCTATGAGCTATTTTATTCATAAAAGAGAAATTAATGTTTTCACTTGGTGAATCACAATTCTGTCATATCCTCTATTCTTTCTAGGATGAAGTAGACTGTTTTCAGCATTAATTACTTCAACATTCTGCTTCAGCACAATAATGTATTTGCCCTGTACTGCAATAGCTTATATGAGCATACTGCTTATATAGCAAAACTTTCTAAGCTCTCTCAGTCTGCAGTTATTTAGCATTCAGAAACACCCTGAGGAAAAGATGTTCATATTTAGCAACATTTTTTAATAAAATAATTAAAACAAAATTTCTCTTCTACAGGATTTTTTTCACTGTTTTCTAATGTAATTTTCTAAAGAATTTCCAGCATCCGCAGTAGTCAAGAGACAAGTTGTACCATGCAGTCCATAGATCAAGGCATTAACAGAATATCAGGTGTGTAACTCCTGCTGGTACTTCAGATAGAAGGAGAAGAAAAATAAAGCACATTTGGATAACCTACTCTTTTCCTTTTAGGTAATTTAGTGCATATTTAGACACACAGAGTCTCTTTAAAATCTCTGGAATACAGAAACAATGCCTGCTTCATCTCTTATTAACTCTGATTATGACCTATTTAACAGCACAGAAACATTTCCAGTTTAAACAGATAAAGTGGTTACTCTGCTTGTCTACACTCTATTTTAAGATTCATCTCCATGGACCCCCTGGCACTCAAAGTGCTTTGAATGTTTCACACAATTTTGCAAAATAAGTATTTAAGTACACCAAATTTAACATAAGTAGTATTTATTTTTCATTCTTCTTTGCACCAGTAATGTCTGGTACATAGAATTCTCCCTTCCCACTGTGTTTCCTTTCAGAAGAGTCATTGGTCATGTATATTGAAGGATAACAAGTTCTTGCTTTTCGTATTTTTTTGCCATCAGCTGAGCGCACCCAGCAGAAATCAAGCCTCAAGCTAAAATTGTACTATTGGAGTAGTAAAAACTAAGCATTATTTGAACTGCAGATGCTGAAAAATACCAGTGCTATTTCTTCAGAGAGATTTGTAATCCAATGAATTAAAGTAATTTTATTATTCTGCAATCACACATTCAATTTATGTGCTCCAGAATGAGAGCCTCTAATAACAACCCCAGTAAAGACAAACTAATAAAAAACTCTGCTTTATGCTTTCCAGAAAGCAGACACTACATTGACATCAAAACAGCAAGTTTAAAACTAGAGGGCAAAAGGTTTATTGTGTAATCTTCCATCAAGCTAAACACTGTCTGGGCACACCATATGATTTTTCTTCATCAAGACTGTTGTCATTTTGCTGTGCTTTCCACTACTTTCCTCTTTAAAGTAGTTAATTTCATTACACTACAGAAGCAAAGGTTAGGGAGTAGGAGTTTGAGGAGGTGGCACGAAGATAATTTTAGAAAACAAACTGAAACTTTTCTAGTGAAAGATTTTGGCAGCAAAAATTAAGAAACCAGATGCACTTGTGACAAGTTGACCCCATTTTCCAACTCAAGTATGACTTTACATTAACCTCAAAATAGAGTCATAAGGAAAAAACCATAATTACTTCTCCACAGCAAAACCCAGAAACATCAAAACCCTTGCAAATTAACTCCTCTTAGAAATAAGCATTTCTCAGTAAGGGCTGGGAAAGGGCACAAAAATAGTTAGAATTTCTGCTACAAGTATTTTGCTGTACTTGGGTGATAACAGATGTTTATATTTTAGGAAATTATGATTATAGCTGCTTCACCAGACAAAGGATCATAAATTCTTATTGTCAGCCTGTACTCACTTGCAGCTTTTTATAGGGATAAAAAGATCTGGAAAAGAAGATTTCTAGGGTCAAGACAGTGTACCTGAACATCAATCCCCTTAGTAAATAACTTATTCCCGAGGTGCTACTCCTATTTAAAAACACTAGAATAATGCTCAGGTTTCTTTCAAGGCTTTGTTGCCACATCTATCACTCTTTCCTATCACGTCCAATACTGTCTCTGCTTTTATTGTTATCACCTGTTTCCTGATAGAGGAGAACTTGGGGGAAAAATCCAAAAATATACTACAGAACCCAAAAAACCCAAACTCCCCATAAAAGTATAACATCCTATTTGCTTAAATATTCACTGAAATTAACAAAACCTAAAAATTCTCTTTTTTATTGTGCAAGGATGACCCATGCAACTTCTTCGTTTCATAGCTTCACTGAAGCCTCTTTGGTATTATTTCTTCATGTTAATTAATTATGTCTGTATACTTTGCATAGTTGGTGAGATGTTAAGAATGAGAGCCTATGCCAAAACTAGTAGGCAAGTCACTGTTTTTGTAAAATATCACTTTTATGTTTCCTTACCAACTTCTGCTCCCTGCTAAACTTTATATACTCTTTTTTTTGCATTTCTTCATCATATATACCCACCAAAAGAAGAGAATCTTTTCTGTTATCAGTATTTCTTCTGATGTACTTTAAAAATTCAGTGTTTTAAGTATTTGGTGCATTAAAAAAAGCCCAAACATTTAATAATTTATAGTCCTTAAACAGGGAGAGATACTCAGTGCTTTGCCATATAGCTCATCATCTCTTCCTTTGTTGTCATATGTTGTCATACTCTGCTTATTTTCCTTTTAGCCAATTTACTTGGGTACTTAAGAGAAAAGGAGTTGCCAGTATTTGAAAAACAGCCATAAACCCCCACCAAACAAGAACCAAATCTGAATCACACTTAAAATCCAGCTTTTCTCTAGGCCTTTACAAAGTAAGTGAAGTTTCAGTTACCAGCAGGTGATCATGTAAAACAAGGAGTAAAACAGATTCAATCTTTAATCTCCTTTGAGAAATCCCTGCAGAAAATAGTGACCTCTATGTTTAAGACTTTACTTTTAAAGCGCTTTAAATAATTCCAGTAGAATTTAAATTCACACACTTAGAATTCTAGTTTATTTTTAAGAATCTTGGTGACCCCTAACAGAGTCTCAAACTGTTAGATTACAAAATGAACCAACTTCCAGTGTGTTTCAATAGGATTCATTTGATTTCATTAGTTTTGCATCAAAATCTGCCCTCCTAACAGTCACAACTTTGGCTGCTAAGCACCACAAAAGACACTTCCTCAGAGGAAAAGACTTTTAAAAATAGTCAACAATCAACATTATGTATCTCTAACTTCATGTGCACAATATTGAAGATCACTGTTAGCTTAGACACATTCTGTAGGTCTCACCCTGAGGAACTATCCAGAAACTTCACAAGAAGTATTGCTAAGTTGAAGTTATACAGATATATAAAAAAGCCACACAATATAAAATATTAGCTGTCCTAAAAGTACTTAATGTTACATTATCTCTGCTGTCTAATATTTTACAGTGCCAAAGTCTTGAAAATTTCAAGTAAGTTAAATTTAACATCTTCACCCTGCCCGGCAAGCCACTGAAATTTATGAGCATTTTCAGCATGTACTCTCAGCATGAAATTCCTTTTAAAAAGCAGGCAGACATATGTACCAGTTTAAACTAACAGAAGGATACACTTCCCTGTTTCACAAGAAAGTTCAGCTGCTGACAAACAAGGTGACAGGGATAAGGTCCTAATTTGAGTAAGACAGTGTCTTCCCCTATCCTTCCCCTCAGGCTGGAAACGTGAGTAACCTGTAACAATCAGCAGCACCTTGACAGTAAGTTTGTGTTGAGTTCCAACTGCACCCTGCAGTTACAGAAAGAAATATGAGACAGGTTATTAATTTATCTAAAGGAGATAAAGACAAGTCTGAGCCTCAGACAGATAACATTCAGCAATATTCCCTCTCTGCTGGACACCATGTTATTGATTCTTGGGGACAAGAGAGTGGCGGTGTCAAGTCAGGAGAAAATGACTAGAATGCTATTTTTGCACTAGAGACACAGACTTGTGCCTTTTGACAGCCTTAAATAGTTTAAATAGGCAAAATGCTCGGAGAGTATTGTTCTGTTTGTGATATCTGTATTTGTGACACACAAGCTATAGCCTCACATATGCTCTCTGTATGTATTTGCCTTCAATTTTCATGCTTATCACAGTAAAAACACTTCTACTGAAGCCATATCTGGAAGTTTCTTCAGTCCAAAGCTACATCATANTTTTTTTTTTTTTTTCTTGTTTGCCATCTGGAGATCACACCTGGGCTAAAATACTTATCACACATATTGAGCCAAATGTACAACATTTGTGTCCTCTACAGGCTGTTGTAACTACCTCAGTAAAGCCATTGCTTAGCACATGAGAGTGCATTTTCCCTCTGTAGCCTCTCACCAGTGGAGGAGCTATGGCCTACACTACAGACCAAAAATACCATGGAAACTTTGATCACTAAGTGACTGTGGAGAGATACTTGCAGCACTTGAGTGTTACTGCAATTGCTATCATGAACATTTATTTGAGCCTTGTGTCAAGGCCTTGAGTGCACCAACAAGAATTCAACTGCCCCATTTCACCTGAGACCTCCACCCACTTGGTCTCAGTTCATACCAATTCCCTGATTAGAAAAAACAAAAATCAAACAAAGCCAAACCAAACCAAACCAGCTAACAAAGAAACCCCAAAGCACAGTGGAAAGTGGTGACAGGTGACTGATCAGTTACACATGCACCATTTACCAGGAGGTACTAGTTAAGAAAAGAAAAGCAAATTCTTCTGTGACAAATGTAGTCAAGAAAAACTACATTGAAATCAATCTTCCAGAAAGCTGAGTTTTAGGAAGGAAACAAAACAACTTTTGACAGCTTTTATCTAAAATGTGTTTGAACTGACCTCTAGAGTGTGATTCAAATCATATTAAATTTGCAGCATACAACTACAAAGAGACCACTCTGTGACACAGTTTGCAACCTCAGGATAAGAGAAACAAACATATTTGACAAAGAAAAGGTATAAGAAAGGTGCAAGGATAGCAAAAAGGCAGGTACAAACAGGGCAATAGGCAATTTTCTCAGCATATGCCTACTTTTCTGCTAGTACATAACATAATTACTAAAGTACTGTTACAGTGGAAAAGAAAAGCTCCTTTAAAGCTCTCCTCCTGAGCCTTCTTTTAGTCCTCCTGTAGCCATCCTTTCTTCAAAGGTGTTTTCCTCAGGGGTTTGGCTAAACAATACAAACACTTTGGTGCAGTTTATTCTACCTGATGGAGTTTTTACAGATAACTGCAAATAAGAGTCTAGTAGGATTCTGAGGCACTGTTAAGCCTCTAACTACACCCTCAAGTGTTCAAGTCCTTTGAATTCTGGCCCAGGAACAGAGACTCTTAAACTTGAGTTGGACTAAATTACCTAAAGTGATATTTAGCATATCAAATGACTGGATGGTCCTTCACCCACAGGTTCTACTGCCCTCATTTTCTATGCTCAAAATTTGTCCCAATTTTTCTTTATCTCTATGAATTTTAGCTATAAAATGAGAACTAATTTTACCTATAACCTAACCCTAAAGCAATGTTCTATGGTTATACAAAATATATATATAAGCCTTTAAACTTCAACTGTCTTCAAGACAGCTTTGAAACTAATTTAAGACATCAGTAACAGATGAGTTAAAAAGTGCTCAAGATATACTAAGTATATTGAAGTATTTGTTAAAGCAATAAAACCAGGAGTTTAGTTTCAACTATTTTTAGTGCAACATCATAGATTTTGACATACTGAAGTTTAAGTTAAATGGGTAATATTTTTTTTCTTTTTCTCTGTGTTTTAAAAGAAGAAATAACCACTTAACCCCTCCAAGAAAGAAAAAGAAATTGCCAATTTAGGCAGTAGTAAGCCTTGAAAAAGCTCTTCCAACTCTGGTATGCAGGCAGAAAAGCACAGTCAGTACCCACAGCACTTCTGCACTGCTCAGTTCATGTCTTATCTTTTTTATTTATCATGGTTAAACTACAGTAAGAGTACCTGATTTTTGCAAAAGATGCACCATATATCTTCTTTAGATATGCATGCTGCTGGTCACATCCAAAAGCATCAGAGAGGTGTAAATCCATAATTCCATCAGTAAGAGACTCTGTACCCTGGTTTGAGGAACATCTAGGAATATCAGTATCTGAAGGAGATACAGAGGGCCCTAGGCCACCACTGGCAAACTGCTTTGAGTAACTCTTCTGACCCAGAGAGGCAGGAAATTACAGATAACTGCCCGCCCTGCAAAAACACCTTCCATGACTCCTCCACAAATGCTCCTCAGCTGGTACCAGAACATCTCCTTTTACAGCAGCTACTTCCTGGACTCTTCATCACAGTAGATCATTAAGCTCTTCATTAATCCTGCCACCCTATCCTTCTCCAATAAAGAGTCCAATGGCTTAGGAACACAATATACAGCTTTTAGCAGACCCTGAGGTATCCAACTTAATTTCTCAGAGGTTCATTGAAAAATACATTTTCTTAAGTTAATTTAAGCTTTCATCACAGTGATTTAATGTTTCAGCTCCTGAGTAAACACTTTGTGAGACCACAAAATATTTCTTTCAGTTGTTGGAGGATTAGACTTTGTTTCCATTTTCTTAGAGGTGCAGCCAGACAACCTATGAAATGTAAACAGATTTTGTGACCTTAACTGCTGTTAAAGGGATTTACCTATTTCTATGTAATTAAAGAAAACATTTATGCAATGGAAAAAATTGCAGAATTTTAAAAAATTATTTACAAGTACAGGACACAAAAAGATGTGACTTGTTTAGTATAACTTCAAACAAATAGTATTTCCCTGATATGAATGACAATGCACTAAGCAACAAAATGACACACAGATATACCTTCCAGCAAAAGTAGTTTGTCTTCCAGAAATTCAGTTTTGCATTCTTGAAACCTTTCCCTTTAATTTTATGGTTGCTGCCACACATACAATAAAGTTTGGATGATAGATTATCCAATTAAAATTTGTAAAGGTACAAATACATTAACAATAAGAGCATTAAGCTGGGGTTTTTGTAGCTACAAATTGCGATTTTTTAATATTTATTTTCACATAATCACCTCAGAGAAATGAACTGATAGACTGCTAACCTTTTGTCACTTCTGAAATATCATTCTGGAAGTAATCACAAACCTTTGTGATACATCATTCTTCAGCATTCCTCTTCACACACTCATGTCTTTTTTCTTCCTCTGAAGTAGTCTAAACAGACATGAAATCATGAAACACACAAAGGCAATAATTATTTATAAACATTCATTAGCTAATTAATTCCAGATAGTTCATGATTATTCATCAACAAATCATGAAATGAAGTGAAATGAATTATTAACAATTGGTTTATGTCTTCAGCATCTTGCATTAATTATTAGAGGGCTGATTGCTTTTGAGTCACTCTGGTTAGCCTCCATCATGGTTAACAAGGGTAGCATGCACTGTTACACATATCACAGAGTTCCAGAGAGTAAGAACAGAAAAAATAGCTTTATGTTGCTTATTTTATCCTTAATCACTACTATATCATTATTTATAAGCTGAAAATTCACCTGTATGAGAATGGTTGGAACTGTTTCCCATTTTAAAATCAAAACAAGTAAAAACCATAAAAATATGGTAGGAAATTATAGTTTTTAGTTCTGCCTCTCTTTCCTAAAGGAGAATGAAAATGATTGAGGGTTTTCTTTATAAGCATTGAAGCAAAAAATACCCATGCCTAAATATAGCTGTATTTTTCTTTCTCAAAAGTACAGCTCACCAGTTGATGTCTTGTATTTACATGAAATATAAAGGAGAAAATGGAATAAAATATAAATGGAATAAAATATAATTTTTTCTAATTATATTAAAACTCAGCTATTCTATTGTTTGGTTTGGGGGTTTTGGTGGTTTTTTGGTGGGGTTTTTTTGGTGTTTTGGTGGTGTGGTGGTTTTTTTGTCGTTTTTTGGGGTTTTTTTTCCCTCCACAAAATATGTCTATTATAATTTACTTCCTATGTACTTGTGGAAAAGCACGTGGATTATATGAGGAAGTAGAATCCCATATGCACTCTAAAGACCCACCTGAAACAGTGTGCCTAGAGTTAAAAAAAAAAAAAAGAAATACCTCAGGTTATTAGGTCACTTTTTTGTTTTAAATATATAATAAATATATTTTCTGATAAGAGTTTGGGAACAGTAGTGAAATTTAAGTATCAAAAATTCTGAATCTATTTCCTCTGTTTTATATCACTAACAAGGTTCTCTCTGTCCCTTCTACACACAGACCAAAAATGGCCTTTTGTTGTTTCTCTATTTTCACTTATTTACCTTATTCATGTATACCAAACTGAGAATGGCTAAAATCCTCTTTTATGCCCCTAAATATCCTCAGATTAAAATGACATAGAAATTATTCTTTTTTTCCTGACAAAGTGTCATTTTTTTCTGACTGTACTATGTTATTGCTCCTTGTAATTTTAAAGGACTCTAACAAAATATTTTCTTGTCTCCTTGAGGAGCTGCAATTATCTTTTCTAGGCACTATCTGGAAATACTTTATTTTGCGTGTTTAAAGCAATGTCCGGCTAGAATCCTTTCTTGGTTAGAGTAGGTCACTACCTGGAAATACTTTATTTTTCATGTTTAAAGCAATGTCTGGCTAGAGTCCTTCTAACTTCCTTAGAGTAGTTTTTTAATTTTATATAGCTTAATGCACTTAAGGGCTTCCAAGGCAGAAGTGGGAAAGGCAGAACATCTCACTAAGTGTCAAGGAATCCCTGTGAGGTGAATCCCTGCTGTCTGAATTGTTGCCTTTTCTTGATGGCTCATTGAAGCAAAGGTGGGTGTGAAGTCCTGCTGAGTGCATGCTGCTTTTCACGGTGAGGAAAACCAGAGTGGAATGGAAAATACAAGAGGGCACATTCTGTATATTGCAATACCAGGGGATCAGGACTCTCATGTACATCATGGAAGGCATCACTCCACTTGAGCAAGCACTTGAGAGAAACCCCTCATGTGTTTCTTGTAGAAACAACTCGTACATTTAAGGTTGGAAATAAATATTAGATCTTTCAGGAGATTGAACAAAGCACATTTTGACATGGAATATTCACGGAATTGCTATGTAATACAGAAATTACAGATATTGTGGTTCTCAGATAAATGAGAGAGTTAAAAAATAGTTGCAATTACTACAACCAGAGAATTATCATTAATAGTCACTAAATTTCAGTAGCATTAGAGAGCAGGGGCTTGGGCATGCAACATATTTTGATTACTGAAAAAGACATGGAAAGCATTCCTACAGGTGTGCCCAACTTAAAGCAAAAGTGAGGTAATTTGGCTTCTTATAAATACCTTGCACCAAAGGGTAAACTAAGCAAAATTACTTTGCTGTGGACTAAGGTTTCTTGTTTACTGTTCCACAATCTGGTTTTCTATTTGTCAAGCTTTAAAGATATCTACAAGTTATCTCTGTTATAAACTTACAACTCCAATTGTTCTTACTTCTGTTATAAACCTCTAAACTTTTCCTCTGGCACCATTTATAGTACTGAAATTTTAAAGAAATGTGTGTGAAACTCATGTAAGCGGAAATGTGATTTTCTAACCAGACAAGTGAGGAGTGTTGCTATAGTACTTACAAATAAGCATACATACAGAGGCAGGTGGCACAGGTGATGCAAATCCTAAAATCAAGAATTCTATGTGTCACTTAGATAAATTTTTTGACCTTATGAAATCACATGCACACAAAAAATCAACAAAGGATGAGCTAGAAGACAGCATAGTTTAATCCTAAATACCCAGTTTACATTTATTACATCGATAATTTAATTATCAAAAATAGATATATGTGTAAAAAACAGCCTTGCATTCTGTTGTCTTCATCATCACAGTTGCAACTTGGTATTTTTACCATTTTTCACAATTCTATGCCACTGGTATTTTATTTATAATACCTGTGCTGCCCTAAGAATTCCACATCACTATTTCTTTAAATAAGATTTAGAATAGGAGATTGTTGCTTGGACTGTTCTAACACCTTTGCGTCACAGTGAAACCTCAATAATCTCAAATCAGGACAGAGAAACTCTTCCAGACTTAAGGCAGAATCCTGACCTGCTGAGACAGGGAGTAGAATCGACACGTTTTCATGAAGAAAACCCAAAGCAGGCTGTGCGTCATTGGAAACATACCCTAGCCAGAATGCTGCAAACAGACAAGGCCAGGAGACTAGGCAGAAATCCCAAAGGAGCATTCCACACTTTCTGTGCATTCCATGTTTTCTGAAGCAATGCTTGTGACAATAATCCTACACTTCTGTGACAATCTTGACCCTAATAGGCCTACAGATAGAAAATTATGTGCTGAATTGTGCACTTCTGACATAAGGAAAAATACATAGGTTACTAAGACAGGTTAAACAGAACCAGAAGTTATCTGTATGCTAAAGACAATCCCTTGATTCGCTTGAAATCTGACATTTTCAGGTCTTCAAGTGTTTATAGTTTACTGATAGCTCAGTTTCTTCTATGCAAGTTTGGTTATGAAATATTTATTGTATCATTTTGCTTATAACTCCTCGTTGTAAAGCAAGATCCCCTTAAATATTGTGCATAGATATAAAAAACAACCCCTTCCCCAAAGACCTTACAGGCCAACCATAAGAGAAAACAGATGGGCAGAGACAGATGGGGGAAGAGAAGGAAATGATGAGACTTCTATTATGGATATAAGAAATGTAATTAGGTTGATCATTTACCCATGCATTGTAAAGTTTGCCATGAGTAAGATGCCACAGACAGATTTTTCAGAGTTCTGCATTCCAGACCTTTTCTGTCTCCTGCTGTAACAAGGGCACTTCTGCCACTCAAAGCAGCACAGTTTAGGAGAAGTTACTTGCTCAGTAATTGCTTACTCATGTACACTTTGCTTAAGTGTCTCTTGGTAATTAGCCAACTTCTGAGCCCTTTCACAGTGGGAAGATAAGGCAGAGATAGTGTTTAAAGCTTTTCCTACAATTCTGTTCTGTTAATGAAGCATCATCACTTTGATAACATTCTGATGACCATGCTTTCTAACAAGGGAATGAGAGATAATAAAAGCATATTATTTATATATAAATATGATATTATTATTATTTCGTAAGTAATTTTCTCCTCTCCACATTGTTACTTTGGTCGCAGAAGGCTGAAATTAGCTCCTGACTGAAATAAATTTACAGGTCTTCGTTGTTCACTTATATGTAGTTATGTTTGCAAAATTTTGCTTTACTAGAAACTGAATATCTAATGGTTTTGTGGTGTACTGAAGAAAATACACGAAGGGTGATTAGGTCACCTTTGGTTTTGAGCATGAATCAAACTTAATCTCCACAGAAGAAACGATGATTAAGTTAAACAAGACAAAAAAACATTTGTCTTGTTTATTTCATGCACAGGACATCTGCTCAGCTAAAAAAAAGACTGTATTTTTTTTTAAGGTTAACAAAAATACCATAAAGTATCCCAATTAATCTATTGTGTTTCATTGCCAAGCAGGAATGCATTTTTCTTGTCAAACACAGACATCTGGGCCTGTAGTATGAACATGGTAAATTGAATAAATGGTTAAGTGCACTTTCTCTCTAGAATTCAGATTGTCTCTTGCACCTTAAAACATATATGAAATGCTCATTGCTTCCTAGAAATGCTAAAACCAATACACACATGCAAATATAATACATAATAAAGGTTATTGATCATTCAATTAAAGAGGCACTTTGCAGTGAGCATCTTCATAATCCTGCACTAACACTTGATACTTGAGGAAAAATAAAATTTTCTGATCCTTTAATTCTGAGCATGGAGCAACTCACATTTAAATCAGAACTTTCTTAATTCTGTTAAATTATGATTGGAATGCAAGGTAGGACTGACAGAAATTGTGTATCTGCCCATGTGCTGTTATGGGAGGCAAAGTTAAAGGACTGCATTACTTCATTCTGGATAAAACAGAATAATACAGTGGAAAGAAGACAAAGTCTTCAGTTACACAATCAGATCATGTAAAGTCACAACAGTTTTTGATGGTCAGCAACTACCAATTCCTATGGAAAGGAATATAAGAATGGGATAATGACACTATCAAACTTTACATTAAACTCCTTTTATGTTCAATCTCCTAGTATCACAAAAGCACCTGGAATTGTTCATATAAGTTACATGAAGCAGTGAATTGTTCTTTTCGTGCACGAAACCCTAGTTCTGCTTCTCTTTGCACCAACTAAGAAAAAGAACCAGTTCACATCTGGCTGCACTAAATTAAATGTAAAATTACTGGTGCCTTCAGTGTGAAGAGGTTTCACTTGAAAAAGTATTTTCTTGGTTTTTTTCCCTCACAGAAGAGCTGTCAAGTGTCTGAGAATAAAAATAATCTGTGTATTCCATGTGAAGAGGCTAAAGCTAAGGTGGAGCAAATCAGGCAGCACCTTAACTGCAATAGCAACTGGAGAAAACATTCCTCTTAAAACATGCACTCAAGCACATTCAGTTTTTCTTCAGCTTCAGTTATAATTTCAGATTTGAACTATATAGGTACACAAAAGGCTTCTGACAGTTATTATTAAAACTAATGTTCTTTTAGAATAGCCATAAATTACAGCCCAGCCAGATTTCTAGTCTATTTTTATTTTTTCAGCAATTTCCCCTCTCCCTTTTCTTCCCATATTTTTCTTTTCTTATCTTATCTGATGGTATCCAGATGTGGGCTGATCAAGTTCACTTTTGCTGTGATATTCCTCTCTACACTGACATGCCTGGCTAGTCTGCAACCTTTATATGTGTTGGCAAGGACAGCTTCATCAGGCAAGATAACTAGGAATCTGATTATTTCAACCTCACTGCAGGATACTTTATCTAGATTCAAATGGCTTTTTTGATTGTTCTTTTGCCATTTTTGATGTTCTTCACAGTTTTGCTTGAAACTTCTTAACCCATCCTTCTCATTCTCAGAGATAGAATCAAAAAATAGTATTGCAGTTATGTCCTCTGGAAACACTTGGTAGGTGAGTGACAGATAACCCCTATGTGGGTTGGATTCTGGATAGGGAAAAAATGTAGTTATTTACACTAAATCAACAAATATCTCACACCTTTTTCTTTCTTGGGAATGAAAAAGGTGTGAGAATTTGGTCCTTAATAATATAGCCACTTTGCTGAGTCGCAGCTAAATTTGTGTCTTTGTAGATAAATAACTGTTCTGAGAAGAAAGCAGTAAGGCAAAATCCAGCATTTCTTTAGCATTTATACAAAATGCTCCCAAATTATGGGAATTTTTTGTGAAGAATGGAGGCAAACTCCACAATGTCTTTGCTTTCGCAGACACATTTTTTTTTCATCACATTTTCTACTTCCCCTGATGCTGTCAAATGTGTTAGGTGTGTCTGTCTTTTGAATGTCCCACAAGACTGTAAAATGCTTAACAAACAGCTTTCTTTCTGTGCTTCAAGCCTTGACTTTGATACTTAGGAAAATGGCCATAACTCAGAACTAGCTACCATCTGGGCTACCTAACCTCAAAAAACCTTTTAGCAGCTTTTTAATTTTTTAAATCAAGAGTTTTGGAAGGCTAAATGGCAGGCAAAACAGAGCTTTTGCTTCTATAATGAGAACCCCTGAGACTGAACACTGCAATACAAAATAGACAATACAGTAACAAATTTTTATTACTGCCACACTTCATGGCTTGATTCATGTCACAATTACACAGTGTATAATGAATACAGTCCAATGGAGCACAAAGTGTCCACAAATTCTGAAATATTCTGCTCTCACAAAATACAAACCATAAATTTCCTTGCACTTTACAAGTATTTAAATCAGTAATATACAGAAACTTTCAAAAAGAACCCTTAATTTATTTTGGTGTGATTTCAGGGATGACTTTAACTCTGGCTTCCAATAAGGAATGGTGGAAATGTATTTTTCAATAGTACATGGTTTGCAAACATGCTATTGTTCTACATATCTTGTAGACATTTGAAAGGTTACAAGATTTTAATAATTTAATTTTAGAGAGATCAATTTTATATCAGAATGTATTTTGAAATATTTGGAGCCAGTTCCATTTACCTTCTGATTTTACAGGTACTATCCAGCTGTGTTATGCAGGGCTCAAATGGCTTCAAGTGCTTAATAAAAAATTGTGCCTTTTCAAAGGAAAAGTAGATCTTACAAATGTGTCATGTACTTAACCTTAAGCCTCTAAGTGTTTCACGTTCTGAATTGCTTGCTTCTAAAAACATAAAAGAGAACATAATGCCATCAAGATTTGCATCTAAAAGACATAAACCATAAAATTAGGCTGGCAGGAAAAAGAAGTAAGCTGTTATTGATAGTGCTCATTGATATAAGACAGTGAGGATCATGAAGGGTAAAAAACTGGCTTTCAGCCATCAAATCAGTAAGATATATTTCAAGAATTCAAAGTGAAATAATGATAGATTTTAGAAAGAAAAACGTACACATGAGTAATCTCCAACAGTCATTAACAACTGAACTTGTCTGTAGGCTGGAAAAACCAGCACAAGCTTGTACTGAAGTCTCATTATCTGATTGAATTTGGAAAAGTCCCTGAGCTAAAAGGCTTGGTCTCTTTCTCAGAGTGTTAGATGGAATTCAGACATTCAAAAGAAACTTCCTGTAATTGCCGTGTGGATACAAACAGAAGGGCAGCAAGAAATCATTCCCAACAGCACTATATACCAGATTCTTTGGACAACATATCCATTTCACTCTGGGGTTTTCTGAACATGATCTCTCATCTGTTTCATCAGTGTGACCTTGGTGACTGGTATATAACCAACATGCCCAAATTCAGTGAAAGTGTAGTGTTTGCATGTGTCTCCACCTTTGTCACAGAGCAAGAAGTTCTGATGAACAGTTAACATGTCTTAGGGAAATAGATGGTAGAAAGGACAAGGAAGAAAATTTAAAAGGATGAAAGTATCAAGTAAGACATGCCACAAAGAGGTAGTGCTAAGGGGTGAAAGGAATGAAGAGATGTTGAGATTGGTGCTACTGAAAAAATAAAATAGAAAAAAATAGAACTAGCAGAACCTGGTACTTAGGCAGAGGAGTGCACTCTTCTTGTTTTCTTTATTTTCCTAGGCTTTCATTACTGTGTTGCCATCTCTTGATTTTAGCTTCTGTCTCCTTTTCCTGTCATATTTATGCTTTCTCCTGTGCATACCTCCCTCTTTTCAGTCTCCATTTACTGAACTCCCTTCCAAACAACCATGGTTCCACCTCTTCTCACCTTCTCCTTGCTCAGGAGAGATAAAATATGTTTTCTAAAGGAAATGACAGACATTAAATGTCACTAAAGATATTTAATTAGATTCATAAATTTGTGTTTAATAGTTACCCTCAAAAGCATTCGAGTTGAAAATGTAGACATTTTCATAAAGAATCAGTGTTTTGAATATACAGAAATCAAAGCAGTGTGTGGCAGTACGTTTGACACAAAAAGATTTAAAAGGAAGGGAATGACATATTGTGATGGGAATATATTATTTATTTGAATATTGCAGTCACAATATATTAATGAAAATAAGAATGACTGTTCTTAACAGTGATGATTACCATCCTGCCAGTTAACAACAGGTCCAGGCGCTGTCCAACAGCACCATGGACAGTGACAAACAAGCTCCTGTGCCAAAGTTCAGCTGTGGCCACATTTCATCACTTCAAGCTCTTGACAGGAGCCCGGATGACTCAAGACATACTGAGCCTTTCACTTCCATCATGGTCTATCCTCCAGCATTTAATATATAAAATTTTGATTAGCACCAGAAGAGTATTTAAAATTTATTCTTGGATCAGGTTTACCTTCTGCTTGTAAAAATGCAGTATTTTTCTTCCTTCTCACGCTAACTCTTGAAGTCCTCTCTAAAATCTGTCTAGTTATTTTCAGCTCACATTAATGTCCTATCCCCTGGTGAATCTCAGATTTCACTAGGAAAATGTTGCTATATGAGAATTACTTTGTTTTACAGAAACCTGGGCTTTCCTAACAGTTTTCAATCAAGTAAAAGAGGTTTCTTAAAACATCATCTTTTCAGGCTTGATCAGTAATTCAATTGTAAAACAAGACTTCAGAATATATTTTAAAAGAAATCTTACAAGATGGAAGAAATTTGTTTAAAATTAAATTTGTTTAAAACCCACAGAGGGATCTTGTGTGGAATGCTCAAAATGACATCAAAATGGCATTCCAATCACATATCCAAACTGCCATTCTACCTGTGCTATTGTTTTTGGAGGCAAATGCAAAAGACCCTCTCCAAACATTGACTCTGATACTCAGTCAGACTATTAGAGAGTTCTAAACGTCCCAGTTTAGAATCTCACATTACAAAATGAAGCCACCCGAGTTTTATTCCATCAGTTCAACCTACATCATAAAAAAAATATTCAAGGTTCCTCTATCTTACCCTTGAAGAATCTTCAGCAAAGACTTATATTACTGTTTATAAATTGAGTTCAATAAAGACAAAAATGCATTACAGTGAATATAATATTCTTATATTTAGCTCTTTGGGAATAAAAGCAACACTGACATATACAATATTGCTATGTTCTCTAAAAGACTTGTGATTTCAAAATCACTGTGTCATCCTACAAAACAGGCAAATGTTTTCTGTAACTCTTTTTTAATGTCACATTTCAGAGCACAGGGTAAATCACTGAAGTGCTTTCCCCACATTACTTTGCATGTATACTGCTGTTCATTGAAAAATTAAGTACAAGTGGAACATCAAGAGGAGCAATCAAGAGTTGATTTTGTATGCTAGCAGCTAGCTTGAAAACAAAAAGCCTTCAAACAATCATGAGTGATTTTCCTGTAGTTTGACTTACACAGCCTGTAAATGCAAATCAATATAGTGTATCTTCAATGCTGCATATTTTACTCTAAAATTTGAGGCTTGTCATATTTGATTTTCTATAGATTTGTAGACCATTACTCCACATCTACAGAATCTATAATTGTTATATCTGTGCTTTGAATTTTAATGTTTACTTGTCAAATTAAAGCTTTAGATTTACCTGCAGTTCTATTTGTTAAGGATACGACCATAATCTTGGATATAACCACCTAAATCGGAATTAGAAAAACAGAAGCCAATACACTTTTGCTGGTTAGAAACAGAGTGAATTCAGCATGAATTTGAGTTTATCTTCACCCAGGGGAAAAGGGCATCCTTAATGCCTATGAGTTTTTGGTAACATTAAGCCATCATTTAAAAAGCACTTTTCCAGTTCAATTTGAAAATACTTAGTTTTAAAGCTTAGTTTTAGAGCTTAGTTTTCTCACACAGATTGAGAACAAGTGGGAAAAAACCTAACTAAAACAGATAATCATATAGTCTTCTGATTTAATAGACCCAAACAAATTCCTGCCTTGTAAACTAACATTCTTGTTTTCAGTTGTTTTCTGAGGGGTATTTGTTTGTTTGTTTGACAAAAGCATCATTATCCTTTGGTAAAGAAGCACTTCTGTATCAGATCAGGTTTTTTTGCACCAGATCGGATCCTTACAAATTCTTACTCACAGAATGAAAACACACTGACACATATTATTTCTGAAAACAGACTTCTGAGTATTTACTCTAAATCCACAGATGCTTAAGTGTTCCTGGACCATGTCTGAAAGCCTTAAACCTGCACTTACATTGTTCCCATTAGCACCTAGATACATGAAATACTATTTTGAGGTATTTCATGGAAACAAAGGTTCATATTTATAACCCTTTTCTTCTTTATCCATGGCATCCCTCTCTGGGACATAGTATCCCTATTTCAAATATACTCATGACTTTTTCTCAAGTAAATTCTGCAGAAAAAGAAGCACTTTTTTGCACTTTTGAGACTAGAGTGTGTGGGACACAAACTGGTCACGTTCAACAGCTACAGCAAAATTATCTGTAGTCTAAAATAGGCCAGACAGACTTAGATGTGAAAAGAAAAAAGTGTTTGCAGAGGTGTTATTGCAGCAGTAAAATAACTATATATAGCTTGCACAGCCTGTGAATGAACACTCTTGGAAAAATCCCACTCCCTAAAATGAAAAAAAAAAAATTTCACAGAAAATATCTGAGAAGTTCTTTTATTTTTTCTTAGGGGAACTGCATCTCCTTATTTGCTATTATTGATCTTTTTATGAAACCTTGCATTTTTGGTTTACCGTAATTGAGAAAGTGAGTGAATCATGCTCTGAAACCATAACATTTCATATACTGTGAGTGGAGAATAATTAACTTTAATTAAAAATGGTTCACATAGTACTTCATGAGTCACAGCTTGTGCGTATTATGGTGCCAAGTCATCATGTGCAGTGTTTAGTTCTTGAACTCCATTTGTCTCCATTTGTAAAAA
Organism: Dicaeum eximium; assembly: GCA_013396995.1. Lineage (NCBI taxonomy): Eukaryota > Metazoa > Chordata > Aves > Passeriformes > Dicaeidae > Dicaeum > Dicaeum eximium. Next base: position 1,876,129 of record VWZP01010350.1, on the reverse strand, counting down.
AAGTGAGCCTTATGCCAGATTCCCAAATGATGAAGAAATTTTAGAGCCCAACCTTGATTTTTTTCCCCCAAGTCCATTTTGCAACATTGCCCATTTTTGGTGCTATCCTCCCCAGTTTGCTAAATTATGCTAAATAACATTCCTGTGGCTAAAACAACACTGGAAGTTCTTTAAATCATCCTTTACCAGCCCAGAGGAAAGGAAGTTTCTTAACTATGATAAATATCATGTTTTACTCACTGACTCCAAAAGACTGCAATATAAAGTGGAAAGAAACGTGACAAAGCCCGTACTCACTGGCAGATCCAATTTTAGTACATGTCTTTCAAAGCTATCATAATGTCAGACAAAAATGTCTCACCTAAATTTTTTTCATCATGAGATGCTTCATTTCCAAATGAAGATCTGTTCTGTCTTTCCTGAAAGCCAGATATGTACAATACACAAGTTTAGTCATAGAGTGAACTGAACAGGTTACATTTTTGTAAGCTTCATATTAAAACATTAACAAGCTATCATTATATATATTATCTGAGGTGTAATTATCTTTTATGACCTTTTCAGTGTATTCCTGTTATATCTTTTAATACAGAACAATTACTGTTAATTAATGGTTGCTGATGCAACAGGCAAGCCATGTTAGATTGCAAGTATCAATGCAAGGAGCCTTGTTACTTTAAGCACAGCTCCAGATGAGTCATTAAAAAGTTCCAATGAAGCAGGAATTTTGATATAGAACAGTATAGTACTCAGGAGGCTACACTACTAATAATCCATGTCATCCTTAAATTCTCTGACTGCATGAATCATTTTACTCAGAAACAGCAAGGGAAAAATTGCACTTCACTTTTGTCAAATGGCTCTATGGCAACTGAGCAGAGAAGTATTTGTGTTAATTCTTCTACTGAATATACTATTGAGAAGCACAAGAGTTATTTCATCATCCTTTCAATGTTCTTAATCTCATTAGAATTGCCTAAGAAGCCGCATCATGGAACAGTTTTAAAGTGAATTTGTGCTCCCTATATAGAACATACGTGACTGAGATATGTTATTTTATTTTATTTTATAAAAGAAAGCCAGTAATTTGGAGGTAAAAGCAGCAGCATTCTCTCTGCTTAAGCGTCTCAGAACAACAGCACTACAGTTCTTACTGTGAATTCTGTACACACTCTGCTATTTTGAGATTCGAAGAGTTGCAGTACATTTTTTTTTGTGACAGCTTAGTTCACAGCATTATATTTTGCCACAGAAATTTAGGACCTGAGCCAAAATGGAGGCAGTGGAAACGTTCCCATTGACGTCAGTGAGCCTTGGATAAGGCCCCAGACGGCTAAGGACTAGGATTGTCAACTTACAATTAGTGTAATTAATGCATCTACACTGGCCCTAGAGCAGCCCAGGCACAAAACTCCTCTTTTGCTGTTAGAATTTAGCATCTTTTACTAGGAACTTTGAGAAAACACAAATTAAAAGGGAAGAAAAAAAAAGCGGGGGGAGCGGCAGGGGAGAGGGAGAAGAGAAAGGAGGAAAACATCTACAGGGTTTTGAGGGTAAACCAGAAGCTTATACTCAGGCCTCTGTATAAGCTGTTAATTGTTCATCTCTAATATAACAGAATAATAATATTCAGCAATGCAATGTCATTAGATACAAAAGTAGTTTTCATTCACAGTTCAAGGCTGTTGCCTTTAGGGGTCTGAAAACTTTCTCAATTAAATGAAGGTATCTAAAAACAAAGGAGGAGTCTGAATCTAGCGGCTGAATTACAGTGATACCAGTAAAATGAACCTTTCAGTTTGTAAGAGAGTTGTTTCTGATATTTTAATGTGTTTACTACAAGTATTTTGAGGGGTTGAAAAAGGTAACTAATGCAGTGTGTCTTATAGAGGATCACCAGCCTGAAATGTTGCAGGCAACAGCTTCAGTAAAACTAACAAAGTGAACAGTGACAAAACTTATTATACTATTTCCTTATTGCTTTTATATTCTAAGCTGTTTTCTTTTTATATAATAACATGTTTTAGCTATCTACTTCATGATTTGAGCTTCCATTTATTTCTTTTTGTAATGTTTTATGTCACTTATGTTCAATTCTGTAAAAAAATGCACTTTTTTTCAGTTAATTGACTATTATATCCTTGTGGGAAAGACTCACTGTTTCACTGGGTTGCAGCTCATAAGTACCTAGTACTCATACCAAGATCAATCACAGTTACATGTCACAATAATGTTATGTATGATTAATGCTGAATGATTAGTTCATACATTCATTTCAATGAAATTTTCCAAATAATAATTATAGGTCTCATATTCTAGTGCTTCCTCAGACACTTAGGAAATTTAAAAACCCCAACTCATTAGTAAATATCAAAGCCATAGTAAGAAGGTTGATGTGATGAAAGCATTTAATCAGATGTTCACATAAACAAGCTAATGAGAATCTGAACCATTTTTATGATTGTAACAGAACATTTAACTTGAAGGAATAAATGTCTTCTATACATTAATTACTCATTTCATATAGAAGGTAATTTTATTTTACTGTGTTGCACAGAAAATAATACTGGTAGTAATATACATTTCAAATAAACAGTTGGTTTTGTAAAGTCTTTACTTACCCTGTGGAGAGTAGCAACACTTTCAGGAAATGTTTTAGGCTCCTGAGGAATTTGAGAAGCATCTGCTTCAATGAAAATATTTTCCTTCTGAAATGCTGCACATTTAGCACTTACTCATAGGCATTTCATAGCTGTGAGAGAGAGTGGATGATAAAAATCAGCCTGAACTTGGGAAAAATAGGTTGACTTATTGTTCTTGACTACAGAAAATTACATTGCAAATGTTGGGGAAAAAAGTGCATGTTGCAAAATGGGATAATGTTAGAGTTGGAGCATTTCGGAGTACATCACTGTATACCCATTTCAGTAGTACAGGATATTATGTCTGTCACTAAATTCACCCACAATGTCTTTGACAACATAATGGAGGAAATAGAGTCACTTTCGTCATTTTGTCTGTGGATGAATCAGCCAACTAGGTTCCAACACTACAAGCAAAACCAGTTGGAATTAATAACTTTTCTAAGAAAAGTGACTTCCTCAACTTGGGTATAGTTTCAGCAAATTCAAAGTTTAAAAAAAAAAGAGGGAGGGAAAGGAAAAAAAAAATAAGCCAAGTACGTAGGTGAATTTAAAATAGTATTTTTTTTAATTTGACATTTTCAAGAGAAAGTACTTCAACTTAAGCATATTTTCATTTCTAAACTGTTTTTAACTTCTGAAGGATATTAGAAATTATACAAATAAAAGCAAATATTCCCACTCTATCTGAAAAGGATGCCCAGCTACAACTGTAACCTTTTCCTTCTTGTCACCCCAGGACACTTCTTCACCCTGCAACACTTCTGGACCAGCCACTGAATCAAAACAGCTATTATTTGAATAGATCTTCCCTTCAGTTTCTCTAGGGACTATTAGCTGGCAGTGGTATGATCATGCCCCCACTATCTGAGCTAGGCTGAAATACCAAGGTAGGGGCTGGTGGGATAGAGCCACATAGAAAACAAGGAATTTTTTATCTGTTCAGAACAATATCTGGATGTTTCTCTGAAGTGTTTATAATACCACAAGAAGATAGAGAGTGTGTTCACTTTGTTGTGTTCATCCTTCTCATTGTCTCTCAGTTTTGTCTCCCTACAGAGCTACAGAGCTGCATGATTTTGCAGTGTGAAAGGCACAATACCTTTCAAATATGATAGAAGAATTAAAAAACAAAAAACATACACCAAAACAACAACCAAATCAAACGCCCCAAACACAAAGAATTTCTACAAGTATGGTTATCAAGAACCAAGTGTAATCTATTACTGTCTGATATTCAGCTGAAAAACCAAAAGCTGCTGAAAAAGCTCTATATGTGAGTTTATAAAAGTTTGAATATAGGGACATGTTTTGGGAAACTTAGAAAAGCTGGAATCCATGTAGAAAATATTAAAGCAGTTTTAAATATCTGTTTCTAAGGGACACAAACAATGAATTTTCCATTATGATAATAACTGCACTGACATCTTAGAGCAATTTAAAAAATTACTGCCTGTTTTATTATTTTGAAAGAAGTTTTTTTGGGGTTTGCTTTTTTTTCTTTTAATGTTGAATTCATCCTATGAAATATTATTTATGCATATAACAAATGACTAAATGACTCACTAAAGAGTCTAAGAGTTGGTTCACCACTTCCAGGGGAAAATACAATAGAGTGAAGATTATGATAAAGAAAATGCATTAATACATAAACAATGTGATCTTAAGCTCCTTACAAAAAGAGCAAAAGAGAGAGAAAATTTATGCAGTTGGAGAATGGGAATACCAACAGCTCTCTTCCAACTAATATTACTGCATGAGCCAGGAAAGATAAGGGGCCTCCTCTCACATACAGGAGTTAGGAAACCTGAAAAAACAACATCCCCAAGCAGACACTGAAGCATAGTATTTCTCAGCAATTATATGTATTCAATAATCTGGGACAGGATTTGTAAAGGTCCTGTTTCCTACCTGAAGAATGAATCTGGTGAAGAGAAACATGTTCAATCAAATGTCTTGTTTTGGGCTACCAGCCATTGACTCAGCCTCTCTTTATATGAATGCAATAGTTAGATAACTCAGAAATATTTTATGTTCCATAGCCAGAGTGCAAATTCAGTAAAAGAAGAGTAATTAACAAGTTTTTACAAACATGGGTCATGTCAATTTATTCAGAATCTTTGTCTTGCTTCTGTTACTTTTTTTCAAATAGAATTTTAACTTCCACCATTACAAACAAAAAAATAAAATGGGTCATTCTAAAGTTCTCAAGACCAAAATATCAGGTTATTTATAGGTATTTTAACATATTGAACGGGCATTTTGCTGACTACTCTTAGATGTCTTGAATATATTTTTTGCTAGAGACATGACTGACTTCAGCATTTATTGTCTGAACATACTGGTTTTCAGAGTGAAACTGCTGTTTAGTAGCTATAAATTCCCTTAAAAAAGGGATACAGAAAAGATTTCCATAAAGCTACTTTAATTCCATTTACTCTCATTTCTAGACATTTCCCATACATCTATCTGACAGTGTTCTTGCATTCTGCCACTATTCTTAACAGGTGAAATTATTATAAATCCTGGATATTTACTGCTACAGATGAGAGAATCTGACACAAATATATGAAATGGGGGTAGACATTAGAGACATAAGGATGTAAGTCAAGCACTCTAGGAGAAGAAACAACAGGAGTACACCACACCTCAGTCAATGACTTAGAACTTGTTCTGTGATATTGTGCTTTAGTTTCTTTAGCAAAGGGCACTAAAGCCCTGAGAGGTAATAAATTCTCATACACTTAGTAATTATGTGGGATTTTACTTTTTTTAGATTATTATTATTTTTCATGTATAAAGTGGGGAAACATATTGTCAAACCTTCAACACTTTTTTTCACTTTGTTCCCTGCTAAACCTTGAACACTTGAACTGGGTTTGTTGCCTTTTCTCCTTTGCTCTCCTGCATGACATTATGATATCACTGACCAAAAATTTGGACCCATCTGAAAAAGGCCATTTAATAAATTTAAAATGAACTAATTGAAGGTGTGAACTGAGCTGCATCATCCAATTCTTACGCTGCTGTTTATTTCACACAAAGGTTTACTTGACTAAAATAAGTCAAGGCCATGCTTCTGAAAAGGAATGTCCATTCAAATGTAATACACTGCAGTCTAACTTCACACCTTTGGCTAATTCTTCCTAATTTCCCCAGTGTCTTTGTTTGGAAAAAATATCCTGGAGGCACACTAATCCTTGAATCAGCTACACAACCTTTGTAATACAAAATTGGCTACATGCCTGGAACTTCTGGTCTCTGCTTTTCTCTTTCATGCAGCATTTTTTTCTTCTAATATTCCAGACAAGTAAAGTCCAGATGTTTCCTGCTGTTTAAGAAAGCAAACACAGGGCACCCTTAGGCTTTCAGTCCTTTACTTAAAAAACTCCCATTAAATTTGGTCTATTTCATTTGACAATCATAGATACTGTTTGTCTTTGAATTGCTGTCCAAATAGTAATTATAGCTTAGTACCTTCGGGCTTGCATACCTTTAAATGGAACAGGGCACTGAATTACCATGTTCTCCATCACTGATTTGTACTTCTAGAATATGCAGGGCTTGAAACAGTTAAACTGCTTACCCAGCTACTCAAACTGACTATTTGTTCTACAAATACAGGTACAGATCTCGATTACAATAAATACTGGATCCAAGTAACTATTTTTTTCTAAAAGTTACTACTCCCTATAGTAATTTATCAATTACATATTTTAAAACAAGAAACTCTCAGAAAAAAATTGATAAAAACTGACTTTAATACTTGTACAGCATTATATTAACTTATTAATTCTCCTTCTCAGCCATTTTCATATATCTCTGGCTCCATCTAAATTTCTTGAGATATTTCTTGAATAAATAATTTAATCTATCACTCCTAGTTATTTATAACCCAGGTCTATATTTCTCAGTGAAAAACAGTATCTTTTTTGATCCTACAGGGCATATTTATTAAACAGGAAGAAGGAAATTCCACAATTAAGTATGCCAATGCCACCATTTCATGCATCCTTTCTCTGCACAGTTTTTCTCCTTGCCCATCTATGTATTAGCAAACAACACTTAGTGAAACTAGTTTATTATCAAGATTTTTTAAATTTGTCTCTCATGTAATTTTGTTTTCCACTTAATTACATCTGAATTACATCTTAATAATTTTTATACATTACATCACAGTGCAGTAAGGGAGTAATCTGGTGGATTTCTGGATGAGGACAATAACCAGGAAGATGTATATGCTGGTTATACCGCCTGTGGTCCAGAGAGTTGGCAAGTTCCCAAGGCAAAAAGTCCCTCCCTTCCTTCCTTCCTGCCTATTTATAAAGACATATTTTCTTTATAAAGTTTTAGACAACTTTTAGCCATCCTATATCTGAAAATATTACTTCACAGGACAATTTTTAGTTTTTACAATCAAATAACTGTGTGTCAGTCAGATCATTTATGACTAAGTGTATGAGTTCTATCAACATGAACTCTGAAAATCCTCATGTTCCACAGAGTCCAGCTATCAAAGAGTCATTTGAATTAGCTTTAGATATTTGAATAATATTCCGAACCCTGAGAAAAGTCATGTAAATATGCTCTCAAGAACATGCTAGGGAAACACCCCCAATACATCTATTACTATTATATTGACAATACATTGAAATTAAACAGATAAAAATGGTTCAAGTGAAATGTTCAGTTTCTCCTGGATTGAGAAAGAAGCAGAATTATTGACAGCAAAAGGGGCTTCAAAGACCAGAAAAATTTTCAAAACCCAAAGGCTGAAACTTGAACTTTTCAACAGTTTACCCAATAGGATAATTAATTATAGATTGAGCTTTTAAAATATTACCTTACCACTTACGGATCAGGTGAGAATAATACATGCTTTATATTATTTCTGTATTTTTTTTTCATTTTATTTCTTACCAACTTTTAACAATAATTGTAATAAGTGCTTTTCTAATCACAACCAAATTTTACAGTTTAAACCACAAGATAGGCAGTTTCTTCTTTTGTATTAACAAGAACAACAAAAAAAATTCCTATCCAGCGTACTAGAATCCCCTTGTTCTTTCATTCTATCTAGTGTCCCTAATAAAGTACTGTTGCCTTTCCTGTAGCATCACCATAGCAAATTATCTCTTGCAATTCCTTTGGTGATGCATGTGAAAATGTAATGTTCAGGACAGATATTGCTTTGGTGACCTTACTGGTGAAAGGGAGCAGATTCAGCTGAAGCCACATGGACCTGATTTCCTGAAAAAGAGATAGGGTTGATATCAGGTCACTTTTTGGAGAAGAAATACTAAAGTGGAATCTTTCACCTTCTAGGATTGTCTATGTTATCCTGAGAGCAAATCAACCATCCAAGGAAATCTGAAGGTAGGCAGGCTCTAAAGGAAATAAAAGTAAATATCTCCTTCCCTTTTAACATTTTCCCTCCCTTGTATATTGCCTTCATAAATTCTACTTGATGCTTCAAGACTGAAAATACATCCCATTCTCTAAGAGCACAGGTATGTCTTCTTTGAATGCAATTATTTCCATTTGAGTAAAATTTTCTGCCTCACTGATCTTACCACAGATGTTTTCCCCCTTCAGGGTAACCACTGGAACTGCAAGCTTCTATTTGCAACTCCCTAGGAAAGAAAGAGTAGCATAAAATAAATGCTAATAAAATCCCAAATATAAAAACTAAACTCTAATATTTATAATTTGATATATTCAAACGTCAGCAAATCAGTGTCAAGTGATTTTATCTATTCCTACAGCAAAGGAACCAAAAGGGCATAAAAAACCTCTGTAAGACCCTATATAGAAATGAAATTGGACAGGAGCCCAGTATTGCTCAAGAGGTTTTTTTTTTTTTGCCCCTTTCTTACCACCCCATTTTTAAATCCACCATCTGGGGTAGAAACTTGCGGGAAACTTCTGTAGAAGCTGCAAACTGGGAATGTATTGATGGAAAGCCATTGGGGAGTTCTACTGTCAATAAACAAACTGAAAAAGGCACTCTCTTTCTTTGGCCCTCCAGAGAAACCAAAGCATCATTTGTACCAATTGGTTTAAAGCCAGTATGTTTTCCCCTTTTTCCTCACTGAGTATTGCTGAAGTGATGTATGGTTTCCTCCTGAACATTCACAAACCTTAGCTGGGGATTTACAAGGATGGATTCTGCCCATGTGTGTGCAGGCTTGCTTACATCCCTTTGGGTTTCAGAGGATAATTGCTCATTTTTACAAATGTTTTAAAGTCCACTCAAAACAATAATGGAAAATAATTTTTAATTCCGTAATAATCTTAAGGGTAGTGTTGTTTTTGCAATGGAATTTGTTTTATTTATATGTCCCATTAAAAGAAAAAACCTTCTGCTTCTAAGAAAACATCATTAGCTCACAGACACACCCATATATCACCAGCTAGGGAAGAAAGGATGAAATACGGCACTGCATGAGCAAGCCATGGGTTAGAAAACAGATTTAACTTCTGGTTGGTAATCATGTACAGGTTATTTTTTCAGTGCCTTAGTAGCACATGTTTTTAGGACAAAGACATTGCAATATAATTTTTTTCACTGAATTTTCTGTGATTTTTCACTGACATATTTGACTTAATTCTATTGGGTTCTTTTCTCTTCTGCTAGTTAGTTTTCAATTTTAAGCACTTTTTTCTTAACTTTATCCTTAAAGAAAAGTGCAGCAATGTGGACCAAGCCTTTTACACCTACATAGTACAATGACACTCCAAACACATTTTGCAGGTGGAAAAAACTAGCTAACCTACTTTTACCATGCAACAACTATTCTGTAATGACTTCCTATATTGCTACTGTAAATTCCCCATCCTTCCATTTTTTGTAGGGAAACTGTGTTATTTTACTCTTAAAAAATGAAGCTGTATATCTACCATATATTCATATTATTTTAGGGGTTACATGTTCCATGCTGAAAAAACTGGAGCCAAACTGTGAAAAACTGTTACAGCCTATATAAGACTTTGGCAGGCAGTGCTATATGTTGGATTTAGTTGCAATTATAATGTTCTTAGAAATATCAAACCGCAAAAAATCACTTTGTGTCTTTGTCAAAGGCAAAAAATTATAATTAGCCTTTACACACTGAGCAAACAAATGTTATCTGCACTACAATAGGTGTGTATATACATTTTTTCTTCCATGACACTGAAAATTCTCAATTATATCACATTTCATCATTATCTTCTGATTAAGATTTTCCTCAAACTATACTTGCTGTTTAAAAGTTACCTTCTCCTAACGTTACCTTTTTCTCTCTTCTTATGCTAAAGAGTCACATGAATTTTTGAAAAAAATGGGAAACAAACAAAAAACCCCCAGTGAAAAGCAACCTATAAGTTTAACCAGTCCAACCTCCTGTTCCATGACAGAATTACTTATTTGTAAATCTTTCACAGTGTGTTTGACCAATTGATTTAAACTATCAGTTAAAATTTTGGGTTCTTCCTATTCTTCACTGTCCTTTTAGTTATATTTAAAGCTTAACTAAACTACTTGAATCTGCTTTATTTTAGCATTGTGTGCCTATTGTTTATTCCCCCCCAGAACTACAATTGAGAGAAAATGTTGTGGTCCTTTCCTATTTGTAGATAACACTATGATGTTGGAAGACTTCTGTCACTCCACAGTCTTTTAATCTCCAAACTGATTAAACATTTCTTTCAACTTTTCATCTAAAGTCAGATTTTCAAAGTTTCCAACACATTTCACTGATTTCTTCCATAAAGTTTCCAATGGTGTTTGTTCAATGTGATACCCAAAAAGGGGTAAAATACTCCAAGTGCTACTAAAGCTGTAGTACTAGGTAGAACAGACATGTTATTCAGAATGAGCTACTTTATCCAGTTCCTAAAATGCTTAGTTTATCAGCAGTCGCAAATTTTAGTTCGTATTCAGTTCAGAATTCACAGTAAGCAGGATCCTTTTCTCAGGAACTACTACTATTTAGGTAGTAGTGTTTCCACATTTGATGATTTCTGCCAAGGACAGAACTTTGCATATATTTAAAAGACAAAAAAACCCCCAGGAATTGCAACATTAGCATTAATAATACTGGGACTACTACTAATAATATACCAACTAGTATTATTTCTCCAATTTACTAAGATACTTTGAATTTACAAATATATCTTCTGAAAAAGTTGTAGCTACAATTCTCTTGCAACTGCTGAACAGTTCAGTGAACGTATACTTTATTCTAATTGTTGTTGAAATATAGAACAGTACCAGAATCAAAGATCAATAAAAATCTCTAATGAAAACATCCTTTTAGTGGGACAGATAGCAATTGATTCCTACTCTCGATACAGTTACCCCATCAGCTTTGTACCCACCTTAAAGCATGTTTCTCTAACTTACTTGGAAGCTCCTTAAACAAAAAGAGGTATTAAGGAAGACACTGTCTGAAACAATGTATTCGTTGATGTCATCTTGTTTAAATTCACTCTAAGTGCTAACTTCCCTCACTGGAAACAATTTAACAGTTTAATTTGAAACAGCATCGTCCATCTGACTAGTTGGCAAATAAGTTGAAAAGCCATAACCTTTTTCTAAATTGATACTTATTTGAAAGGACTAGAAGCCTATGCTTCCTAGAATCCAGATATTATCATCATTATAACAGAGTCCAGAATAGCATAAAGAAAATACACTAGTGAGAGGACATGGTGCAGAAAAAGTATTCCAAATTAGAGCTATGTCACCAGGTTGTAGAACAGAACTTTCCTGTACTACTGCTTAGAATATAACGTGCAAGAAATAGTAAAGACTATCAGATACATTTCCAAAAAGTGTAAAGATCAAGTCTAGTTTTCAAAGGCAATTTCTTCACATAGAAATAGCACAGCTAACACTAAGGTTTTGAGTAAAGATAGAAGCAGTCAGCTGAAATAAAGGCCAAGAAATAGCTCTGGAAAAAGCACAGATTATTTTTATCTTCTGTTTTGATATTGAAGACAAGTTCATTGCCTTCCCTAGTGCGCCACTATTGGATAATTGAGATTACTCAGACTAAAGCAAAGATTCATGACATAATATGGACAGGGACACCCAGTGGGTTCTTGGAAAGCACAGTAGCAATATCAAAACAATCTTCCTCAGTCCATTTGCCTTTAAAACCTCACAAGAAGTATTGTGATCCTGTTACATATTCAAATAACTTTAATTTTTTCAAAGGGGCTCTTTTGCTAATTTATAAATTTAATTATCTTTTAAGAGGTTCACCTCCTGTAATTAAGAAATTGAATGGAAGAATAATTATGTACAGAACAGTATTCAGAAGATCTCAAAGTATGCAGAGACACACAAGGAAGCAGAATTTCATCTTGGCAATTAGTTTTGACTGAGTTTGAAATGCATTGCTTGTGTCTTTACACACCATCTTGTGTGTAACAGAGCTGGCGCACCCTGTTTGTGTTATGATACTAAGCTGTTTAAGGACAGTTCAAAAGTGTAATAAATTAGCTTTTTAATCATAAAGTAAATTGTAAGTTGAGAAATTTATTTCTTCAAGTCCTGCAATGCATTACAAATAACCCTGTTTTTTAAGCACCCTTTGCTAAGGAAACCAACCATCAAAGCAGCATGGCTGAGGATTTTGGAACAGCTAGAAGTGCTTTGCTCTGCTGGAGAACTGAAAGTGTAATCATGGCCCTTGGCATATACAGGCACCGGAGAAGAATTCCCACAAAGGTCTGAAAAGTCTTTTCTCTCTACTTCTGCAAGCCAGCCTCCAAAACTTAACCTCTGATGGGAAAAAAACGGAACATGTGCACAGAGAGACCTCTGACTGTCATGTCTAGTATCACTTCTCTTTCCATTCTGTTCCTGCATCAGTCTCTACCCATCTCATGTCCCTCTTTTTACTACTCTGAGCATCAGTGCAGTCAGGCAGAGACCCTTTTTATTCTGTAATTGTATGCTCTGTAGCATCAAGGAATCTCAGGCTTGATTATGGCTCCAAGGTGCTGCTGTAGCAGAAATAATTATGTAGTAGAAAAGGAGAATGGGATGATTTTCAAGATTTATCTCTGCCTAGAGCTATGGACCCAAATTGGAAAAAACAATTCATTATGTCTGCTGAGTTATCAATTGCCAAGTCTTCTGCAGAAGGTTGGTAATTCTACCAATTCTCATTTTATGTAGGGAGACAAAAGGGCAGAGAATAAGACCAGAAAGGTATGTTGTGGAGGGCTTTTTGCTTTGCTTAGTTTTTTGTGGGCATGGATTATAATCAGGTTATAATTAGTTATAATTGGGGCATGTAGTTATAATTAACTACATGTGAATGAAACAGAATACAATAATTCCTTTGACTGTATTTTTGAACACAGCAGTCTAACAATTTCATTGCTATCTTCAGTTCTATACTTTACACACAGAAAAGATGGTAACCAAGCCTCATTAGATATTTACTGAAATCTTAGTTAAGTGCTTTGAGGAACTTTTCCCGGCAAGGTAATGTTCCTACCTAAATTAAAAGCCTTTCTGATAAATTTAAGTCAATCCTACTGTTACATATTTCCTACAGTAAACTCCATTCATTATGAGTGAGATTACAGCTGGCATGTTGTAAGCTCATAATGCAGAATCAAAAAATGCAAATGGGACTCGCAAGGACATCTCTTGCAAAACTATGTCCTGAACTACCTCAGATGAGGTTTTTGGAATGAGTAACATCACTTCTCTGCAGTCATTTCAATCCTCATAGAGCCTTAAAACCTTATGCATTTTGTAAGAATCCTAGATATAGCAGAAAAGAAAAATCTCTATAAAACTTGCAGGTAAAATGTTACCTGTGAAGAACTTTTTAATAATATTTGCTAGCTCATTAGCATAGGAAGAAAATGCCCAAAATTTGGAGTGAATCTTCAAGTTTAGAAAACAGTTACTGTAGTTTTCAAATAAAGTATAGGTGAGTCTACAGAAATATCTTGCAATTCATATTAAGTACTGTATGCTTTTTACATAACTATTAATACAGACCAAAATGCCTATTCAGTACTTCAAATTATTTACATGCAGTAGATGCAAAAGCAATTAATCCTCTTCATGGACATAAAACCTGAGTTGGTAACCTGATGAAAACACAAAGTTAAGGAAGATTAAGCTAAATGATAAAAATTCACACATAGGGAAATGAGACTTCAGGAAATGAGAGAAGCCAGAGGAAAGGACAGTTGCATTTCAATAGCTGTCTTCAGGGAATTACAACAAAATTTTAAAAATATACCTACAATTTTACAGGACATCTTTGACACGTAATATTTTCCAGTTGCCCAAGTCTGACACTGTGTAACTCAAACAAAAGTGAACAAGGTTTCTCACACATACACCTTTTCTGAATAGAAGATAAATAGATAAATCAATGAACCTAGAAGAGGTATTCAAGTTAAAATTATAAGGAAAATCTGAATTTTTGTATTTAACAAATACTAATAAAAAAGATGTTTCAGAGTAACATGGGATACCTAATCTTGTATGACTTGTAGTACTTTTGCTGCCTGTTGCTAACAGAGTGGTGAAATGGTTGAAAAACATAAGATGGACCACAATCCTTGTATATATCTCACACTGAATGACTCCAGTTCTTTTGTAAGACTTTCTTATATTAACCTCTTTATGTAACTATTATTAGCTTATGTTACTATAATAAAATATTATCCAAAGGTTTATGTACGAACTGGAATATAGATTCTCATGTTTCTCATTTGTTGACTCAGAGTTGTAATTTCTGCAATACTGAACTTATGAAATTCATTTATTTATTTGTTAATAAAAAGCCCAGAGCCTGAGCCATACTAAAACTGAAATGACCAATTCCCATATTTGGCACAAAATCTGGAATTCCAGCCAAATGTAAGGAAGAGCTTTTCTGAAATGGAGCTTGATTTCAATCATATGTGAGTGAATGATCTGGTAAGGTGCTTGTTTCAAAGCTGTCCCCAGGTCATAAGAAAAGCATTTGGAGTTTTATGGAGATATCTCATCATTATCTCTTTCAAAGCCTCATCAACTCTGCAGGACAAATCTATCTCAGCCAAACTGGCACTAAAAAGATGTTCATCTAGTCTAACTTAACCTTTTTTCTTCTTAACATAGGGCAGAAGGGCTTTTGTTTCCATAGTTACTCGGGTATTTCCTTTGAACTTCTTCCAGAATACTTTTATCTTTTCCAAATGCACTGATAGACAATCCTATGAAGTATGTATGTATTTGTGAAACATTCTGTGCTTCATTACCAATTCTTTGCTGGATATAACACAGGAAATTGAGCCCATTGTTAAAGCCAAATTTCTGACTTGCTGATTTAGGTGTTTTAATATTCAGCAATGTATAAATAGACTTCAGAATATTACAAGTGAAAGATAAAATCAAGAACACTAATTCTAAGAGTTTTTCAAAGTTATTATTGTGCAAAGCTGATTCGTGTTACTAGGTATTCTGAGTCAATATAGTGCATGCTTTCTAAATTGAAGAGAGCATTTTTTAAAAATTAAAGTACGTGCTTCTTAAGAGAAGTTGTATCAATATCTGTTTACGAGCAGTAAGAACCTCATGAAAGAGGTTGTTGGTTGAGGATTCCTGAGGTTGCTTTTTGATGGCTTTTTGTTTGTTTTGTTTTAAAGACAGAAAAATCTGAACTTTAATTGAATATATCTAGTTTTTACCCTTGAAAACATTTATATCACTTAAAAAAAACATTCCCATTATGGTCTTCAGGATGGAACCATTTTAGCATTTCCTACAAAACCCTTCCCTTGCCATTCAAAGACCAAGTCTTCAGCAAAAGAGAAACTTCTATACCTAGACACTCAATCCACTCTAAACTGATATCACACATCCATGAAATATAGGCAAACCCAACTTCAAATTTTCTTTTCTTAAAAGATTATTTTAAAAAGCTTTTACAAAGAAATACATACAAACAGTTCCATAGAAAGATATAAAACCAATTCCACTGGCTATATCAGTGGCTCTCGGAGTAGAATTCTCTGGACAGAAGATTTCTAAAGGAATAAGAAGTGATCTGGCTTTGTAGTACAAACCACTTGCTCAAACCTTGCCTTTTTACTCTGAGGGCTTGTGCTCCACATGTAGTTGTAGTGCAACTCCTTTCATTTCTCTCTGGGTAGCTCACTAAAACGTCTGGAAATATTGGCTGTACTGGGGCTCTCCAAGACTGGACACCAGCAGTGGGATGAAAGCTATGCCAAAGTGGCTGTATTTGGGCTGCCATCTTCTGTCTAAGGGAAGGAGACAATGATTGGATTGCTTGTTAAACAGTCAAAGAATTGACCACTCAAATTTAAAAAGTACATCATGCTGGATTGTGCCTCCTTCCTTCCATGAACATGGTAGAAGAAAAGATAGAAATTTCTTGTATGGATCCAATTACACTATTGTACAAATAGTTTTCTATGAGAAACCGAAAACTTAACAAAACCAAACCAAAAAAAAAAACAAACTAGGTTCTCACTAAGACCCACAAAAGTTATTTTAAATGTTGTCTGTTTAAATTTTGGGGAAAACACATAAATATAGCTTATTCTGACAAATCATTAAGGCTACACAGTGTTTACAAAATGCCACAGAAGACTGTAGAGAAGCACAGACTACATTACAGATCTCTCCTAACTTTAAGACACAAAACTCCAACCACCCTAACCACAAATAGCAGCCTCATTTACATTCTTTTATATTTATAGTCAGAAAACTCATAATTCAAAAAATGTTGAATTCAAGACTCCCTATCACATGTTCTTCTACCATTACAAATTGTTAGCAATCAATAAACTACTAGGAATGGCAGGTATTCTTCTAATGAAGCATGTAATAAAAATAAATAGGTTGAAGCTTTTTATTAGCAATTGTCTAAAAACAGTTAACTAAATATTGGCTTAATATCACAATGGGTTGATCTTTTGCTCAGGGAACGTGAATCTCGTAAACAAATGTTTCCCGGACAGCTCAAGAAATAAATACACATTAGTAGGGCTCTTTCTGATTGGAAGGATGATTTAAGGGAAGTGTTTTGCTTCTCTTAGAAAGTAAAGTGATTTCAATAAAGACTTGTCTAAAATTATACCTGAATGCATTATGTGCCTTGTATCCCTAATTATCTGATATCTATTGGTAAACATTGTGTGAATGGACATTACAGGGACAGGGGTCTAGAAGATTAGGTTATTCTTGATTCTATTGACTCAAAAATAGTACTAACCATTAAGCCTTGTTTCTTTCTGATTCATCTGTTACAGCAGCTATATGAATTTGGATGAAGTCCACATAATTAATCTCGACATAAGTAAGATTTTTTTTTACAGTGAGAACAATACATAACTAGAAGAAGCTACTTAGGTTGTGATTGAGTCCCTGTCACTGGAGGTTTTTCAAGGTGCAATTGGACAGAGTGCTACATCGTCTCATTTAGAGTCTCTTTCTTATGACAGGTTGGACCAAGCAATCTTTCAAGGTCCCTTCCAATTTGGGCTGTTTAATGATGCTATGTTTGTGTTAGCAAGGGATCCGGTACAAAATTTGATAGAATTTTCTTTGCTGTATGTTATTTAACTTTAGTTAACTATCTATACCCATGAGATATGTGGAGAAGGCATAAAACAAGTACAGTGACAGTGGTGTCTTCTCCAGATGCTTCATTGCTCTGAAGCGTCATTTCACTCATGAGTGCAATGTGTCTGCATTGGCCCCAGCAGACTTCAAAACAGAATCAAAATTACTCTTTGCAGCCAAATTTTAAGTCCATTAAACCATTAAAACAGATCCTAGTATATCTCATTTATTAAAAGGGCGGCAATGTTTGTGAAAAATAGCTCCTTATTCCCAGATGGAATAAGAGCTGCTCTCTGCAGTCACAGAGACATTTGGTAGTTACAACGTGATGTTGACACAGCTGCAGGCGCTGGTTGCTGCGCCAGTTTCACATGGCTCATCTCTCTCCTTCCTCCCTCCTCCCTCTTAAAATCTACAGAAAAGCATTGGGCAGTTTCTCACCTACTCGGTTTTGTGCTTGAGTTGTTACATGACTCCATCACTGTCTCTCTTGATGTAGGCACATTTGGCTTTTGTACTTTCAGTAGGGTTGTGAAGTCAGCTCAATGCTTGTCTTTGAATACAAAATTGGTTATTGGTACGTGACTGGGTCAAGAGTTCATGGGGACAGAGCAATAAAGACAAAACACAGATGAATTAACATGGGTGGGAATGAACCACAAAAAATAAACTCATATTGTCTGTGTTTAGTTAGGTGTCTTACTGGCTTCTGTTGTTTTCCTAAATGTGAAGGACTTTTGTGTCTAACTTATCATACAACCCCCCAAAAAAAAACCAAAAACAAAACAAAACAAAAAAAAACCAAAAAAAAAAAAACCTGAGAAGAGAAGACAGAAAGGAAGAAGGGAGAAGACATTAATATTTCAACATTATGACCCACTGGGATTGTGAAATGTTTTTGCTTTAAATCACTGAATAGTGATCCACTGCTACAACTTTTTGCCTGGAAAATACTAGATGAAATGTAGATAACACAGCACAGATTTCTAAGACACAAGTTTCTACCTTCATTTCCCTTTTTTTTTGATTGATGAGTAACTGTTTTTTATGACAAGCTCATGCTGGTTAGTTACATAAAGAGACTCTGATACAGTCAGATTTGTCACTAACACAAAGTTTAGTGTTCACACACTCCTCTTTTTTAAACTCCTCTAAACATTTAATATTCTTTTGGCAATTGCTTCTCTTGGAAGAGTTTCTAGAAGCTCCTTCAGAAAACATTTTCTTTGTCATTATATAGGGAAAAGGACAGAGAAAAGGGAGTTTGTTCTTGCACCTTTTCAAGTTTTAAGCTGGTCCTAAATGGGAGCTACTGTGAGAGCTACATTATAATTAAAAGTAAGAAAATCTTTCTCCTTATTTTGAGAACTGGCTGATCAATTATCCATCTGTGAACTACTAGGGGAAAAAAACCCCCATGCTTTCTATGATTTATTTGACTGTAATTTTTTTCCATAGAGAGCCAGTTGTTAGGAATAAAATGGGTTTTAGAGCTACTCTATGTGTGTAGTTATTAGTAACTTTTTGTATCAAAAGTATATTGACTGCCATTTTTAAATAAGATTATTTGAAATACTTCTTCTTCCATCACACTAGTTTCAACTAATTTTTTCATTCTGTATGCAAATTATTTGCTTCATATTCTTTGACAAATCTTGGGCCAATTCAATTCAATTTAGCAAGAGTGACTACAGATCCTAAAGTTTAACTGGTGACCAGTCAAGTATTTTTTATACCCCAGTTATATAACAATAATAATTTTGTATATTTTAGACACTATTACTAAGCTTCTTATTGTATAGTACTCCTTTATAAAACAACTTCTGCCACAAAAAAATTTCAACATTCTCCGTGGCTTTTAAATTATTATACACAAAAATATTCCACATCTGCTGCATTACCAAAAGCAAATGGATTACACTTTCTCAGTACTCAGCAACACTGGAAATCTTGGAAGTTGAATATTAAGGGAGGAGAAATGCAAAAGTGCCTTCTGGGATTAAGATAACAGGCCTGTCTGGTACGCCTAATGTTTTATACACAGTCACTGAGAGTTAAATGCCATTGAAAACCTTTAAATAAAGTCCTGTATGAGTAAATTAGGTGTGTCCTTCCTGTGCCAATGGGCACAGAACTGAGCCTTGCCGAGCAGTTTGCCATAAATCGCTCTGGGGCTCAGGTACATCTGTATGGCTCACTGAAGGTAACGTACCTGCCCCCTCAGGCTCCTCCAACAGGCAGCAACATCGTGGTTGGTCTAAGAAGAGGGCAGAACAGAGGGAACTGCTTGCTTCAAACATTGGCATCAGTTAGGCGAAAGACAAGTATTTCCAGTTTCTAAAAGTGCCCTCTAATCTAGTTTTTGCTACCCCATCAGAATAAAAGAAATTTGATTAGCAGGAGGAAGATCACCATCTTCTTTCCAATGACCAACTGAAGCCCTAAAATGTTGACATTTTCTAAGAAATTTAAATGTATTAAAAATATCTTTCTGTTTAACTTTGGATGAGAGCAGGCTGTACATGTCTCTCTCTCTAAACAGGCATTTAAAAACCCACCCCAAAACGCAAACAAAAAAAAAAAATCCCACAACAGTTAAAGTTGAATACCTGGGGAATTTGCATACTCTGTAGAGCCTAATGACTTTATATACAAAAGATTAATTATCTGTATTTTTGCCTGGTATTTATGTTCTATACTTGCAATTATTCATAGTGCCCAACTGGGATTTGGGTAGATGGAATCACAAAATACTTGGCTCTCGATTTAAGCGATATATCAACATTCTGAAGTTAATGGGAGGTCATTGTACTTCATAGACCTCAAAAACAAAACTAAATTTAAATAACCAGTTAGAGAGAATAGGCATTCCATGACAATTTTTTGAGCTTTTGGAAGATGTAGAACACACCTGATTTTAACAGCTGGGCTAAAAAAGTTCTAAACAGTAATAATAATAATAATAAAAGATGCTTCTTGTAACTAGGTTTATTTTTGGAAGAATTGCTGTGTTTTGTCCCATGAGAACTGTAGCTCTGATGCTTCCTGAATAGATCTTGACCTTCTCAAGTGCTCTTTGCTAAAGAAGTCACAATACAGATTACATACCCTAAAAATAGTAATTCAAAGGATACTTATGAATTTTAATTCCTTTTTTATTCCTTCCAGAGGCAGTTAGCAGGCAAGAGGCCTCTCCTCTCCTTGAAGTGATGTAAAGCTGCCCCTAACAAAGCTTGTAGCTGGATAGAATGATAATCCTGCAATTATTTGCTGTATCTAATTAACTGGATATAGCTTTTGTCGTGCTTTAAGTCAGAACTGAGTTAAGACTTGGATAAACCCTCAATTCCATCTGTCAAAATATCTTGCCACTTCTTTGGTAGGGGCCTGAATGCTTGCCATAGGACACGAACTACCTTCAGAGACATCATTAATGAGCTGTAATATGGATCAAATATGGTCCCTAAAATTGCAAAAAACTCTGAAATTAGAATTTCATGTATCAATTTTTAAAGATTTATTTTTTAATCAAAGAATGAATGACTCAGAACAGTAGTTATTATTAAGGTTAGCTAAAAGACAGACTCCTTCATTCGAAAGTCTGAGCAACAAACAATACTCCAACAGATCTAAACTATTTTATACTATTTTGTCTGTATCTGCTGTTTACACAATACAGAATCTATTTCTCTCTCTGCATCTTCAGACAGGAGCTCAGATGATTAGAGTTTGGTTTGGTTTTGTTTTGTTTGATTTTGAGGGTTTGTGGTTTGTTTTTATCTTAAACCCATACTTTCTGGATTTCTAACATATATAGCAGTCTTCTAGCTGCCCTTTGGTAGCTGTAAGCCTAAGATGACAGATCCAAGACATTTGAAGACAACTACATGTTGAGGAATTGTTGTGTCTGGAGATATACCCTTCACCACAGTGAGACAGATAAGTCTGTGGATCAGAGACACCAGAGCCTGAAAAGGTATTAACTCATGGAGATCATCTGAAATTTTGTCTAGTGGCTTCCAAATGCTTCCTGAGGCAGGGTTTGATACCTAAATATGGAGTAATTAATCAGCCAAAGCTGTTGATGAAGCCACAGTATCCTGGAACATGCAGTCCTTGGAAAGGATGCTCCATTTTGGTTATTTCTTGCCTCTTGGGTCTGCTTTTTCCAATGTCCACAGCAAACAGGTCAACAATTCAACCATTACCAATCCACTACACTGATTGAATTAGAGGAAAAACTGTTCCTGGACCAACCACAGACCATATTTGTTCAGATATCCTTAGGGTTCTGCCTTTAGCCAGTGGGTTCCTTCTTCAGACAACATGACAAAGAATAAGAACAGCCCCATGCACTGGGTCCAAACACCACATGGAACTACCTCTCCTGCAGCTTGAATAAAAAATATCAAAGCCACGGCTCGATTTCATCAAAAGGGAATCATGCTGACTGGTTTTTTACTGGATGTAATCAGGCAACTATTAAGACTTTAGAATTGACTTCTCTGCTTTACCTATGTGCTAAATACAGTGTCATTCTGAGTCTTTTATCAGAACCACACGGTCTGTTTATGACATATCTGCAAATGTTATTTTTGGATCTTTTCCAGTCTAACTGTCTTGATTTTACAATTACACTGATGCTTTATATAGATCTCATTTAGTCCTTGATGGACTACAGACATCCTGTTGGCTGGCCTATTATCCAGCCTCTTATCAGTTCCACTCTAAACTATTATTTCAGAGAGTATCTGTTGTAGCTGTGCAACTTTCTCAAACTACAGGGTTTTAATCTACCCTTTCTAAAAAAACTAACCCCAAGTACTTGAAAAGCTTTTTCTAACTAAAGAAAATAAAACACATTTTAAGACAACCACACAAGAAAAGGCAAATAGACTAAAACATAACAATATTATTACTTTATCATATGAAACAGAAATATCTCTTGCATAAGTCCAATGCCTGCACAAATTATCACACTTCAAGCAAAAACCTCCAACAAACAAAGTTTTCCTTTTGGACATTTCTGAGGCACTGGAATTTATTTTCAACTTGCCACCAGGGTTTCAAGTGGGATCTGACCAATAACCTTAGACTAGAAAAGAAACCTCCTTGAAAATGTGCTCCTTCAAGCAAAAGACAGGTTAGAATTTTAATTTATTTTCCTGAAGAGAAATGTTTTCTCAGGTTGAAGCAAATGGTCTTTTTGCATTCTGCTCTCTATGTTGCATTACAGGAGAAAGCAAATACAGTACATATAGCTCTGGAATAACATTTAATGTTAAATGGATAAACTAAGCTAACGATGTTTTTTGGAGTTTTTTTTGAAACATCCTGTTGTTCCAAAACACCAAAGTTTAGCACCAGCTATCTGGGGAGCTGATCATAAGAATCATCATTATTACATTACACTACATTTATCCTCAGGCCAGACACAATTGGTTGATGTCAACTGCTCACTGAGAACAATATCCACTAGGGAAAGAAACATTTGTAAATTTGCTGCTCCCACCAACTAAAACAAAGTTACCCCATCATCCTCATCAGAACATTTTGCATCACCTTAATGACATGCATTTTGCTGACAGAATTACACCAAGGGGTGCAATTCCCATTAAATAAGGAGGATGTGAGGAATGAGAGTTAAAGATAGGCCCACTTAATGACCATTCATTATAGAACAATAGCTACTTCCAAACCAGTTCATAGCAGAATATGTTTTCCTGAGAAAATTCTTATTGTGAGAGGCACGGAGAAAATTGGGATTCCAGGATGGTTGGCACTTTCAGCTTCTAGGTACAATTAGATAAAAAGATTCCCTTTTTGAATATTTATTAAAAGTACCTACAGAATTTGTATAATAAGAATAATAAGAATAAAAATAAGAATACCACCAATACTTCAATCACTGCATTTCTAAAAGCAGTCAGCAAAAATTGCTTTGCAATTTTACCAGAGAAAGTAGAGAAGGAACTGGAGAATTATTCTTTGATGGTGAGAAGTTCACTAACATGAGTAAAATGAGACAAATTAGTCATATTGCATTATTGTTTTTCAAAGTAAAAATGTAAGATATCAGCTTCCACAGTATCACATGTGAACTGATCTTTGAGTGCTACAGTAGATGGTTCACTGGTCTATGTCATTCTTATAATTCTCAAATATCAGCTCCTACTTTTTGCTATTATGAACCAAGATCTTGATTGTACCAATGCAGTTTTAAAATACTTAAAAACAGCTGTTCCTGCTGTTTTTATTAGCTACAGATAGTCTACCAGTCTACTAAGTAAGTCTAGGTTAAATTAAGTGCAAGAAGTGTCCAGAACTCATGATTTTTATAAATGGTCCATTCCAAGACTGGAAAAGGGCATTATGAAAAAAATATAGAGCATTTTCTAACCAGGAGGTATTAATATCAAGTGTGAATGTACAAGAAATGAAATCTTAGAACTTATTTTTTCCTCTTCTTTAGTATTTACTTTTTTTTTCCCTCCATAGTGACTTAAAAATGTTGTTCTGTTGATAAAAATATAAAACTAATCATCTGTGTATCATCCAACTTAATAGAATTGTTTCTCTACCTAATAATTGGGGAACAGTGAAAGCAGAGTTGAATTTTTCCACCTCATTCTTTGATTTGAGACTGAACCTAAAAGAGATACACTTTAACACCCTTGGGGGAAAGAAACAGAAAATTAATCTTCCATTGCTGTTCTGCCTCTGTTAGCAGCGGGGTACGAGGTCACAGTGTTGCCTCAATAAAGATTGCTCAACCTCCTACGCCAAGTGATGTGGTCCTGCAGAGTACGAACAGCTTGTCTATGAAAGAATCTCTGGATGCAGTGGCTCTATAAATACCCAGCCTTTGCTGTTAATAAGGTATATCAGCTGGCAAAATGTCTTGCAGATGACTAAAGGCTATTGAACAGTAGTTTTCCAGCCTTGTAAAATTGCTCTCCCACACCTTCTCCTTAGAGTTCACCCACACACAGGCATAAATCCAGACAGAACTCTAAGTTCCCAAGATGCAAGGTGCAAAATATAAAAGCAGGGATTCAATGCCCACTTTCTCCCTATGATGGAGGATACAAAAGAAGGGGTGGGTCATGTGGTGGTGGTTCCTGAAAAGCAAATACTGCAGCTACTTACTCTAAAAAGGCTGGCAAATGCCTGGATCACATTGTTAGCATCACCCTCAACATTACCTGTGTTTTTCCTTTCCTGTGTCTACTCTATTGAGCTGCATTTGTGAAAGAATCATAGAATATCCTGAGCTGGAAGGGACCCAAAAGGATCATAAAGTCCAACTCCAGGCCTGGCACAGGGAAATCCCAAGAATTACATCATGTGTCCAAGAGTGTTGTCCAAATGTCCAGCTTTTTGAACTATCAGGCTGGTGCTGTGACCACTTCCCTGGGGAGCTTGTTCCAGTGCCCAACCAATCTCTGGGTGAAGAACCTTTTCCTAATATCCATCCCACATCTCCCCTGATACAACTTCATGCCGCTCCCTCAGATCCCACCACTTGTCACCGGAGAGATCAGTGTCTGCCCCTCCTCTTCCCCTCACAGGGAGTTGTCACTGCAGTGAGGTCTCCCCTCAGTCTCCTCTTCTCCAGCCTGAGCAGACCAAGTGACCTCAGCCCCTCCTCATATGGCTTGCCCTCCAGACCCTTTGCCATCTGCGTTGCCCTCCTTTGGATGCTGTCCAGTACCTTTATAGCCTTCTGATATTGTGGTGCCTAGAACTGCACACCAGTACTCGAGGACTGCACACCTAGTACAGGGAAAGACTAGGAAAGGCCTAAAGGGAAACCTAGGATATCAGCTGCAACTATTTAAAATATATAGAGTTCTAGGTCCTTCTCCATTTAAAGGGTTTCTACTTACCAACATCACTACAGAAGAATTTAGAAGAATACAAGTAATGAACCTCATCTAATATTGGCAATTTCCAACACCAGCACTATAAAATATTCACTTGCATGGACTTAATGCACATCTCACAGGTCATATCAAACAAGAATGTGGAACAGATCAATATGTGAAGTCACCAGATCTCTCTCCTCCCCACAGCCAAGAAAACAGGTATGCTGTGGCTTTTTGCAGCTGAACACAACACAAAAGCAACTACTCTGGCTAAGGGGGGAAGAAAGGTCAATGATAAAGAAGGAAATATAAGAACAAGGAATTTAGCTTTCCACCAGCCTCCAACCTCTTCATTTTAAGCCCCTCCCAAGACACACTTCCTTCCTTTCTTTTAGACACCAACAAGCTCATGGAGGAGACATTCTTTGTTAGTGCTTAATGTGAGTTTTTAGCACATGGACTATTCTTGGACTAGATCAGCCACATATGTGAAAGACCATCCCTGTTGTTTTGTTTTGAACCTGGCTCTGACTACATAATGGCTACTTGCTAATTTTTGCTCCTCCCCTCCCCACAATGAAGTAAAATGGCAGCAATTTTCTGCTCACAGCCTGTGTGCTACAAATGCATCACTGTTAAGTCTCCTCTCCAAGTTGTCTTCCTTCCCTCAATTGCTTGATTGAACATTTCAGCTCTCTAGATTTTTACTATTTGTAACAGAAAATAACTCAGACACGTGTAATTCAAAGGTAGAAGTATAGTACTAAAAAACCCCAAAATAGACAATAAAGCATCCTCAAAAGCCCCACCACATCCAGGCCAGAATGCATGACATTTTTTTTGCGCTACTTTTCTAGCTATTAGGAACAATATGATTTATTATCACCTAGTCAGATTTACAATCGAATCTACAGTGGTCATATTTTACAATATTTCATTATTGACTCCAAAAACAAAGGCAAGCTTTAAGCCCTGATTTTAGGGCTTATACATTTCAGGGCAAAACAAAAAACCCCACACCTTTATATTCATTTACTCACTTACATTCAACCTTTCAGTTTCCCTTTTTCTTGATGTGATAATACAGTTTATTTACATGAACAGCCAGGCTTCCATAGCTCTTACTCACCAAATTGGTGGCCAGAAAAGTCCCCCCAGCCTCCAGCTTTAAGGCAAGGCCTGTTGTCTTTTTTTATTTGCCCATGATTACACATCTCTAATCTTAACATAAAAATACTTCACACAGTTCCTTCTCACAGTTTGTTTGTACACTCACAAACCAAGCTGAGTCTCAGCTCTTCTGCTCTTGAATCTACAAGTGTCGTATTCCCTACTACTCCAATAATAATGGAAGCCCCTTCCAGTACCAAGTTCCAAACCCTTTTTCCAGAGCTGTCAGTCTCTTGCTTAATCCTGCCATGAACACCTTTAGCATTTAATCTCCAGAGATAAATCATGGAAGTTTTATTCCTCAGAGCCTGATCTTTAAGAAAAAGATGTTACATTTATAGATAATTTTAGAGGATATAATTATATGAGCACAATTTAATAATTATGAGTCATTGTAGATATGGAAAGAGTAAATCATGTTAAAGGAACCTGGTTACTTTTAAAAATGAAAAATGTTATTAACCTAGATAAACCAAGAGTCCTGACTTAGCTGGGGTTTTAAAAAAGTTCAGAGGAAAGTCAAAATGATGGATCATTGATATCATTAAGAAGGCTTTGTTGTGGATGGAGTAAATCTTTATGAAAAATTTTCTCCCAATATCAAGCACTTGTGACCCAGCATTCACATCTGAAAGTCTGTATCCTGAAGTCTGACTCTTTCCCATCCTTGATGGGTTTGGGTTTTTTAGGGCATCTGCTTTTCCTGTAAGACTGTGATAAGTTCAGTTGACCCCAGATCTGATGCAGTTGGCTGCCCTGAGGTTTGAGCATTTACTACCGAGGTATCATTTACTACCCAGAAAAACAGGGGATTGGATTGAAAATGGAATGGCAGCTGCTGAGAAGTGAAGTCTCACAGGATTGTAGATTAATACCAGCAGATTTTCATATTTTATTCAATGGTCTACATAAATCTGTAATAAGTCAGATCATTAAATTTGCAGACGATACTAAAATAAGCAGAGTATTCAAGACTCAAAGGGATGCAAGAATAATCCTGCCATTAACAAAATGGGCCCAGAGGTGAGACAGGAAATTAAATAAGTATTCATTTAAGGTAATGAAAATTGACGCACTTCAGTAAAAATAATGTTCAGGACACATACTGAAGAGACTTACAATTTAAATTATACTAAGGTAATCAATATGTAAAGAGAGAGAAAGTTATGAGCTATTCTTGCATTGCCATTCATAGTTTTAAATTCTAAGAAGACATGACCCCTGTCCTAAAGAAATAACAGATTGACACAGACAAAATAACACACTGTCACTTAACACAGTAAGAAAGAGTGTCTGCCAGCACAGTCTAGAAAAGAGAAAGAGAGACCTCCGGACTCTGCCATCACTAAGATGGCTCAGAAAAGTGACTGTGATGGCCATCGCCACATTTGACTTTTGCTATTTTCTTTTCTACAAATTTATGTCTGACTAGAGGCTACTTCAAAGCCACACGAAACATTTTAAGAAAAGAGCCCTCAGGTATGAAAACAGAAATGTTGTATTACCAATTATCTGAATAATAGTCAAGAAAATTAAATGCCTATTTCTAAGAGGAGGCAAAACCACCCCAGATGGCAAACAAACAAACAAACAAACAAACAAACACACAAACAAACAAATCCCAAAATCCCAACAGCTAAAAGTAGGCCTTTAACTCTCTCTTAAGGTTGCTGAAGGAAAACGGTCTGAGAATAAATCAAGCAGAAAGCAAGCAAGATGCAGAGGAAAGGGCAAAAAATGGAAAAAAAGTAACATAATAAAACAAACCTGCTGGCAAGCTAAAGACGAGGATCCTTTGCCCTAGTTCACACCAGAAAAAAAGCAACCCCAAAAACGTCAAAAGAAGCACCAAAATACCTTTTAAGTATATAGTAAAAGGACTGTAAAAGCCAAAGTTGTTCTTTATTAATACTACTGTAACAGCTTGTTATAGCACATACCTCCAGAGTGGAATACTCCATTTCATTATGCTAGTGAAAAGTCTGAGGAAGACTGAAAAAACTCCTCCTCACAATTTCCCCATCCAACCACCTATATTAAGGGCAGCAGGGTCCCCTGCTGTACTTGGTTTAGCCTAATTTCCCTGCCTGGTCTATTAACAGCCCAAATTAACTACAAGTCTCTACAAACATGTAGACACTTGGTTAGACCTATTATTTGTTACAATTTGAAGAGCAAAACTTCAAGGAAAAATAACAGCAGTGTTAACAGAGGGAAACTGCCAAGGTCATATGATTCATTTATGTAGGAGCTTAGCAACAAAGGAGAGCTGTGCAATCCTGTAATAGCAATAAGCCAATGGATTAACACAGCATCAAGCAACATCTTGAAGGAGATCAAAGTAGTAAACAAAATGAAATGCAGTGATACGAATGAAATAAGGTTTTTAGCAGCATGAAAGACTGAATGAATTGCAAAGGACCCAATCTTACAGCAATATAAACAAGAGGAGGGGAAAAGATGCCAGCTTTACCTCAGTTAAAAGGAACTGAAATAAATTTCTATTCCTTCTTTAATGAAATATTTTGTTGGTGTCTTTCCTGAATAAAGGACAAGAACTCTGATTTTTATAAATAATGTTATCCTAAAATATTTAAACAAAAAATATTACAGTTTCAGGATGTAACAAAATACTATTTAAGATTTCCAGAAAACAAAATAATTCATCTAGAATACACGGCAGTGTAAAAAAAAAACCCCAAAAAACAATGACTCATACTGGTAAGAAAGCACTCTGTTTCTCTGATTTAAGTTTAGGAAACATAGTTTGATAAGTTTGTGAAAGAATTACAGTAAGTGTATCAGTATCAATTCAGAGGATATATAAAAAATACACTGCATCAAGAAACATTGCTCCACACAAATAAAGGGCACACTCTGTGATATAAGTAGAATAAAACCTGTTAAAATACCACAAATTCTGATTAGTTAAAAAAAACTCGTTTAAATATAAACTTATTGGATATCAAGCCCGTTGTGAATGAAGAGCATGGCAGGTGTCAGGATGATGGAATTGCACTCTGTAAATATGAGTGCATCGTCTGTCAGTCCCATCTCCTTGCTGCAAGCACCAAATTATATCTGCAAAATATTTCATCTTGATCACATCTGTTAAATATCGAGGTCTAAGCTTGTATATAAATATACAAGTGATGACATTAATTAAAGTCTAATTTAGCAATAATATTTCCTATGCAAATCTCTGTAATGCCTCCAATACGATATCAAATACATGGAAATACTTAACAGCAAATGCCAAAATTGTGGGTTCAATCCTTGTATGGGCCATTCATATTCAAGAGCTGGACTCCATGATCCTTGTGGGCGCTTCTAACTCAGGATATTCTGTGATTCAGTTACTATAGAAGGTGGAAGACACTCAAAAGCTGAAATCTCTATTCTCCACTACTTTTGGGTTTTTTGTCTCCTCTAGCAGACACCCTCACCCCATCAAGTCACCCACACACACGGTTGGGCCTTCAAGGTGTCTGCCCTTAATGACATCCAGTCTCAGTGAGTTTTTACTTAGTTGAATAATTCTGCTTTTCTGTTTGCAAGACATGACAAGAAAGGAAGCATCTACTTCACTTCTTTCTCTCACTTTATACCATAAGAATGCATGTTATTACTCTGTTTAGGACAGGAAGGGCAAGGAACTCTGATACTACAGTCTACTACTGATACTCCTACTGTGTTGGAAGCAATTCTAAAACACCTACTTTCAAACTTCTATTCTAAATTTATTGATGATTACTTTTCCCATTGTATCTTAAGGCTACCTTGCCAATTAGTTTACCAGTTTATGTTTTTTAATGTTTAATCCCTGAGGACTCAAAGGTTATGTGCAAATTGACCTTTTATTCTCTCAGGTTCTGGTGTGCACCCCAGTTGTGTTTTGACTACCTGCTGGCATACAGTAGCAAGAACTTCCCATCCTTCCCTCACTATGGCAGGTGATTATGCCAGTCTGAAAGCAGAACTCAAGTGTCCTCAATCTGAACAAGAGGAATTCCCTGTTAATTCCAGCTACCATGCAATCTACAGACAGCCTGGGGAAAGCAATATTAATGCCTCGAAGCTTTTGGCTTATTTCTTATAAAGATGACTCCTTTTACAGTCTTCCAATAGCCTTTTTCATCTGCTTCTCCACACAGGTGACTGGGACTGTATCTAACACTGTGGTAACATGAAGAGGGTCTCATTGGCATCTTGCAAAAACAGCATTAAGCCTTTCCTCTCTAACAAGGAATTTGTCATTGCACACCACTTCCCTTCTCAATCCTTTAGAATTATGAAAATCCTTTAGAAATATATACCCCTGGAACTGACTAGCAAACCCAGCTATTCCTTCTCAATTACACTTAGTCACTTGTCCTTTGAGTTAGCAGCAGGTTTTTGTCATTAGCCTTTCAGTGAATGACACTGCTGTTCACATTACTAGAGTTCATTAAATTTCTGTTATTCTATTTATTTTAGATTATACTATATCCAGATCTGTCTGTCCCAATGTCTTTCAGCTTTATCAGCTAATTTTCATTTCTGCACTCAAACATTCTGTGCCAAGGTAATTAGAGAAAAGTTAAATAATAATAACCCCAAGACTGAGTCTCTAAGAGTCTAATATTAACTCCCATGGTGCTTTTTATCAGCTTCATCCAAGAAAATTAGAACAGATGAACTGCATGAGACCAGAATTTCCCTTTTACCTAATGGCTTAGGGAAAGTATATGATTTTTGTGTTGAATAGCCCCTGAATTTTTTTTTTAAATATTCCATAAATTCAAGTATTTTTGAACTCCAAAAACATTTTTTTGCATTAATAATATTCTACAGCTGTAAAATTCACAGTTTAATTATGTGTAAACTCCATTTTCTTTTGAACCTAACATCCTATACCTTCATATGATGTTAGAAATTTTTTTCAATATTAAAGGAAGTTAATGAGCATTCCTTTCAACTTTTGATTTTATAAAACACAATCATATTCCTTTTCTAAAGGGTGAAAAGACGTATTGTATTTAGTAATCTATTTTTTCTGTTTCTTCACATACTTTATTATTACTGCATTTATCACAATCTCTCTCCAACTTTGTAATAATTGTTAAAGTAACGGTAAATAATATAATATACTGTTCTGGTCTAAAAAAAATCACTTAACCCCATGGAGAAATGGCAGCAATTTCATCTGAAATGACCTCGCTTTTGTTAACCATGCTGCATTTTACTGTTTTTCCTATTTACCTGAGCACTTTAAATTTTTCTTCACTTCTTAAACACTTTTGAATTCTACTAAGGTCAGATTAATGAGCATCAAGTTACTTTAATTGTTTTCTCTTTTCATCTAATAGAAATGCAGTATTTGATGTTCTCCAGGGATTAAAGCATCCTTATTATTTCATTATTTTGGAACACTAAATAATGGGTGCCCAAAGCTCAACTCATTAAGATCACCTAGTTTTGTTTCCAAGAGTTATTTCCTTTTTATATATTCAAACTCATGACTTGTCCTCATTTTGCTTTCATGTTCTATGTCTTCCTCCTAATTTAAAACTGAAACAAGGCATTCATTTTGATATATAGATATATTTTTTTAATTTATTTTTTATTTCCTTTTATAGTTTTGGAGCTCTCAATTGATCTTTACCAGTGTAAAGCTTCCTAGGTAAAGTTTTATTTGCTCATGAGTTCTTTTTTTTAAAATTCTTTCAGATTTACTCCTAGTATATTTTTAACACAACTATTCATTTAGTTAGGCTTAGACCTTTCCCTGCGTATTTATGGGCTTTATTCTGTTTATATTGATTATTTTTTTTTTTCTTTGTAAAAGCTCTTTAGGTGCCATTGGGAGAGATCATTGCTTCAAAACACTGCCTTTCTACTAGCTTGTACCACCATGGATCTAGTGAGGTACCTGAACTAGCCATGCTACCCCTAAAGGTTGAACAGTGGGGAAGGTGATGTAGCAGGCACCCAGGTGGCTCTGCAGAGAGCTGTGCTCTGTCACAGCTGAGATGAAGGTGGATTTTAATAAGACAGGACAGGCTCAGCCAGGATGTCTGTGTTCTGTGCTCTCAGTACACAATGTTCCAAGGAGCTTATCAGCACAGCACTGTGCAAATCGGGCTGGAGCCTTCCTGAGCTTAATGGACCCAATTGCATGATAGAAGAGCAGAGGTCTAAGCACCTTTTCGGAGTCTGGTTCAGAATAGTCAGGTACCTTAGAAGCTCCTGGCCATACTGGAAAACAGATATAGATACATATATAAAATTCCCTTGTGATATCCCTATCCCTCTGTTTCCTGGGATCTTACCTGCTAAGTACCCAGCAGAGATATTAATGAGTTTTACTCATTTAAATTAAATAAACTTCTCCCTGAATATCTATCTTCAAGCTTAGAAAATTAAACTTGATGCTTCTAGTATTCACTCCTGATTTGTGCAACCAATCATCTTGAAAGCAGTGTTCAAAAGAGAGAAGTGATTCTGCAGTGTTTGCTCACCTGAACTATGTAATGAAAATTGTCCATGAAAGTGAAACGCACACAGTCCCAAATGAGGATTATTTTTATGTAGTGGTATTTGCACAGAAAAGTCACAATATGCTAACTAAACTACTTAATTACTTCCTATTTTATTCTTTTACAGACAATCTGAAACTACCAAAGAGTATGATAGAATTCCTCTTGAATAAATGAAAGGCGTGATTAATTTGGATATATTTTCATTATAAAAAGTGTCTTTACAACATCATTAACATTTCATTTCTCCCGCAGGCTCTGTAAAGGCTGAATAAGAACAGAGAACATACCACTGGCTGTAAAAATTGAACATTTCTCACTCAGCAGCAGGAGAAATGGGTATGTGATTGATATGAAAACAATAACTGAATTATAAATTATTTTATGTGGTATATTCTGGCGTTTATGCATAGAAATCTGCAAAACAAGCAGTTCAGAAAACAGTAAAGTAATCTGAGGCTTTGTCAAGTACTTTTGCACTGAGATTGTTTGAATCGATTACATTTGCTATTCTTAGATCATACTTCACCTTTCCATTTCATAGTAAGTTCCCTGTCTGACTAGTTCCCTGACTGATGTGTGGGTTTATTATCATAATGGAGTGAATAGGATATAGCCATGTTGCTACTGGGGAAGACATACCAGAATAAATAAAAGCAAAACCAAATTTTAAGATACCTGAAACAATGTCAGGAAGAACAATCCCATTTAAACCTTTGCTTTCTTGAGAAAATAAATTTTCTTTAAAAATCAGAATTGACTGCAATCAAATCATATGTGAATTACCCAAACCAAAATAAAACCTTAGCAAAATCTATCATCTGAGGCAAGGAGGAAACCTCTTGACTCTTTTACAGGGAATTCTTTATCATATTTTTACAGAAAAGAAAAAGCCAGGAAAAAGCCCCAAAGTCACAACTTTTACCAAATGAAAATAAAATTTTCATTGGAAGATATTCATCATGACCCAGATGGGGATGAAGAGAGGTGGCTTGAGGAAAATTTGTATTTCTCTAAGTGTGCATTAAGGAACTCTGAGAGTTTTCAGGAGCATAAGGAACAAACAGAACGGAAAGGTCCTGAAAAAGTCCTGAGGACTTGCCACAGCACACTCTTCTTGCACATTTCATATCTCCTAATTTCTCCTAGAGATTTTGTGAGGTAGCATTACTCAATACTGCCTACTTTTGACACTAGGGACTGACTGCTAGAGCTGTTTCACACTGCATACATATTTGAAAAAAATGTAAATACACTGGGTAATTTAGTGCAACATAAATCCACTGGCCACACTTACTAATTGCTTATCAGTCTTATGTTTCTGGAAAAGTCTAGGATCCTTATTGTAAGCCCAAAACAGACACAAGCCATATTCTCAGTATAATCTATGAAGATGACTTGTTTATTCAAAGCAGAGCTCATTTCATTCTAAATACTCTGGGTGGCTGTGTCCCTTTGACAGCAGAGACATCAGACATCATTGCTCATGAGGAAGGCTTGTCAGGTCTTCACTGACTGGCTGACTGCTACCGTACTCACTCTGTTAGATTTGGTTTTGTTAATACTTGTCAAAGTCTTGCAAATATCTATAGAGAATTCAATCAAATACTGTATTTGTTTCACTTTGAGGTTATAGCTTTAGTTGATGGGTTCATTCTAAACAAACTTCAGACAGCTGGAGAAGTTTCTTAGTTCAGCCATCATCAAAAAAGAGAAAGGCACATATTTCTTCCTGAATCTGATTGGAACTGCTGCTACTTTTTTTTTGCATCAGTATTTTCATTCTTGTTTATGTTTTGATGACAGATATATATATGTGCTTTTGTTTGAACTGAAAATTTTATTGTCCAACAATTTTGCTTTTACTCATGTACATTTAGATTTTTTCCCCCAAATATTATTCTTCAAAGCTCCAATAGATGTCACTATCAAAATATAAAAGAGAGCTGGTTGCGTAATGCAAAGAGAAACAGCAGGGAAACCTCACTCGCTGGACTGCCTCAAATCCCAGCATGAGAGCACAACTCATTAAGCTAGACATTGAAGTGAGCAGCTGCCAGCCATAGAGTGCCTGTCTTTTCATTCTTTAAACCCTCACTGTTAGATCAAAAATATCTAATAGTTTCACTGAACATGAAAGTAACACTGAACCTACTGGGTGTTTGGGCTAATAACCAGTTTCCTGTTAGGTTTTTTGCTCTCTGCCCATTCAACTTAAAAAAAAAAATTACCCATCTTTTCTTTAGCCCACTTTACACATTACTGTGCTGTGTTTTACAAATGCTCATTTTTCCTGTTCATTTGGATCACATCTGGAGTAAGTCTGCTGTGAAGCTTTACTACTGCTTTTGGAATGACATGTCAAAACATGACAGCACTGCTTGAAATGGATAAGTAAAGCTTATAAGTAAAATGATTTCAGAGCTATTTGCTCATACTACAGAAATCTAAGCTTTTTTTACTAACCAAGAAGATACTTTGTTCTTTTATCTAACCCTTAAGTCTTTGGGGAAAAAACCCACATGCTTTCTGTATGAATCTTGGAATCTTTCATTGTTCTGAACAATCTTTTTTATACTACTTGAAAGGAGGGGTAAACTCTATACCTCTACTGTATGATGGTGAGATAGGTCTACTAGCTCTTCTGCCTTGGAAAACTACCTACTTTAAAAATTAAAACAAATAATTTATTTATTTTTAAATAAATAAAAAACCACGTAGCCCCTAATTCTTGGGAACACACCTGGGAATGGGAGGCTTTCCATCTTTAAAAAACCTTGAGGTTTGTTCTATAAATCTCTGCAAGTTTGTATGCTGAATGTAATTTTGAACAAGTAGTAAAGTATTTTCACTGGTGTAAGTCTGTGAAGTTTGTCCTTGCATCAGGACCATCCCCAAACTAAACTGTACCACAAGATGTCAGTGCAAGCAGTTCCCATACTGGTGCCTCCACATGACTTGCTTGTGAACCTTGTTCTAGTTCCAAGTTATTTTGAGCAACAAATATGCCCAAAAGGTTTCTGGTCTATTTACAAGCAAATAGCTTAAGGATGAAAGAGAAGAATTGAATAATTTGTTGCAGGATGAGCTGTCCCGTCTAGATCCCCACTGTTTATGTAGGAAGTCGTCTTGTCTTGTCTAGAACCCCAGACCTGTGCATTAATTCGAAGACACAGACACCTGAACAGTTCTGCTACAGAGAAATCTGTGGCTCCAGTCTAGAGAACCTTTGTGTTAGAATACAAATGTCTTTGTAAAAAAATTATGCCTGAAGCTACAGAATTTACAATATGCTATTGCACTTACCTTTTAAACCATGTTTTAAAACAATTTGGCTGAGACACAGTTTAATGAGCTTAGGATGTGAAGGAATTCAAAGAGACAAAAAGAAAAAACAACCCAACACAAAGGTCAGCACAGCTACTCAATTTATGTCAGCCAAAGATCAGGCTCTTTTTAGTGAAACACTGTAGGAATAACACCAAGCTACTGCTTCTCTCTCATCTACGTATTTTCATATTTTTTTATTCCAAGACCAGCTTTGATTTGGTGTGATGGGAACCTCCAAAAGGTATAAATGTTGGGGCATGCTGGAGACACCAGGTAGAAGCACACACTACTGGTTGCAAGATTTCTTCCCATCAGAAATGACACGACCTGAATACATGTAATTTAAAATTAGCTCTTAGGGAACACAGCAAGTACCTTTTCCATTTGCTTTTTACCTGCTGTTTCTTGTGAGGAGGAGTTATTCTTTCATCTCTTATTAATCTTCTCTGATGTGCTACTGACAGCAGGAAATTTATCTGTGAGACTCTCTTCATGTTAGACTCAGTTCATTAGAGAAAAGTAGACTCCAGGTACTCACACATGGTGTCTAAGCAGTTTACTTGAGTGACCACCTCCAGAGATTCTATAAAATGGGAAGACAGAAAGCAGGCTTAAACTGTACAGCATCCCTCTTGACTCTTAAAACAATCTTCCAGAGGTAATGCATTCATAGGAGATGGTACCAGGGGTCTCAGCCTAGCTGGCTTTCCCCATTGTGCCTTCTCTGTTGGAGGCATAAAGAAAGGCACTGAGACCTTTCAAAGAATCCAGGTGAAGCAAAGCTAAAATCAGCATTCTCCAATAGCAATTGCCATAGCACAGAAAATCATTAGTGGGATTTTAATAATCAGATTTTCTCAAACATCTAGAGCATGGGATTTTACCTAGCCTATAATGCTGAAGGGCCTCAAGGGGAACCTGTATGAGGAGGGGCTGAGGTCACTTGGTCAGTTCAGCCTGGAGCAGACTGAGGGGAGACCTCACTGCAGTTCCAACTTCCTTGTGAGGGGAAGAGGAGGGGCGGACACTGATCTCTTCTGTGTGGTGACAGTGACAGGACCCAGGAGAATGGCCTGAAGCTGTGTCAGGAAAGGTTTAGTTTGAATATAAGAAAAAGTTTCTTTGCCCAGAGGGTGGCTGGGCACTGGAACAGGCTCCCCAAGGAAGCAATCACAGCACCAGCCTGACAGTTCCAGAGTTTGGACAATACCCTTGGGCAAATGGTGTGACTCTGCAGGGCCAGGAGCTGGCTCTGATAATCCTTGTGGATCCCTTCCAATTGAGCATATTCTGTGAGTCTGTGATTCCATACTTGCTATAGAGATAAAGAAAATAAAATGTCAAGCTCACAATGATCACAGCCATGGAAGTCTAAAAATTTTAGCAGGTCTTCTAATGCATAGTTAAAAAAATTAACATATCTTCTCCAGACAAGCAAATAAGAAGCAGAAACCATGAAAGAAAAATATTTTTCAACACAATTTTAGTTCACTTTTCCTAAGAAGCTGTTTCCTAGGTGAACAAAATGTAAAAAAAAACAAAACCATGCAGTGTTATTATTTTGTACCCTTTCAGCCTTACTGTCTGCTGAATATGTAGTCAGTAAAAACATGGAGGTTATGACTGCAGGTACCCAGAAATTACTGCAGCTACTAGAGATCAGTTACCTTCTGGAAAACACAAATCTTCATCTACATATCCCATTCTGTCAGAATTCAGACATAAATCTCTACATCTCAGAAACCAAATGCATATCTGCTAACCAGACAAGCTCAAGGACTCAGGAACTATTAATTCTGTTTCCCTGAGATCTCCTCAACAGGAAAATGGACCTTATAGTTGAATATTTTCCACAGAGTATATTTAGACTACATAACTACATTTTCCATAAGTTCCAGAAAATCTTCCAGAAAAAACAAAAACATCCCAGTGCACATTTTTGGCAAATTTGACTGAGCTCAGACTGTGCAGCTGAACCTAAAAAGTTGAATTGCTTTTACATATATTAATAGTATATTGATTAATATTTTTAACACCTTTTAACACTTATCAGTCATCACTACTGTTTCCCTCTAAAATCTGACTAACAGACATCTCTGATAATTTCTTAAACATACTTATAAAAATTAACTTAATAGCTACTACTCTGTGTTACACTGCTTATAAATTTATCATTTATGAAATACTATCTAGAGGAAATATTACCTGAACTTTTGTTCATTCTGAAAACTCAAAATAAAGGAATTTTTTAAAATACTGTACTTCAGCATCCACTAAACAGAAGTGGTTTCTGGTGGTGATTCACAATCATTGTATATAACCCTGTATATTCATACTGCTAGAAGAGAAAATTACAGTAGGAAATGTACTAAATTACCCTCTTTAGTGGATGTATTTATCACAGCTACAAAGTCTAGTGGTCTTATGCTTAATTTCATTATCTTGCACATAAGTGCAATAGAAATTGACAGGACAGACTTGAATTGTGAATATATGTCAAGTCCTCAAATGCACCAGCATACCATTCCATCCTCTTTATTCAAATATTATTAGCAAAATCCCTGACATGTAGGAGAAGACCCATTTGCTTTGCACTTATCCAAGGCATAGTGTAACAGAAATTCCTAAACAGGAAAAGCCCAAAGAGCATAATAACAACAACCATCACCATAAACAGGGCACAGGAACACTTTGTGGACCATCTCCTCTGTCATATCTGTTATTATTAAATTTCTATTTTGAATGATAGTGACTTTGAGCTATTCACTTCTGTGCCTGATGGGCTTGTGATAGGCTTGTACTGTCCCTGTGCCAGGGCACACCCCGCTGGCCACCCCAGCAGATACTGCTATGACCTGTGATCCTTTCTTGCTCTGCAAGTTTGCTGCTCAAGTCCATCTATGCTTCCCTGCCTGGAAATGCTGAGGAAAGGAAGCTGCTCACCTCACCTTGATTAGGCTGCTTGACACTGTACAATGCCCACCTCTGCCAGTACTCAGATGTCTCTCAGCCATACTCAGAGATGAGTTATTTTGCATGCAGCATCATAAGAGCTGGTTAATTCCTCGGGAAAAATACCACAGGTTGCCATAAAGAGCTGCAAGGAGGAAGCCATTAGTAGAACACAGCAAGTTTTCATGATCCTGTAATAGCCAGAACGATGTTAGCTAAATTCCAACTCTATCACTGGGCTTTCTTGCAAGGAGAAAACCTGGGGAAAATAATCCTGAAGAATAATTCTTTTCCTGTAGCACAAATCATTGATAATTGCTCTTCATTAGTAAGGCCATTCACACACATACTACAGTCCAGTTATCAGGCATAATTAATCATTATAAACTATAGGCATGAGACACTCATAGATTTTCTCATGAATAATAGGAATATTGTTAGCAAAGAAAAAATGTATTCAACTCTTATTAATCTTATTATTGGCCATGAAATCATGAAGACATTACTTTTCTCTTACAGCTCTATTTCAGATTTTAAAAAAATATATTTATAATATATAAAATAAAACCAAAGGTGATCTGACCTTCAATGACAGACATTGTTCTCATAATCTCAGGAATTTGCCTGTAATTGCCTTTAATTTCTTCCACCAATCCCTGATCATCAGGCTTTCCCCTGTCAGACATCACTATGAAATCTAGTTTATGGTCATGGATAGAAAACTGGGAATACTTGAGGTTTTACAAAAATAAGTACATTGGTACATACCTACACTGCTGCAGCATGTAACACTTTACCTTCCCTCAAAGTATTTTTTTTTTGCACTGTGATCAAAAGAAGAGCAAAAATAAAATCTTTGCTTTCAGAATGATTAAAGGTAGTGAGTCAGCCATGAGTCATGAGCAGAGAGAAGGTAAAGGGCTGTTAGATCTGAAATCACAAATGCTGCTACGTGAGGCAAAAGAGTAATGCCATTATCTTCAAATAACAGGCTCATGACCTCAATGCAGCCAGACAGCAGCAAAAGACATGATCACACTCAGTAAGTTAATAAGCTATTCTTTGATCTAAAAATTGTAGTTCAATTGTCTTACCGTATTTTTCTTTCCTGGCAAACATCTATAATTGTAATTTATGTGCTGATAAGTACTTGCATTCAAGATTTGTGGAAAAAAATGTACATAGCAGAAAACACCACAAATTCCATAGTGTTTAAAATGTTCCATGATTTTCTCTATTAATTTAATCCCTTTTTAATCAAACATCGCTATTACTGGGCTGTCTGTCTCTGCCACATTAAAATCAGCAGGTTAGAAAATGATCCACAAAAACTGCAGTGGTACATCCTGAAGCAAAGAGATAGTGACAGCTAAAGCATGGTGCTGAAGGGACAAAAAGTAACTACAAGGAATTAATAACAGGAAAGCAGGAAAAGGAATAGAAACTGGGAAAAGAACAGTGCCATGTTACTGGAATGTAAATAGAAAATTAATCATTAGAGGAAAGTAGGCAAATACAAGTGAAATAAAGATAACAGTAACAATGTATGAGCAATGTATTGTATTTTTTAAATATCAGAAGATATCAGCCTGTTGACTGATAGGAGCAGTAAAGAAAGTAGGCACCTTTAGGTAAGTACTGGCTCTCATCAAATAAAAAAGTAATAAAAAAAAGTAAAATAAAATTATAAAGTAAAATATTTATGGATATAGAATATAACACTACGTACCACTATCTACCTCCACACATAACAAACCTGAGGCAAGAAAGCAGAGGATATTTTACAAAGATTAATAAACACTAGAGCGAGAAAGAGAAAAATGCTGAGAAAGAATAAAGGAGGAAGCAGTAAAAATATATCAAGGGGTGGGGTGGAGAGAATTCATTTTGTGTCGCTTTTCTGTGCCAAACCATAAACACAAGGACACTCAGCAGTTCATTCTTACTCAATGTTTCCACATTTTTCTGCTGTTTTCCATAGGTGGGGCAAAAAAGACAAAGAACAGAGCCAAGCTTTCCATTGGCCTTGATATTAATATGGCAGTGCTTCTCTAGCATGTGAGATACCTTACTTTTGCTTTATGTTGTGGTTCGTACCTCAGTTTCCCATGTGGCATTTTAACATTGTTTTCTCTACAGAAAGAGAAAATCCTGAAGTCTACAGTACATCTCTTGTTAGCGTTGTCCTATCTGCTGGGGCTGGAAGGCAACAGGGCATATGGTGGTGAGGTCTGCGTGTGCTGAGAGTTATGGAGGGTCAGGGCCCCTCAGAGAGCCGGCTTGTGCTCTGCTTTGTTTGAATTCCAAACTGAATTCCTGGTCACACACCAGCAGGGAACCAGGAAACCCAGCAGAACTCTGCCTCATAGGCACTGTATATGCCTGTGCTGGAAACAGAGGTTTTATGGAAAAAGGGTAGACCAAGAATAGTTTTTCCCCATTCAGCATTAGCAATCCCAAGTGCTTAAAAACCATGAGTCGAGCCTCATGTAATCACTGAGGTGTTTCAAAAGGAAAAATTATTTAAAATATTAACGGTTAAAATCTTGCTTGCCTTTTAGATCTTGGACTTTCTATAGGTCTTATTTTCTGCAGGCAAAAATATTTCTTTATTCACACAATTTCAGGGGACAGAGTTTTAACAAGAAACTTCAACTAAGGGCAACATAAGTTTACATAATAGGCAATGCTTTGAGTATTCTCTGAGACTTACTATTGTTCTTGATGAACTACATTGCTAAGACTTAGCTTTTTTCTTGTTGCAAGTTAAAAAGCAAATAAGAAAATCCAAACAACTCTTACCTTTAGTGCCATGCAGTTTAGTAATTTCTTATCACACTGCGTAAGTTCCTGAAAGCTCACAGACATTTGGCTGTTAAAAACTTTAAAATATCTGATCAACTACCTTCTTTAGGTAACAGTTTAAGTAATGATGTCCTTAATCGCACAAATATGAGAGAAGGCTGAAGACAACAAAGACAAGAGAAAGTGCCTGAGTCCTTTATATCTGGTAAGTACAGGTTACAGCTTTAATTACAGCTTTAACTGTCAGCATTTATCCAACAAAGTGGTCTGATTTTATTATACCAGAAAGGATATGATGTTAGCCGCTCTCAGAGGAATAAGTAACTGCCCAACTCCGTTACTTTTAATCAATGCACCTCACCAAAGCTTGAGTTGCAATAAATGTTACATCATTCTTGTTTTCATACGGGGAATGCTCTGCCCTGATCCTGAGGTCAGCAGCAAGTTTGTCGGTGACTTGAATGGTGCAGGGTCAGGTCTCAAGTGACACAGGATTCAGCTGCTTACTTCTGGGTTTTCAGGAACTTGATATTGCTGTGTACACAGCCCAGCAAAGGCCATGTGTAGGGATGTGACTTTACAACAGCTAGTAGGAGCAGGGGAAAAAAAAACTTTTTAACAGTCTTGATGAAAAAAAGTTCTGTTTATCCACATTTTTCTCCTTAGGTGTATCACTTGGGAGTTTAATAACACACAAGACCAAAAGGAAGTCTTACACAATACTGCAAATTACAAACATTGTTTATGAAGTTTCATGCTTGGACATGTGAGGCTAGGCTGTTAGTCTA
The DNA here is from genome assembly GCA_013396995.1 of Dicaeum eximium. Lineage (NCBI taxonomy): Eukaryota > Metazoa > Chordata > Aves > Passeriformes > Dicaeidae > Dicaeum > Dicaeum eximium. The sequence continues at coordinate 1,833,457 of VWZP01010350.1, read as the reverse complement.
GAATATTTTTCTTTCTAGAGACCTGAAAGAGTGGTTTACCAAAAGAAAGATAGTTACTCACACAATATCTATTAGTTCTGCATCAATATTTTGTTCAATACTGTCCTCACATAATTCACCTTATTTCACTTGATCCCATATGATTGTTCAAACCCCACAACATGGCCAAATTATAAAGAAATAAGTTATGGGATATTAAAAAACTGAGGAGAGAAGGCTGGCTTATCAAAATATCATGGTAGCAATGAGCATTGTTTGCAGTTTGCATTAACTTAATTTAATTAACTGCACGATATATATTAACTCAGTGGATATAAAGACAGCATAAACTAGAGCCAGTAGTGGTGTTAGGTGCCTAAAATACTATATCATTTGTATTTTAAAAAGTTTGTGACCAGCAGGTTGACAGAGATATAGTTACCTACCACACAGCTACTGAAAGAATGGTGCAATGGTGTTTCTAAGAGCTTGTCCCTGAAACTCTCTTCTCCATGAATGGCAAATCCTGGCTTTCAATCTTTAGCCAAAGGACTGCTTAGACATACCTGGGTGATGTTATTGTAAAGCACACGAGTCTTGGACGCCCACCATGAGCCTGTTCAAGCCTTCAGCCAAAGGAGCTGTTCTCAAACCCTACTGATCAGTATGCAATGGAAGAATGTTGTTCCTCTCCTGCACCTTGCTTTCAAACAACCTATACCCAATGGCAAATCCCTGGAAGCAGGAAATTTGGGTCTAAAAACCCTTTGAAAAGTAGAAATTTGTTAGGCCTCTGCTTTAATGACTAGGTTGTCCTCATCAGACACATTTTATACTTGCCCTTGAAATCACATTCCTTTCCTCTTGTAAATACATGACATTCATTAGGACAGCTTTAAAATTAATTTAATTTTACTTAATTCTTCATTGTTGCCCCTCGAAAACTGCCAGTTTTCAAATGCAGAAAATATTAAATTTTTGTCCTGTTCCTGTCTCTTTGAAGGATTTATTTCAATAAGGAAAATTACTTTCAATATGGTTCTTTGTTATATTAAACTGACCATGTCACCATTATAAATTTGGAAAATATAGGTGCACTACTCACTGGGCCAAATAAGAAGTTAGTAGATTTTCTTCTACTTCTGGAATCAGATTCTGTTATTTTTTTAAATTCTATATTAAATAAACTATCATTAAGGTTCCTTGCAATCCAAGCATTTTGATGATTCTATTTTACAATTAAGATGATACTATCAATAGACATTGGAACAATTTTATATAAGTAACATTACTGCGTTTATGAAAATTTATTGGAAACATCCCATTCCACGGACAGTGGCATCTGTTACAGCTAGAGACTGAAAATATGGGTTAATTAAAAGTACGCTGTCTAAATCTGAGATGTCTCTTAGGCCACCATTTGCATCTTAAAGGAAAATGAAATGGGTAAAAAAACAGAACACAAACTAATTTTTAAATCCAGGTATTATTACTAGTTTGAAGCATCTAAGACAGACTCAATCTTTTAGCTACTTGACTTTAAGCACTTTTAAAAGGCTTGAAGCCAAAAAAACAAGTTGGATGAGTGTGAGGAAAGAAAAACAACATAGATCCAGTATTTTTGCCAGTCCTGCTGTTTGGAGACTCCCTCTACCATTTGCATTTAATTTTCCTATCTTAGTACACACCGCCTTTCCAACAGCTTCTGAAAGACAAGACGTGCATCTCCCCTGACACCACCCAGCAGGGAATTACCAGATATTAAGAGCCCAGCCTTGCAAATATATTGTCACATGAGTGTCAGTGGGATACCCACGTGTAAATCCTGGTTTGATCACTATCTAAAGTTGGCAGTGCAGGTGTATTCCATAAATAACTCAGCCTAAACTGCACGTCTGCATTATACAACACATGCATCAACCAATTTTATTCAAGATGTTTTAACTCATACTAGGTTGAGTTATTTTATCATGCTGTTTTTAATAATTTTCTTGCCTCAACTACTCATCTTCATGTAGCTATATGTTATGAACACTGAATTGGGCATGACATGGAGATTCTAGTGTAATTCAATCACTACAGAAAAAATGACATTCACATTTGTTTATGTTTAGCCTCAATAAGAAGACAGTCAATCACTTTATACCAAGTTACATCAGATATGATTTTAATTATTCGTCTTGTGAAAAATACCTTTCACATATTATTACTAACAAAATGACTGCAAAAACTAAATTAGTTTTACATGGTCTTGAAGATTTTTTAATCCTATGAACGTAAAAATCTATGCTGTGAATGAATATTTGATTTAAATTAAATATTTATTTTAAAAAATCAAATAAAAATGAATTTACCCCCTTAGGAATCATTCAAACCTTCATACAAAATATCACAAATCTCTTGTATCGTAAATTAAGTGATTGCAATTCAGCATGATTCATGGCTGATTAATTCCAACGAACTTAGAAGGTTGTTCTAAAGTGCTGTTTTCATACTTAAGGTGATGTTAGATCTGCTCTTTCAGTGGTGTTTATCTTTGAAGGAAGTGATCCGCTTCATAATTTGGATTCCCCAGAATGCCGCACAGAGGGAAAACAAGACCTACAACACAGAATTTACAATGAGAATGAGCAACATTATATGAGGTTAGCTGGTTCTGGGGTTTTTTTTTTAGTTCTATTGATCTGTAAACACAATGAATGGGTGAAAACAGAGAACTTGAGAAAAAGAACACACACTTTAGAAAAATATGCTTTCTTTTTTTCTACTATTCTTTACCGTGGACATTGCTGTTGAATTATGACAAATGATCTGAAGAATGCTGACACTGTTAGTTGTATGATAGGGTACAAATAACCTTACACAGGATCTATAGCAAAAGAAGTGTTCTAACTGCAATGCAACTCATAAGGACTTATTCCCCAACCTGCTGTTTAGCATGAGATATAAGGTAGATTGAAAACAATTTAAAAGTACAATACTCTTTATCTTGTCCTTAGCTCTTTGCAAATTTTTTTTATTGGCAAATTTATTGAGAGCTGTAATAAATTTTTTAAAAAATTTATATGCTGAAAACTGCATTAGGGTGAGTAGGAAAGATTTCAGAGTGAAGTCTAAATTAGATAATAGTTCTATCTAGAACCCACAATGGAGCAAGATAAAATGTGTATGCACATGTGCGCATGTGATATTTTGTATTTAAAATTTTCTGAAAGAAACCTTTGTCTTTCACATAGAAAAAATTCTCTATCTTGGAAAATTGCAAAATTAAGGCAGCTGTTATTGGTTACTGAAGTAAGTTAACTTTTTTTCTGTGAGTAAAACAAAACAATTTGTTTATACTGAAAGATATTTAAAAGATATTTAAAAAATTTTATTTTTTGCTTGTTAAAAGAAACAGAAAATTTTGACAAGAAATTTTTGAGTCAGGTTCTAATAATTATTTTTTCAGGTCAATCTGCAATCTAAAGGCACTGACTAGGAGAGCTCTAATTTTAACATTAACATAATTTAACATTTAACATTTAATAATGCATAGCCCAAAGGTCTACTTCTGTCGTTATCTACACAGTCACTCATTGAAGTACATGGGATCAGAATGTCCAACATAAATAATAAATTACCATAATACCCAAAAGGTACTAATTTTTCACTCAGTGAAGGCAGTGTCTGCTCTGATCCCTCTCAGAATCTTTTTGAGACAGGTACAGGCTTCATGCAATGTGTATATTAGGTGTACACTATGCACACACAAGATAAAAAGAGCACAACGTAGGAGTAAGTAAAATTCAAATAAAATAAAAGAAAATTAAAATCCCCCCAATTGCCATTCAATTTTTCTGAATTTCAGTTATTTTCATCGAAGGCTTTAATTCTACTTGAGCAGGGGTAGGCTGTCTACTGTGTTTAAAACCTCTGATGATGCTGTTGGCACCGTACTTGTGGTCCTATTAGTACGAAAGACTCATAAAGTGCTCACCAAAATATTTTTCGTAAGAGTTTCAGATTTTAGGTATGAAAGATTTAACTTCTTCTTTATTTTCTTGAATTATCACAAACACCTTATAAAGCTGTATAGCTCTATTTTTACAGCTATGGAAAGGAAAATCTTTTTAAGCAGTACTGCAGTCACACACTGCATGTTTTGTGAGATTTTTCTATGCTGAGACACTGTGCAGAAGAAATACAACTACTAATAACTATCTGGATTTCTGATCTCGCTGTTATGCAACTGAGATGAGTGTAAATCGTGATGTACATAAAACGATAACTTACTTATAACATGCTCTTACTGCGAAAAAATTCTTTGTCGTGCTATCTCCAGAAACAGAACTTATCCACTTGTCATAATTAGTACTTCTTTGACACATTAATAAACTTCTTTCATTCCTCACCTCAGAAAGATCACTCCTATTCCTGGAAGATGCATTAAATATAGAACTATTTCATTTTCAGAAGAAGCACATTTAAGCACTTTTAATGACTGAGGTGCAGGGCATTCGTAGGGGATTAATGACTGTTGGGAGACGATGATGATCACCTGAAGAAGCACAGCCATGGGCCATTAAGCCCCAGGAAATGTCCTCAGCTAAAGATGGTTATTGCTATTATAGCCTGAAAATGAACAAAATATCTCAGGCGAATTTCTCCTTTTTAAATCAAGTGATGCAGTTTCTTCGTTCTTAATTAAATTCTTCATTGTGAATTTCCTAAAGCATGCAGTCAATGCTTGTGGGGGAGTGTTTTGAATTGCACTTATTATATCCAGAATGGAAAATCATATACTGCACACTGTGGATCTGCAAAACTAGTTTGGCTTCACAATTCCATAAAAGTATTGACTCACTGCCTATCAATGTCAGGACTGCCAGTACTTGATGGAAATAACGCATTCGGGAAACAATAATGCTGCAAGGTTCTGGGAGGTGGAGAGGCTAAGAAAAACCCAAACATCAGGATAAAAAATTAAGGGGCCACATCCTCGCTTGCATGACAGCAATTCTGGCTGTCTGTACTGCTGTAATGCTGACCTGCCCTGAACAGAGCCAGCTGTATGGGGCTACCAAGCAGAAACTTGCTGTGTAGGTTGGAGTTCAGTTTCTTTTGATTGCTGCTACATATTTTGGAGTTACAAAGCTTGACCCACTTGAATGAATCCTGCAATCAGGTGATGTCAGGAATGGAAAGCTGAGACGATACGTGCCAGAACTCTGAGCAGACAATAGTGTGGGTAGCAGGAAGCAGCAAAAGAGCATTCCTCCAGGCAAGCTGAACTATAGTTGACCAGTATTTTTCTAATGCCCTTGGGAAAACATATTTCCTGAATCCTATGTGCAGATATTTTGTATTTTCTACTCAACACTCTCACATGCGACCGGGTTAGGTTTTTTTTTTGGTTGTTTGGTTTTGGGTTATTTCACTTTCTAAATTATTTTCACAGAAATTCTCATTCCTTCTTATATTGTCCAAACCCACTAATATTTGTCCTTTGATAAAAATATTCACATACTGGTTTCATCATTCATCTGGTTTTGAAATAAAAAGAGAGAATTTAGTATTATACCTTTTTCTTTTACACTGAACAAAGCTCCCCCACCAACAATACAACATACGAACAATAGTTTCACTTCTGTCTTAAAATGAAAAATTACTCTAGACAGTATTCATGTATGGAAGAAGTCTAAAAGCAGGATTTCTCACAACACTATATTTAGCCAAGTTAAATGCAAACTTTTTGCCACCTTTATATAAACACTTGTTACATTTACCTGTTCAATTACAGATTAATTACAGACTGTCCTTTAGACTCCTGGAAGAGCACAAATATTTACATTACTTCCTTTCATATAGTCTATTTCCATACAGCCCATATTCTCTCCCTGAATTGCAGAAATGCAAATAACATTATTCACAAGAGCAAAGATGGCTTAACTAAAGGATTGACTGCAGGACTGAGTCTGCTCTTCACAGGAAATTCCCACTGGAGCAATCGAAGTTTATTAGGCTGTAAAGTACTTTAAAATCATTAGCTAAATTCAGGCACCCACTTCTGCATGATTAGCTTTGTTGCTGAACACTAATGTTGTTTTCTGCCATTTTCTCTTTTGTAATGTCTTTGTATATCTGAGATGCCTAGACATGATGTCTTTCTTTTCTCCTGCAGATTTCATCTGGGTAGAATTAGAAGGCTTTAGACATTGGTCTAAAAATGTAGACAAATATCCAAAGAGAGTTCTGCTTTAAGGATGGAGAAGAGTCTCAAACCACACCACCTCAGATCCTTTCCAACCTAAATCATTCAATGATTCTCTGAGATTTCTCAGATTCTGCCCAGATATATTTGCTCCAAATTTTGCTGCAGAGACAATCTGCAACTGTTATGCACAGCTTCTGGGGTACAACATCATATGAATGGGCATGCTTATTATATTGAATTCTCTGAACCTCTGTGCTGGATAACGTATTCTTAGCTCTGGTGAGGGCTCAGGAAGATCAGCACATCCATACACTTTATTAAGTTTGCTGTTCACATCATAAAGTGGACCTGGTACTGGCAAATATGATAATTAGTCCTCTCAATGTGATGCTGAGCATTGTCAGTGTAATGCTAGAGTAGTTTACTAAATGACTTCAGTAATTTTGTAGTGATACTACAAAACAAACATGATTAAGGCTCTTTTTATGTTCTTTATATACAAATTTGGACATGGCTGCTTCACAGGTACGAGGCATAACTTCATACCATCAATAGTAATGATACTGTAATTTTTGGACTTTGTCTGAGAAGGCTATGTCTGGGTAATGTCACTGTCCTTTTGAACTAAAGATGGAGATCATAAACTGATACAAAGGAAAAATTGCTAATATTAATAACCAAATGATTGAACAAACTACTCTAGATTTCACAAGTACCCAAATGATGCATTATTCACCAATACCATTTTTTTTCCCCATGTCTCTACAGATGACTGTTACAGGTGCTGAAATACACAGAGAAGATAGAAAATTTATGTCTCATAAGCTGGGTCAGACATTTACTATTTCTGAAGTCAGGATTTGGATAAAAAAATGCATGTATCTTCATTCTCAGCACAATGTTTGGAGATGAGAAGTCTGAGGCTAGTAGAGAAATGCCATAACATTAGCAGCAAATCCAGAAATCACTAATCTTATACAGTGCACAGACCAAGAAGATTGCACTTTAAAAAATGTTGCAGTAATAATAAATGGAAAGAGAAGCTAGGGAACAGGAAGGTTCCTCCTCTGTGTGATGACTCCCTCATACTTCAAAATATATGCAGAAGAAAGTGGGAAGCCAATTTTTTTTTTTTTTTTTTTGGTGCAGGAACTGTGGATACAGGGGAACAGGGACAGCTACAATAATAGTGGCTTCACAGCTTTTGTTCAAGATTTCTGTAAAAGCAGCAGATATTGGAAGATTGGAAATTGGCAGGAGATTGGAAATTCTCCATAAGGGTTCATGACACACCTTCAGACCTCTGGTGGAGCAGGTCTCAGAGATCCAGCATGCCCCTGACTTAGATCAAGGTGTATCTGATGTCCCTGCAGGGAAGATGGAACCAGACTATCTCTAGAGGTCCCTTCCAAACCTAACTATTCTATAACTCTATGATTAAGACTCTGTTGGCATACAAAGGATTTAGCCAAGTATCTTCAAAACCCTCAAAGCATATTGATAGTTTACTCAGAGTTTCACTATGGTTTCTTCTTTCATGACATATCTCATTGGTTTTATACTTCACTATTAACAAATAATGAGAAAACAATAGGGAAGAAATATATACACCTCCTTTTTATTCTGTTAAATGTTTTAAACATTCCTTCTTTTATTAAAATATGGTCTGAGACTCTAAAGCTAGATAATGCATGAAAACATAGGCTGCAAAAGCCCAAATACCTTAAAAGTCTTATATTACCTACCCAGGAAAGACGAAGAAAGATCTGGAGAAAGAATATCTATTTCTCAGTTGCTTTCACAGCTGGACACATCCCCAGTATGAAATCAAGTGCACTGCAGAGATGCCTGAGCTAGCAAGCACATAAGCTGCTAAATCTCAGCACAGCACCAGCTTGACTCTGTCTTTCCTGGCATTGCACCCAAGCTAGTAAGTCACATTCCTCAGTTAAATACGTGGGGATTTTTACACAGGCAGCGCTATTGCAGTTATATTTAGACCTAAAATGGCTTATGTGCAAGCAGCATATTATCTGGCATCATGTCTTTCACTCAGGAGAAGCCAGTTCACTGCCTCTCAAATCACTTGTGTAGATAAATGTATCCTATTGAACTGTTACCTACGATTTACCTTCTCTCTTGAGTCACAGAATAATTCACAACCTAAGCACCAGGATTAGGAAGATTTTACCTCATTCCCCAAAAGACAAAAATAGTTACTGAAGTGGGAAGCTTTCCTGTCAGTCATATGAATAGGAATTCCAAAATATGTTAATAATTATTAAATCTTCACCTTGTGATGAGGTAATGCAAGCTGGAGATAGTATCAACATCATACTCATTAACATGTATATAAACCCTGTATCTCTTCAGTATAAAATTTGTCTTGTAGTATTTTATTGAAACATCTGAGAATACTTTCCACAGTGTTACCTAATTCCATCTATAAATTTCTTGATAATCCTAAAATATTTATCTATGTCAAGTTGACCTCAAAGTAAAACCATATCAAAGAGAAAAATTCTTTTTAAATTTAAAAACATTTAAAAATAACTTCTGAACCAAGCCTGTTTCATAGCTTTGCAATTAATTTCCAAGAAAAGAAATTTAGTGTTTAGAATGTATCTATCACCATCTGAGCTTAAACATTTCCTAAAACCTGTGAAAAAAATTTACAATTTACAATTTGCAATTCTAGAGCACAACAATATTCAAGAGTTTCTTTCGTACTGCTTTAGTTTTATTTCTGACAAAACAGTTCTGAAAAACAAGTTCAAAGATCAACAGTTTCAGAAGACCTTAATTCTGAATGTCACCTTTTGTATTTTAAATGTTATGAATTTTTTCAGCCTCAACTTGTTTAGCCCAAAATTTGAGGAACAAGAGTAATGGAAATTTTCTCAATTATTTTATGAGATCAACAATTAAATTGACATTAAATCAACAATTAAAAATAAGGCTTTCAGAGAAGTTAACAAAACTGGTGGTAAAACAAAATTAAAAACTTAGTCAACCAGTAAACATACCAGTTTAATCTGTTGCAGGCTAACAGGCCAAATGAGATTGAGAGAGTTATTGAGTCATTCATTGCAGAAATGAAATATTTGAGATGGTTGTGTCTCAGTTTGGCTAAAGTTGTTGAATTTATTATCTTGAACATTAAACAGGAGTTGTATCCACTGAGATGAAACATCTCATTTACTTTTACAGCTGTCAGCAGCTGTAACATAATTGTATACACCCCACTGCAACACTTCTAGCTCAAACACAACTTGGAGGGTTAAACAGACATCTGCAAAGAAGCATTTCACTTCACAAGATATTATTTAATTTATGTGTAAAGAACAGTTTAATATTCCTTATTAAAAATGAAGATCATTTTACATTAACTGATAGATTACTGCACAGATCCTATGTTTTATCAAATTTATATTGTTCTCTTAAGCTTTAATAATTGAATGCTTTTAAATTCAGTATTCTAAGTGAGAAAGGCATATATATATATATATATATATATGTATACATATATAAGAGTAAGGGTACTTTTTTCCTATGGTTATGGCTCTAAGAAATGATTAGGTACCATACTGCTTAATCCTGCTTTGAAGGAAGTTTTACTGAAAAGGTGGGACAAATTCCTTTAAAGGTGCAATGCAGAAGGGAGCTCTCCTTTATGCCTTCATCCTAACTTGAAAATACAGGAAATTTACAGCTGTAGGGGGAAAAAAAAAGGTAGTTTGAACATGGAAGAAAAAGTGCTAAACAAAACATTTCTGAATTTGGACAAGATAGTACCTGGCTGTGTAATATTTTCCAAAGAGGCATCTACAGACATATTTCAATCTCTTCAATCCTTTCATTTTTATTTCAGTTTAAAACAATACTATACCGAAGCAATGCAGTGTCCAATCTCTCTCTCCATCATTTGCAGGCATAAAATATTCCTTGTTTCTATATGGATGCCTTCATTTCAGAGTGTAGCTGTAGTGCATAACCACCCTGGCAGGTGGTGAAGAGACCCAAGAACGCTCTGTCAGCTTGAAGAGCTCTGACAAAGGTGCTGCAAAGTGATCTCCAGTCACTGGTATACTAAATATCCTCTTGAGAGAAGGCTGACTAGCTATGAGCTCCAAAATGGAAATTTTTCCATTGTATGTGGGGAAAAATATTAAAAAAGTAATCCCAGCCTTTAAGTATAACCCACAGACATTAGATCACTGATGGGAAAAACTTTGCTGCAGATGTTGAAAAGACGTGATGGGGAAAAGCTGGCTACTGTGACTAATGGCAAACGTGAAAGAAAGGATTAAGAATGTGCAGAGACGGATAAAACAATTGAGTGACAAGCAGAAGGGATTTCCAGTAGAGTGAACAAACACCAGAAAAATATTCAAGACAGACAGGAGAAGATCAAGGCTAAAAGTCACTCTAGATGAAGATTGCACTTAAAGCCAACATGTCGCAAGGAGAAATTAATCCTTTAATTGAAAATGGAGAACACAGAATACTGTTCTCAGCATTGAAAAAATCAAACCAAATCTACCAATTTCTGAATGAAGGAAATCGGTGAATATTCATTGATACCATAAAGGAAAAAGCTTGCCATGGAAGATGCATGTACATGTTAAAGATAGAACACAGCCATCCTGCTGGCCAGCCCTCTTTTGAGGCCAGAGGCAGTAAACTGTGACTGTTTTTAAGTTTTTAATTCATGGAAAAGAAAAATATGCTGAAATCGATCCAGCCCTCTGTCCATTCCTTTACCTGGAAAAGTAGATGTCCTGGCTATTGGTGGCTCTCTTTCTTTTATGACATATCTCAAGACTCTTCCTGTGGTGTGGTTTGTTGCTTCTATTCTTGCCTGGGGAACCTCCCTTTTATTCCAAAAACTCATCATCTTTCAATTATAAAAGAAGTTGTTACTGACATTAACCACAGATGTAATAAAATGAGCTAAATCATTCATATTCCCAGTTATTATATCAAGCCAATATAGTTGTATTGTTTAATTAGGTTAGAGAAAAAAAACTTCATGGAAGTAGTCTGTGTGACTTTTTACTAGGAAAACTAGGGGACTGTGGTCCAAATGAAACTTCTGTGTGGAAGGTGCAGACTGAGTTGGAGAAGAAACACCCAGAAAGGAAGACTTAAAGATTATATCCCAAAAGTAAAGAGAAACCAGAATTTTGATGAAAAAGCAGGCACCTATATTATAACATTTCTAAAATATAAAACAAAACCAAACCAAAAATTTAAATATCATTCTTTTCCTGGAAAATTTGAGATTCATAATAGTTTTTTAAAAGTCTGGAGATCCTGAAGAAAACATTTAACTGAGTAGAGATGGGAGCTACTAGAGAGAAACTACATACACAAATATCCTGTGAGGAATAATCATTAAGGAGGAGTACATCAGAAAAAAACTGGAGTTAGAATAGTTCACAAACAAAACATGTCTCAAACTAACAATTCTGATACAAAAAAGATGTATCAATGTGAAAGATATTAACAGAAACATTTATATATAACTATTACATAACATATACATGTTACTATGTTATGTTTTATATACTAATTATATAAAAGAAGCATTTAATGTATTGATTCAGCCTACTGAAAGGGGGGGTAAAGTCTTTAAGGAAAACATAGATAAACTGGATATAGTCATGAATTAGACTACAAGAATTATAGAAAGGTGGACCTGTAGGAAAGCGTGAAGCAATTCTGCTGTGCATTCTTGAGAAAACAAATAAAAATGCTCAGGAGGAGAGTAGGATCAATTGTTTGACATGTGAAAGACTAGTACAAAAAGAAAAGAAGATACCCTAAGCTAGTGCTTAGGGTAATGGAAACCAAATATTTTCAAACAAAAATTTTCATTACATAATAGATGGTTTAAGGATGGTATAGCATTGGAATCAGCTATGTATGGAAGTTGGTCTGTAAATGGTTAGACAGGCATGTGTCTAGTGTGTAGCTGTACTTGATTATTTTCCAGTGCAGGATCTCTGCCAGTCTGGTATTTCAACCAATGAATACAAAAGCAATTTCCATCGCTAAATAGTGTTTTCTTGGATCTACTTTGCCAACAGTGGTTAATAGAGATATATCTGCTTAGCACGGGGAGCAACCATGACTTAGCAACTACTTTTTTGCAATAACCAACCTTGTGCAAGACTTCACCAATTTCAGTCTCAGATGTGGTTGTCATCTCAGTAAAAGAATGAAAAGCAGAATCTGATGCTTCTTTCCCCACTCCTCCTCTCCCCCCAGTTTCTGGCATTGAATGTGGCTGAACCTGCTTCCCATCAGAGAAGTCATAGGACTACTACATTCAGAGATCAGTTTGCATTGCTTCTCCAGACAATAGCTGCAAAGGCTGATGGCAGAAGCATGGGCTAATTTGCTCCTATTTTACACTCAGCATACTCTACACTAAAGCCACAGGACTGCACAGTAAAAATCATTTGCCTTTAAGACTGAATGAGTAATCAAGTAGTTATGGTAAAAGCCTGGAATGCTGGGCTATTCAATCCGCATACTTTGCCATAGATTACGCAGCATAGAGCAAGACATTTAGTTTTTGCAGTTTCTTGCTGAAAAAAAAACCAGTGACTGTTTCCCCAGAAAAGAGTTACTTTCCAATCTGTTTTACTAAAACCCAAGATAGTTTCATTTACTACAGTAATTTCTGATAAGACAAAGACATTTCAAAAAGATGTGAACTTGGCCTTCTGTGTTTTTTTCCTGACAACCCTCATCTCAATAATTATAAATAATATTTTGATTTTTTAATCTCAACAGCAATGTACTTGGATAAATACAAGAGACATCCTTAAAAATCAGATAATTGCATGCGTTTCTTATGTCAGTCCAGCTATTGTGCAATCTTAGTTCCATAAATCATGGCACTGACCACATGAAGAGCTAAAAATGGTGTGAGAATTTGTTTCTGTCTCATGATTACACTGGTTTTAAAAAGTCACAAATCTCAGTAATACAAACAATGGCAGAATGCTGGAAAAAATACCAATCCAGACTTCAGTTTTATAGCAACATATCCTTTTCTAATTCTAAGTTTTTGGGTTGGGTTTTTGTTTTAGGGTTTCTCCCCCACTACAGTGAACCCTGCATTAAAAAGCATGTTTTGCCCTGAATATGCTTGTCTTGGAAAGGCTATTTGGTATTGTTGTATTTGTATGTCAAAGGGAGGACTGAAGTCTCAACAATTGTTAACCTCTCCCATGGTGAGCTAATAAAAGGTCAGAGACTCACATGTGGCTTGTAGCCTGGGGAATTTCTCTCAGTGTTCTGCCAGGGATGGGACTGCCTGAATGATTTCTCTTGTAAGTTTTAAGCCATAAACTGCATCCTACTTGGCTTGCTGTGCCAAAACTGGACCCAAGGGTACCCAGAGTCTTTGCTGATGGGAAAAAATGAGTGCTTCCTATGGAAGCCACAGATGTTTTCCCGAGAGAGAGAGCACAGATGCTCAAATATTTCTCTGCTTTCCATTTCTGACTACCTGTTCTGGCAGCAGTTCCAAGAAAGGGGGAGGACAGAGGCAGGCATCCAGCTGCTTTCAATAAACCTTGGCAGCACAGGTAGTGAATGCCTAAACACTAAAAGTGTTCAAAACCAATTTTATTTTTTTTTTGGATTTCAAATTAGGAAAAAGTGAAAGTAGGTACTAGTGCTCCTCATCTTCCTATTTTGAGCAGAAATGTAGTGATCAGGATATTTACCCTAGATACGAAAGCAGAGGATTTTTAACTGTTGAAAAGATATCACTCCCAGAAGTGAACGTCTGTATGAATATAAATATATACATACATAGACATTCAAGAGGATATATAAAATATGTATATCCTCATATATATATGTATGATAAATGGATACATTTATCTAGAAAGATTTGTTTCTTCCATCAGATAGTAGGCTGATTGTCACAATATGGATTTGATTTTGCATTGTGGGGCCATAGTTACCCCCAGTGTAACTCTGAAATCAAAGAAAATACTTATGCAAAGTTATATTATAAATTGATTTGACCCAAAATTGTATTTACATCAGCGACTTCACAAATTTCCTTGAAGTTAAATTACATCAGGATAAGGCTTATGATACTTTATAGTAACTGTTTAGTAATTATTCACACCTGCCTGCCATTTTTTGCCTATACATATTAATGTCCCAAGATCCTTTCATAGATAAGGATCCTTGATCAAAAGTCTATGTTTCTGCTCTGGCCAGGTTACATAACTGGCTTGAAACCTTTATACTGCAACTGTTCAACACTTTTCTCTAGTTCTACCTTTTGAAGTATTATTTAAGTATTTCTTAAATGGGATTAATTACTCCAGTTAAAACACAGTAAATGAATGTAAATGGAAATAGCAGAGAGTGATAGCTGGTAAGTAAACAGCAGAACAGCACATATATAAGACTGCAAACCCCCTGGATTTAATGCTTATTCATTGCTCAATTAATCAGCAGAAGCACTCTGAGTTCAGCTTACAGCTCATCAGTTTATTTGCTTATTTTAAGGACAGCTCTATCCATCTCGTTCATAGTTGCACACCTGTTTGCTACCTGCAGTCAGTGCCTGCCTATCCTGTTACAGCCTTTTCTCCTATGAAATGGAAAAACATCTGTCTATCAACAAGGGAAGTAAGCAGATGAACACTGACATCTGCAAAATCTTTGGGAAAGTGCTTTGGGAAAGAGTAGCTCTATAAAAGTGCTGATTTTCCCAACAGACAATCAATAGGGCATTCTCTCCACAAGACATCTGAATGATGTTCACTTCAAGAGACATCAGACTGCTTGAACAGCCACTGACCACTCTTCCTCAGAGCAATCCCTCTCCACCCAATTGCTCATCAAGACCTTCAAGACCTTTCACTTACATTCAAACCCTCAAATTTTTTGGGTTTTATGTCTTGATTGCTACCTAGACACCAGACACCTTTTTCTACATCAGCTCAGGGATTACCTTGTAATGTAATCAGCTCAGGATACGTTGCAATGTTCTTACTCTAAAAGACAAGCTGCTCTCCTAGCCAGTACAAAGCAATAGCTTTGGCTNGATACGTTGCAATGTTCTTACTCTCCTAGCCAGTACAGAGCAATAGCTTTGGCGTGACAGTTTCCACAAAGGTATTGTTGTTGAGTGACTGAGTGCTCCTTCAAACCAGAGAAGCTTAAAAGCTGGTGAAGCCAAGTCCAACATGGAAGATAAAATATTTCTAAAGCATAAGGATAAGAAGTTAGATCTTCTCTAGGTGGTGCTCTCATAGCTTAGCCATGTAGCTCCCCTCTTAGAGATAGAAACCACCAGTAAGATGGACCATGTATGAATCCTTCTAGAAAAGAACAAGGGGAAGGAAGTGGTTTCACTTGACCAAGCCATGACAAGTCAGAAAGTCTGAGCTTTCAAGAAAGCCTCAAATTCAGAATAAGAATTACTGTATCTAAGCCACACCTAGCCTAAAACACTTCAAACAGGGAAAGGTGTTATGGGAATTTTGCTGCCTGTATTATACACTGGAGTTTGATTCTACCATGTCTCACTCCTTTGCAACTCATGTATTGCACTTCCAAAAGCATCACTGCCTGACCTTTCTGCTTTCCTGTCCCATTGTTTTTAAAATAGAAACTAATACTCTAGCAGCTAAAAAGTGAGCAATCCTCCATTTTTTCTCCAAACTAATTGACAGAGGTCTTTAAAAAGTCAGGTGTCTGCCCAAGGTAAAGAGTCCCTTTGCAACAATAAAAATCAATCCCTAACTACCTATTTAAATGTAAGAATGAAACCATTTTCAATTGTTCATTAAGAAGCAAAGAGGTTTTTCTGAGGACTTATTAATCTAGGTAATATGTTTATTTCTAATTTTAGTTTAATTATTTAAAATTTTTTGCTTTCATAGCTCTATTAATTTTTTTTCTACTCCTAAACTCATTCATAATGAATCCTTTCATATTTACTGAAATTAACCCCTTTTTTCACATTCTTCAAGCTCTCCAAGAATTGAAACTTTTTGCAGTTACATATAAGCCATATCATTTTTTCAGCAGTACTATAAAAACACTCTGCTTTTTTCTCTTTTGTGTAAGCCTGCATACTTAAATCCTGAATCATACAGAAATATGGAAAACAAGTGTGTTATCATTATAATCATTAGAGTAAGAGAATGAAAGGAAATGGGATTATAGAATTCTAGACACAGTTCTGACAAATTCATACATATAAAATATAAAAACTAATCTTACAATCCTTACTCACAAAATAATCTTACAGACATCTATAGGAGGACACACATTAAAAATACAGCATTAAGCCTGAAAATCTGAAAGAAAATCAGGTTTTTTCAGCAATGAGAACAAATATTACATCATTAAAAAATTATGTCCAAATGAGTAAAATAGCTCAACAACAAGATAATCTTGTTGTATAATCATAGGTACATCTGTAGTGATGACAGATAATAGAATCTGAGACGCTATTACAGACAACTTGGAATATGGCATTGAGTCTTATAATTGTTAAAGAAAAAACTGTCAGATACCACAAGAGTAGTCAATGTAAGGAATTTACTACTGATATCATAATGACACCATCAGAGAACAGCTTCCTTATTTTTGAGTAACAGAGAAGCTAACTGGTTAAAAAAGTTACTTAAAAGCACCTCCACCTGCTGCTAACCAGAGAAAAAGAAACGAACGAGCTACCTATAGATTCAAAAAAGCTTACTGCAGTCTACAGTTTTATGTAAATGCATTTAGGAACAGAGACAAAAGTGAAAAAGAACCAAACAAGTTTGAACACAGACACTGTGTTTTTGAATAGACAACCACGAGTTTTTGATTAATAAACCCACACAATTATCTAATTTAGATGCATAGGTTTGTTCTATCTGTAACTAGTAGCAGCTTTCTGTGGGACTTTCTCACAGGGCTGATTCTAATCCACAGATGAGGAACTGGATCAATCTGCTTTACTGTGCTTATTGGGCTATGAGCCATGCTAAAATACTGAGCAACTGGAGCATGAGGAGTGGCTCCTAGACATTCTCTTCATCTACACATGGTGAGCTGGAGCTAGTGTCTTCCAAAAGGCTGCAACAATGGTAAAGGCCACTTTCTGGTGGTATTTGGTTTCCAAAACAGGTCTTGAATGGGCTTCTTGTTAAGTTGTTCTCCCACACATACTTGTAAGAAGAACATGTAATAATTGAAAAGTGAAAATTTTATTCTTCATAGTTTTTGTAATTTTGCCCAGTGGTCTGTCAGTTTTATGAATTCCAAGTCTGTTGATTCCTATGTGAATTTATACTCAGTACTGAAATATAATTGTCTGGAAAATGTGAGGTAGAAAGAAGTAGCATTTATTTATATATCTTTAATATAGCTGACCAATCTTACAGTAAAAAAACATGCAAAACCAATTAGACCTATATTAATGATATTATCTCCATAACCTGTATTCTCTTTATGAAGTATTGTACTGGAACATAATTTAAAAACCAAATCAAATAAGAGTTCCATTCTGATGGTGTAAAACTTTAACCAGGGAATTGTGCAGAATGTGTGGTTCATTAAAAATGAATAAAATTTGTATTATGACATATATATCTGGAATTAGGAAATAATGGTAAAGACATATACCTATCATTATTCTGTCAAAATACACTGAGACTCATGTGGGATTGATACAATGAAGCCTATTACTGAGATGAGGAGAGGAAAAACTTAGCAACCTAACAGATCTAACTCTGGATTTGAGTATGCTTTCTCGGGTGTTTTAGCATTAAAAAAAAAGCAGTTGAAAATTATTGATATCCATAAAAAGCTTTGTTATGTTTATGTAAGGTATGTTTAGATTTACAAAAATAATTCCATTCAGTACATTTAATCCCTTCTGCTATACAAGAATCTTACACAATAGATTTATTAATCAAAATTAATTGGCTATTTCTGTATGGATTCTGTTTTTCCTGCAGATCACGTCTTATTACAAATCCTTGATGTGCCTGCATCACGCTATTAACTCCATTTTATCTTTGTTAAACACACATCTAACCTTGTATGAAGACATCCAATTGTATTGCAGACATCTACCCTCTAAAAACTTGACAACTTTTGGGAAGGCAGTACCTGAGAAGCCTCCAAGAACAGCTTCTTCGCTCTTGAGTCTAGTTGAGCTCATCTGGTCCATCAAGTCTAATACAATATATTTTATATACTGGCAACAAGGCAAAACAATGCACATGTTTAACGGTACCCAACCATGCTGATTCTCCAGCTGATATAATCAAATGGAAATTTACAGATTTGTTGAGTGGGAACATTCTTTGGCACAAATATTGAATTGTCTTGGAAAAACTGGCTGCTCATGGCTTAGATAGACACACTCTTTTCTTGGTAAAAACACCTGTCTGAAGGACTGGTCACAAATAGAAATGGAGTTATATCCAGCTGGTAGACAGTCACAAGTGGTGTTCCTCAGGTCTCAGTCTTAGGGTCAATTTTTTGCTCCATATCTTTAACTTTATTTGGGTGAGGGGACCAAACATACCCTCTGTCACTTTTCAGGTGACACCAAGATCAAAGGTAGTGTTTGATCTGTTTGAAGGCGGGAAGGCTCTGCAGAAGGATTTGGACATACTTGATTGATGGGATGAGACAACTGTATGATGTGAATCTTCAAGAAAGCAAAGTGCCAGATCCTGCACTTGAGTCACAACAACTCCAGGAAGCACTACAGGCTGAGGGCAGACTGCCTGGAAAGCTGCCCAGCGGAAGAAGACCTGGGAGTGTTGCTCAACAGCTGGCTGAATATGAGCTGTCAGTGTGTCCAATAGCCAAGAAAGCCAATGGCATCCTGGTACGTGTCAGCAACAATGTGGCCAGCAGGACCAGGGCAGTGATTGTCCCTCTGTAGACAGCACTGGTGAGGCCACACCTTGAATCCTGCATCCAGTTTTGGGCTCCTCTCTACATGAAAGGCATTGAGGTGCTGGAGTGAGTCCAGAGAAGGGCAACAGAGTTGGTGAAGGTCTGGAACCCAAGTCCTAAGAGAAGTAGATGAGGGAGTTGGTGTTTTGGTCTAGAGGAAGAAGAGGCTCGGGGGAACTGTATCACTTTCTACAGCTGAGAGGAGGATGTAGTACAGCATGGGATCTGTCTCTTCTTCCAAGAAACAAGCAGTAAGACAAGAGGAAATGGCCTCAAGTTGTGCTAGAGGAGGTTTAGACTGGGTATTAGGAAAAATGTCATCATCAAAAGGGTTGTCAAGCACTGGAACAGCCTGCCCAGAAAAGTGGTGGAGTCACCATCCATGATGGTATTTAAAAAATAAGTGGATGTGACGCTTACAGATGGGGTTTAGTGTTGGACTTAGCAGTGCTGCATTAACAGTTGGCCTCCATGACCCTGGACAGTTTCTCCAACCTGATTCTATGATTTTATGGACTAAGACTAAATTCCTATTTCTCAACAAATAGCAAGCAGACAAACCACTCCACCAGTGCTCAGTCGAATATAGCTCCGAATTCAAGGAATGTTTGGTTGCCATACAGAGAAAAGAGAAGACCTGCAATCTGCCATTGCCAGGGCCAACACATGGTGGAAGAAGCACCATTCAGAAAGAATCAACTCTTGTCTCATAGATGAAGCACAAGGAAGCTTATTTACTCATACTGGGTCAGTAATATCTTTTTAATGAAAAAGACGTAACAAAAAGCTAACAGGTCAGCAGCATCTGCATGCTGGTCTAAAACCCCTGTTAACAGAAGTTAAAAAGATAGGGTCTTGAGACAATGACAAATAAACATATAAAGCCCACTTGCCTCATCCCCAGAACAGCAGTAGAACTCTCATAACTTCATTTTTGCTGCTCTCCTAAGGAAAAATGCTTCTCAAACACTGATGGTTATGACTCCCTTCATAGCTCTCTCTTTTTATTTTTTTTCTTTTCATTGTTACACTTGACATCTTGCTCTTGCACCAAAAATTGCACCAGCAACAGCCTTAAAATAAACAATAACCCCCTGCTGGTTTTAGTTCTTCCCTCTTCAATCTTTATCTTGTCACTCAGTCTGGCCTGGCATTCCACCTGTTGTAGGAACTGCATGCATGTACGTATCCTGTATGAGACTCTTACCCTTCAAATACCCAGTTCCTGTCTTGGACAGTTCACATTGGACCAAATCTATGAATATGTGGATAGTGATAACACACCCCAATTAATTATGGAGCAAAAGGTCAGAAAGAATTTTAGCCAATGAAAACAATATTAAGGATTTATATACTCACATCATTAAACTGCTTTGTAAGTGATACGTTGTCTTTAAATAGGGAAAAAAATTATACCTTTACTTTATATTGGTATACCATTAAAAGTCTAGCAGAAAACTGACTAAAAACTCAGGTTGTGTTAAAAGATGAAAAACCAAACCAAAATAAAATCCTGGACAGACAGAGAATGAATTGCAAATGAGGAGTTTACAGGTAGGGTGTAGTTTTCACTAACTACGGCATTAAAGGATAAATACGAGTATTACAAGTCCCCTGTATGTGAACGGAATATGATGGATCAGTTTGGAACTTGGATTGTTATTCTTCTCAGTTATTGTAGTGATGAGAACATTATATTCACATACACTCTAGAATTCCATTACCTATATCAATTCCACAATAAGAAACGCAAATCTACAGGAGTTTCACGAGATAAGGGTATTAGAAACACTACAGGAGGAACTTTTTGAAACAAGTTTGGTTCCTACAGTGATAAGAAAACACACAAATATTTTGTCCAGAAAAGCCTACAGAACACAACAGAAGCTAAGATATTTCCTCAAGTGCTCTAATAAGTCTGTAATAAAATCACAAAATCTACAACACTTATATAGAACAGAAAGATCGGGGAAGCCATGGTGACACTCAAATTACAGTTTTAGACCCATTTTAGGATTACAGTTCCTAAAATTCATGGGTCTATAAACCAGCTTTTCTCTTTATGTTCTTGCTATAATCTAATAACATACTGCTAAATAGAACTATATTTTTCATATCAGAGTTTCTGAGGTGACTAATGTAGCCTAGTGTGAGCCTTGGAATTTTCTAGAAGGAACATATTATAAATTACACAGCATTATAGTTGACTTTTGTCTTTTTTTTATTTGCATAAATTAATTATCCCTTGGAGCATTTGTGTGGTTTCTGTAAATAATTGTGTAGCCTGGTAATCTGTCTCAAAAGATGTATTGTGTATATTTGTTTATGGAATGTTTAGCTGTACCAGCACTCATATTAATGAATACAGGAAAAAAAAAAGAAAACAAAACATATATGTCAATAACATTTCCTTTAAAGGTTTTCTGCATAGATAGAATAACTATGTGGCATCATGGAACTACAATTAAAAGCGAAATCATACAAAGGAATTGACATAAACAAGTACAATATATCAAGAAAAATGAAATGCATGTAATAAACTTCAGCTATAAATTCTGTATTTTGTAACTTAGCAGAAAAAAAAAATCAAAACCCACACATCTCCAAATCAGAAAAGTGGTGTGGAGGTTTATCAGTATTAACCATCTGAGTGGCCAATTCAAACTGCCCACTTAGGTATTTGTTCCTTTCATGCATAACTCAGTAGTGCAGTTCAAACAGATAGTGCATCAGGTTGAAAAAGCATTCTTTAAGAAATCAGATTTACATTTGTAAAAGTCCTGAAGATGTTTTCTCTCTGAAAAAAGTTTCCAAGTAGTTTCAAATTGTCGCACCTGGCAAATAAGCCTCATTGATATGATCAAGCTCCTTTAATGTTCTTTTCCCTGATAAAGCAATCTTACCAGGTTGGTATGCTAAGAAATGGACATAGAGACATTTTGCAAAAGTTAATCACTTTTGCACATAATCACAAAAATAACAGTAATTTAAGTAATCCATTCCTGTAGGTTGGCACTGGGAGCTTGTTTTCATTTTTGTTTGCTGTTGCAACATCTCTGTAACAAGTATAGAGAAAAATCCTATTCAAAGCTTTCATGTAACTTAGGGTTGAGTTTTTGTTTTCTTACTAAGACTTTGGTTTTGGCTTTCTTGCAAGTTAAAGATTATGAATTTTGACATGAAACATCACCAGTTAGAAATTTTTGATAAATAAATAATTTGCACAATATATACACACTGAAATTTATTGTCTGAAAGTCTCAAGTTTTAAACATATTAGCTGTCTTTTATTTCCTGATGGTTAATATTTTTAAATCATCTAGAAGTTTTATCTCCATCTGTTATAACTATAAACATATTTTTAACTTTGTAAAATTGGTATAATAACATAAAATCATAAAAAGTAGTATTTTGTATTAATTCCTAAAGGAATAAGTGGCTATCAATATGCATGTCTCCAGAGAATTAAGCACCAATAGTAAAAAATCAAAGTGACTAATTTTAGTGTCTTTAAAATGTTCTGTGTTAATTTTTTTTTAACATTTATTTCTGAATCTTCTAATCTTAGTAACTAAGAATGTTAGTGTAATTACATAGACCAAATTTATCCTTTTTGTTTTGTGCCCAGTTGTTATTTTAATGAACTTACCAGTCCTGGTCAAATGATGAATAATTTATGTTAAACACAAATAAAATGACCGCTTTGGTAATCTAAGGTTTAGATTTTCTCAGTTCAGTATTTCCAAGCTGTCCCTCTGACCTGTTAGTTTGTCTGCATTGCCACCTGGAGGGCCTCTCAGCAAAGTCAGGTCGAATTCCTCGGGTGAGATTCGGTGTTAAGACTCCAGGACTTAAAGCAGCCTCTCGTGCTGCAGGAGGAGACCCCACCGTGGCTTCCCACTGCCCCCCACAAGCCCTGGAAAGTGCCGAGATAGCCTGGAAAATGTCTAGAAACCTAACCAAGTATTTGTTAATTAATACAAATAGGAGATAGACTTCTCTAACTTCCCCTCCCCTCCACACTGCCTCGCACATTAGTGTACATACTAATAATTAAATTAGTTGTCTTAATCGTGAAGGTCCAACACTGGCTCAGTTAGAAACCACATATGAGAAGCTGAGGAAATGGACTACAGCTCCTCGAAAGTCAAAAGCAAAATGAAGAATTTAAGTTCTCCAGTTCAGCTGTACTACCTAAAATTGTGGCAAATAATTACAAAAAAAGTCAGTCAAGAATTTGGACCGTTTTAAAAAAAGATAAACCAAAAAAGCCCCTACTGATTAAATATAGAGCAAATGGTACCCACAAGACATCATATTTGGGAAGGAAAATAAGATTATGCTACTTTGAATGACTGTAAAGACACTTCCTTTATAACAACCAGAGATAGAAAACTGGTTTTAAAATAATGCAAACACAGTAACTTTGTAAAAAGTGAGAATAATATGTGATAGCAAGAAAAAAAACCTGTTTTCTCCAAAATGACATATTTGCAAGAAGCGAAAGTTTTCAGAAAAAAAATGTAAACCTTTTCCATATGTCCCCTGAAGAAACAAAATATTCCAGGCTAATTTTGGTTGCAAGTCTAGCTGGTCAAGCAGATACATGCTAGTCAGAGCAGATTGGAGTCTTCCCACAGATCCAAGTTGTGGTGTATTCATGAAAGGAGCAGATGTTGATGCCTCAAGTTTAGCTTTTGTATTTTTCAGATTCTATACTGTTTTAGTGTGGGTCTGGGCTTCATATTAGGGCATAGTAAGCTCTCTTCAGAGAATAGGTAGACAAACAATTCCTTCTCTAGCTGGGGACCCAAGGACAGCCAATCCAGATCTCAGGCCCAAGAGCATAAACAACGGTGGATCGAAGAGAGAAAAACAAGAAGGATGGGACTTCATGGGCTAAAGCAATAATTGGACAATTAGCTCCAATATGCTAATAGAACAAAACTTATAAAAGTGTGAGAACCCATGACGGGTCATCCATTTTGTGACCATTTGGGTTCATCTTAGGTGTAGCCCTGGCTGGGCTCTCGTGCTGCCCACGGTGGATCTATTGAGGCCTCCCAATAATACCTACTTTATTCTTTAACTCCATCCAGTCTCTGTTCTAGGTCAGCCTTCACAGCACCAATGCTACCTGACACACAGTCATGACATTGCTGCACCAGGAAAGAAAGGCTGCTCCTGCAGAAGTGGGATCAACATGAGCCCAGAAGATAACTACAGCTAGTGGTTGGATTTTACTTCCAATGCAAGGAATTGTAATGAAAAATAGAGATTCAAACCTTACCTTATACACAATGGGTGAGTGTGAACTAGATAAAGGAAGGAGGAAAATCTTAAAAAGCCAGAACAGTAGGTTTTGGCAGAAAACACCATCTGTTATGGGTATGAAAATATTACCCTAGGTACAGCTGTGTGTCTCACAAGAGTAGCCTAAGGAGACCGAAATGGAGTGGAAACAGAAAAAGAGAGAGAGAAAAAAAATAATTTTAATAAAAATAAAGCTAAACTTTCAGGAACCAGAGAAATCACATGGAATTAATGACAGGGAGTTATTACAGAAGTTACTCCTGCAAGAGGGCAGTGTTTTGGCTGCATTTCACAGCACCTGGGCATGAAGAACCTTCCTGTGGTCAGGTATAACACCACCTGCTGCTCTAATTCAGAGTGGAAGACCTCAGTTCTTGATCTTTTCTAAAGCTAATTAGGGATGGATGCTATCACTGAGTTGCATCTTTGTGCCTGGATTGGAGATCTCTTGCAGCAACTGAGTGAAAGCACTGGTTGGAAGCAATTGCGGCAGAGCTCCTTTTGTTTCCACTGTGTTTAAGAAAGAGAGAATTAATCTGGACATAAATATTTGCATCAAATAGACATGCTAATGTAAGCATTTCATTATCCCAAAGCCTCACACTGACGGATGTGAATGAAATCCTTATAAAATATTCTGTAGACTTAAAGGCCTATGACTAGAATATAAAACATGAAGGATGAAAAATAAGAAAACCTCCATGCTCTGACAGAAAAACAGAGGACTCTGACATGGAGGTGGGCAGGGTAGACACAGCACACAATAAAGCATATAGTCTCCAAAACAGTAAGAGCTTACTTTAGCATGCTTTAGCATGCCAAAACTACTAATCTGGTTTAGTATTATGCTGGATATTGCTTTTATTTATTTCTTCTACACATTTCTAACAGGAAATTAAAGTCTTTACTTACTGTATGGCTGTTACTTAACTCTGCTAGGCTTCAGTTAAAGTCTCTTTCTTTAGCAAAAGCGTGCTAAAAAATAACAAATCAATAAGCTGCTTGAAATATGTCATGAAGGATTGATTTGGAAGCCAAAGATTGTTTCCTACAGATGGGAACAGCCCTTCTGTAAATTAAGTGTTTCTTTTAAATAATGCCAAATCTATGGAAAAAGGAAATTCTTTTAAAAAAACCACAGTAAAGAATATGCAGTGTATATAATGGGACAGAGAAGTAGTGAAGAGACAATCCCTCAGAGCAACTTATGTACTAGTGACAAAAAGAAAACTTTATGGGGTAAGCAGAAAAGAAAAAGAGTAGAGTGAGGAAAAGGAAAAGCAGAGATTTAAGAAGAGAGGCTTCAGGACATGGAGTTAGATGAACATCATATACAAACAAAAAAGAAAAAAAGGAGGGAAAATTAAGGGAAGAAAAAAATCAATAATAATAGAAAAGAAAAATCAAAAAAGGAAGGGAACAAGTATGAAAAAAAGTGCAAATACTCATTCTAAAGGTGTGCAACAAAAGGGAACAAAAAATCTACAGGGACTTCCTTTATATAGTGTATATGCCTTTCTTCTGCAATCTTTGCAGGCAAAAAGGCTTGCTGATATTTCATGAAGGCCAGGTGTATGGAGTGGCAACACTGTCACCCAGTGGCAGACTCTGCCATCATTAGTGCTATTCTGCTGGAGAGGACAAGGGTTATCACAACACCCTCTAACCTGAGTGTTTCTGCAAGAGCACCAAACTGTTTGGCTGCCATTTCATAAAGCAAAATTCATTTGACAGAAAAAGGGTTAAATTTAATACAGCTGGACAGCTGAGCAGCTGCTTCCATGATTTAAATAAAAATAAGCTGAAATCCTTGCTGTCAGCTCAATGATATATGACTTGTAATGGGATGTTTCCAACCTTTTCTTCCATATGGTCGCCTACGTTAAGTAATACACACAGCCTGCAGTGCAACCAGCTTCTCAGAAAACATCTGGGTCCCATTCCTGCTCTGTTAGCTGCAGTGCTGCCTCCCACAAACACAGATGATTCACAGGACAACATCTCTTTGGTTAAGGATCAAATTAGGACATTTCATTGATAATTTTATCATGCATCCCAACTGGAGTTATGGGAAAATGGAACCAATTCAAACAAGAATTTCTCCACACATATTTCCCTCCTATCTGCAGTTGATAAAGTTAAGATTTCAGAAACAGATTTTAATGACTGCTTAGGAAAAAAAGAAAAGAAGAAAGAACTAGCCTATCTCCTGGGAGGAATGCATTTCCGCTTGATTTCGTCTTCTCTCTCTCCTAGTTTTAGAGTATTTCCCCCTTTAAAAATGTGTTTGCTGACAGGAAAATCATAACACTATACTTATTTCTAAAAGCTGAAATCAAAGCCAATTATTTCTTCTATTGATAAGAGATTAGGATCTGCTTTGAGTAAATTTTTTCATGTCTCAAAAATATAATGGAATAAAGAGGAAATGGACAATCTGCTCATGTGGTGACTGACACAGGCTGGCTGCTTGGGGTTCTGCTAAGGAAAGATGAAGTTAGCAAATACCAGCCAGTCATTTCTTTACCCCAGGTCCCCCAAATATTAATTCAGTAGGCCTTTGCTGCTCCATTACTTCAGTTTTTGTGGCCATGCGTTTGAACAAGGAGGACTGACAATGCCTGGATTTATGCAGCAATTCACTGATTTGCACAGTTGGCTGCCCACAGAAATTGGTGGTTTTGTGTGAATGTCTTTCAATCATCTTTTCCAACACGCTTTAAAATCACCATGATTTGCTTTGGTGTGATGCACTACCCCATTAGTACTAAAAAAACAACTGATCTACCACTTTATATCTACTCAGTTTTTCAAAATTCTATTTTTTCCTCCCTTACAATTTTAGTGAATGACAGAAAATGGATTAGGGACAGAATTTAATCAGTTAACCATTATTAAATAATAAGTAGCTTGCAAATGCATCTCTAGTATAATTTGATATTAAAGCTTAACTCCATAATTCAGATAAGTCAAAACAATATAAGGATACCAAATGAATACCATATAAGAACCCATCAGAATGACTCTGTGCTTTTCTCTTTAGCACATATATACTTTGCTGTGTGCAAACATAAAATTTAAAATGCTAAAAAAAAGGATTAGATTCTTGTCCACTCTACATCCCAAGTATAAAATAAGATAAAGCATAAACCAGCAATAGTCTCCCAGGCACAGATGCATACAAACACACTCCTAAACTATTTTTCCAAGAATCATGCAGGGTAGTGCTGGGCCACCACCATGTTCATCAAGGCAATCTGCTCACACCATAGATACACTGAGTCATGATCCTGCCCATAAGGAGACAGAGACAGGTCACTCTAGGGCAGAATGAATATGGCTTTCAAGACTTTCTAAATCATGCCAGGCTTGTCAGTGTGAGTCCCAGAGCAGACCAGAGTCAGTGCTGTCAAAGACTTACAGCCGCCCTACTTCCAGCTGCCAGTTCTGTGATGTGCTCACATCACATACAGCACACTCTCACCCAGTGTCTTATCAGGATTTACTGAAAGAAAAAAAAAATTAAGGGTCACCTTTCTTCAGAAATTCTGTCTATATTTTTGTGCAAAGGTCTGCTGGTGCTTTTGTTTTACTGACACTTAGAAATTGCTGAAAGCTAAAACAGTGATTAGCTCTGCTATAAAATCTGTCTGACACAACACCATGTTCTGGAATGATTGAAAAAATACATAAAAGGACAGACACAATGCTAGATAGAAGTATCTTGGATTTAATACTAACTTACTTAAGTTTTCTCCCATTGAGTCATGATTTTTCTGTCAATTGGAACAGTTTTCTGTTGACTTTCTGGGAAACAAACTCAAATTTAACAGCTTATACTCAGCAGCTCAACCAACTGGTATCAAAAGTCATTGACAGGCTGAGCTGTGGATTGCTCTGCCCAGAGAAGAGAAAGCTCTGGGAAGACTTCCAGTACCTAAAAGGGGCCCTACAAGAAAGCTGGAGAGGCCACAAAGTTTTACAAGGCCACACAAAGATTGGACAAGGGGTAATGGCTTTAAACAGAAAGAGAGTAGGTTTAGATTAGATATAAGGGAGAAATTCTTCACTCTGAGAGTGGTGAGGCACTGGAACAGGTTTTCAGTGAAGGGTTTCAACCAAGAAGTGGTGGATGCCCCATCCCTGGCAGTGTTCAAGACCAGGTTGGATGGGGCTCTCAGTAATCCAATCTAGTGGAAGGTATCCCTGACTGTGGCAGGGGGGTTGGAACTAGAGGGTCTCTAGAGTCCTTTCCAACATAAACATTTCTACGATTCCCTGATACATATTAGACCATTTAACTCAAACAGGAATGATAGGAATGCTTTTCAGAATTAAGTTGAAGTGCAATAGAATTTTCCACATTATATAGACTGCTGTAAATAGCAAAATTTGTGGAAATCTTTAATTTTTCAGTTTTGCAGAAAAGTATCTCATGATTTCTCTAACAGGTCATTCATTACTGGAGACAAAATGTAATTTATATCACTTTTCCTCTAAGTGATATTAATTTTTACACATTTTGGATGTATTTCTCTTCTCAATAAAATTCAACACAGTAGAAAAACTAAAAAAAATAACACAAAGCTTAATTTGAATGTTCATTATCAAATTTTAGCACTGATATAACATTAAAATATGCATCACCAGAAGTGATTTAGGGGGAATTCTATAATGCACAGAGGAATTCAGCTCATTTAATGTTTCCTTTTGTGCACTAAATGACTAAACTTCTGTGTGTTTTATCTGGAGATTGAAAGTTGGTGGAAATATAGAGTAGAGCAATCATACCATTACTAGTGGAAACACCAAAAAGAAGGCAGTCAGCTACCAGTCCATGTGAGAATATCCTTGGATATGGCACACATGCTCATTCCTTTGCTGCTGATGCTTAGAACTGCAAATGCTATAAAATTCCATAGAAAGAAGGTGGCTGAACTGAGGCAAAGAGGTTTTGGTTGAGCAGGAAATAAGATCACAGAAATAGTGCATCTTCCTTCTTCTGTTTTTGTTTTGGTTTTTTTTTTTTTCTTTCTTACTCATAAGTAGATTTGAGAGATTTTGAAAAGGTGTAGAGGACAAAGACAATACATGAAGACAATGTATGCAAAATAACAGATACCTGCTGAATACTGGAGAAGCAACATTAAACTACAATATATTTGTTGCCAAATTCTCAGCTTCCTTAAACCTGCCTCAATGACTGAAGAGCTTAATGGTTAGCCCCTTTCAATTTCATCTCACTTGCACTTCATTAATCTGAGTAAAATAATAAAAAACTAATGTTTCAATAAGTTCTGAATTCAGAGATTGATACCTACCGATATTGGTATGGCGTTTTTGCTGCCAAAGTTAAAACCATAAAAGGATTAGAGACTGCATTCAACTCTAAATAGGAAAAAAATAATACTATCATCAAATTTCACCTAAGTCTCTATAACATGTTAAAATGGGGTTAATTCTAAGCAGGTGATATACTTAGGTTTTAGTTTTCCTTTCTCATGACTGCTTCATTCCCTCATTTCATTTTGTTCTCCCCCATGCATCTTTTTGAAGGTGTTATTTTTAAGAATCAGCCATGACAGAAGCTCAGAAAACAAAACAAAATGCAGAATGATACAAACATAGACAACGAAAGCAGAATTATGAATTTATCTAAGAATGCTTTCCACTAGAAAGTCAAGCCAATAGAATTGTGTGTAGACCACAACAGCATGCATTTAGGGAACTGAATGTGTATGAAACAAAAAGTATATAAAGGTGATCTATTTTCTTTCACATAGGGGGGTATCCAACACATCATATATACAGAACTTTTCTTAAAATTTCTAAGACTATTTAACTAAGAATTATCAATACTGTAACTATGACTTAGCTTGAGTGAAGAAATACTCTCATGTAGCAGAAAGCCTTTCCATGAAGAAAAATATGTATTTGAAGGATATTTGAAAGACCATTTAACTCTAAGAGGAATGATAGGCATGCCTTTCTTAAAAATACATATACATCTGCAATTCTTTAAGATTCACATAAGCACTCACAAAACTGTGAGTTTTGTGCACATAAGCACTCACAAAACTGTAAGCAGATGACAGATTTAGAGTGTAGGAAAATAACCAGAGGGACCAGAAAACTAGAGAAAATTCTATTTCTCTCTTGTGAAAAATAGTAAGTTCCGATGGGTGAAATCCCGAGCTGACTCGTGTCCCTACTCCTGTCCCCTCCTTAATGAGACAGCTCAATGAGGTAACACAGGAAGCTGCAGCTTCTGAACAGTATTCTCAATATCTTGTTATTCTGTACTAAGGTAACCAATTAAAGTTAAAAAATGTAAAGAAATTCTTCTAGTAAAATGAGTTCCAGCAATTTTTCTTCATCTGCTTAGCAGACACTCTGGTGCAAGAGATTTCAGCAGGAAGAGTTATCTAATCTAAAACATTCAATTTCTGCCTGAACTGATTATCAAGATATTCCCAGGTCATATGCCCTCATTTTTAGTTCTTGAGATAAAAATCAATTTTTGTGATTTTTTTTTTTAGGACAACGAGCTACTTAGGGTGATTTTTCTTGTCCCTAACAAAGTTCTCAGACTGAATATAGGTATTTTTCACCACTTAAGAATTTCAGAAAGAACCATAACTCACTATTAACCTTTGGACTTCCCACCCAGCCCTTAAAAGCAATTCCTGAAATGTCCAGGGCCACAGCAGTATCATTCTGCTATACATTCCTCTCAGTTATACATGTAGTCAGTTAAAAAACACTATAGTTCAAGACATGCTGGTCATATTCCCTTCTCTAAGGGAAAATCTTCATTAACAATCTGGAAGTTTTGAAGACAGCCTTGAGTTGTTTATTATTAGCCTATGATTCAAGGAAATATTCACTTATGTTTGCTTTTGTTGGTGAAACACAAAAGGTTTGAAAGTCCTCTGAAAAATCAGGCTAAAATTCAGTAATCTGTTCCATTAATTCCATCACAAAAGCATAATTATAGAATAGGATATTGAATTTCATCATCTTCCTTTTCTCTCTACACAGATATTTTCTTCCAGGACTCATTCAGCACATCTTATCGTAAGCAAGATCCAGAATATATGAATGATTTTTTTTTCCACCTTACAAGCCTTAATAATGATTCTTACTTTAAAGAAAATAATAACAACAAAAATTATCATAGAATAAAATTGAAGAATAAGAGCAAACAATGTACCCAGACTGCAAGTTAATGATGCATGGAAAGAGAATGTGTCCTGGAGCCCAGGAGTTCATAACACTGCTGGGTGGGGACCAGGATGCTTACAGGAGGAACAAAGCCTGGAACGTGGGAGATAATGCATGTCCAGGGACTTGCAAGCTTTCTCGAGGGTGGATAAAGGCTTCGACAGGAAGGTCAGAAAGAAACAGTTGGCAAATAGGTGTGGAATAGTATTCTTGAAGAGGACTTATGTCAGAGATCTGGGTTTGAACTAAGGCTAGCTTGGGGAATTTTGTTAATCAAGTTAGAAGTTAGAAGCATAGTACTGCCAAGAATATGATGCTTCAGTGATAAAAAGTGAACTTTAAGAATACATAAAGTCATGGGACTAAACACTTCTCTGAGGTCTGAGAGAACTGAAAAAATTGTAAGGTCTGGGCACAAACGAACAAGCAAAAAAACTTGTAAAGCTTATTTTGACTTTCCAGGTAGTCAAGGTCTAACCTTTGCAGGCAAACACGTGAAGACAAATATACCTTCAGATACTCTGTCTGAGATGCGCAGGCTCCATAAAGAACACACAGAGTTTTAAAATTACCAAAACCCTGAGTTCATAAATACAGGCAAATGGAGGAGTGATCCACCTAAGATACTTAATAGGAGGCTTAGGCCTGTCTCTCAAAGATGTAGGAGTGAAGGAAATTCTTTCCTACCCTTCAATACTTTCACCTCTTCTTTGGATCTGAGTGCCTGGAAGCATTATTCTTTTAAAGGAAAAACTGGAGGAGAGTCTTGCACCTTCTGTATGTTCAGTATGACCACTGAACCAGAGAGTCAAGGAATACAGCTTTGTGGCTTGATCACTCAGCTTCGCCCTCATAACTGAGTTCCATTTCTTCACAGAATGTTGAAAATGTTGGTACAAAATTGAGAGCATCAACCAAAAGTTCTAGACATTCCCAAAAAGTACCTTGGCCTTCTCCTTTACTGGAGGCTCTAATTTTAAAAGCATGGGCAAAATCACACGGCAGAAAAGCATGGTGAACTTGAGTCTTCCTTTCAAGTCCCAGACAGATTTGAGAAGGGCATGGCAGCTCCTACCCTTCTGCTATGTTTCATGGGTTAAACCAGTGACACCAATAGTAGCTAGGCTCACTTCACTGATACAACTAATGGGAAGAGCTGATGCTGACCAAATTAGAAGACCTATAAATCAATTCACTCATGATTCACCTTGATGCAGTATTTAGGTAACTGTGCTCTGAACCTTGCCAAATTAGTGTATCCCAGCAGAATAAATGAGAAATACCACATCTGAGACTCTGTGTGCAACCTGACCAGCAGAGCTATATCTGAACTTGTCTGGTCTCTACTTTGATGCTGAAATGCTGGTGGCTTAGGCCATCTCCCCAGCTGGCTACCTCAGAGCTTTACGGACAAATTTTCCTGCAGCATCAAATGTAGTGAATGGCAGAGGGAAAAAGGAAGAATTTTGGTATGATGAAGAAATTGGATGTAGTTGCATGGTAGTCAAGTAAGTATCTATCCCTACTGAACTTTGAAACTATAACTACTGTTAGTTTGCACATGAATGAATTTGAATACCCTTAGACATCTAATAAAAGTATCTTGTGGAAAGACAGTACATTAAGTGATCTTCTTTTAAGTGAGAAACAGTCATTTAGAAGGTATAAGGATTATACTTTGATCCTATGCTTATAAGGGTTACTCCACCATCCAAAACTTATCATATATGCATGCTACACAGGATACAAGCTGCACTGATTTATTTCAAACACACTTAAGTGAAAATTGTCCAGGAAACAAACTCAGCAAAATGCATGATTAAGCATAAGAACATACTGAAAATAAATTTCAAGAAAATAATAAACAAACATGTAATGTAAAGAAAATACTTAAATCTACTTTGATTTTGCATATGAATCAAAAGCTGTATGTTTTAACAAGTCTAGCTGGATGAAGAGTAACTATTTAATTTTAAATGCTATCAATTGCCCTTGGTTAATTATGAGGTAGGTAGCATATCTTATTTTTAAATGCAAAATATATTGTTGAATGGTATAGTTTGCATTCAAAATACTAATATTAAAAATAATATAAACTGTATGACTGCAGCATGGTGGAATTTGGCTCAGAATTTAAAAGAGAACTCTTTCCATAAGACACAGTAAAGAATATCATATTTAAATAAGTTTAAGATGTTTTCAGTCTATTCTGTTTTATTCAAGACGACATTTTCTTCCCTAAAACAGCATAAAAAGAATTATATTTAAATAAGTTTAAGATGTTATCCAGCCCATTCTTTTTTTCCTTAAAAAAATATAATTCATCTGTCAATGAAGACAATTAAATTGTATCTCAAAGTTCCCTTCCACAAGTATAATGAAAATACCATTCCTATATAACCTATCAAAAGAAAGGAAAAAACCCCACATTCTAAGACGACAAGCAGACAAAATTGCCTTTAAAAATAAAATTAAAAGGAGGAAGCAATATGATAGCTTCACAAGTTTTACTGACCATCAAAAAATGTCAAATTAAATACAGTTTTTAAATCAGCCACTTTGAGATAGATAGCAGAATGACTCAGCAGAGTAACACCTTTACCATTTAAAAAAAAACAAAGAACACCTGCCATTAGCACCTCCTCCACTCTCGCCCACACAATCTTTCTCTATAGCTTCTTTTATAATATATAATAATGATTTGAGATAACAGTGTATTTTCTTACTTTGCCTAGAGTGAAAATGTAATTATCATTCCATGTTTTGTATCTCCTTGCAAAATTAAAAAAACACACACAAAAACAAAACAAAACAAAACAAAACAAAACAAAACAAAACAAAAACCCCTACAAAACTGATTAGGCTAAATAAGACCAAGATGAAAATTTCTCACATACAGGATGCTCTTTCTGTTTTGTCAGTCATCTTAAGTGTGATCACTACAGTTCACATACCTTAAGGTAATACATGATACATGTAGACTACAGCAATAAAGTAGTCTTTTAGAGCACGGGGGTGCTTCTAAGGAGAGAGAAAAAAATAAAGAAAAGGAGAAGATTCCTAAAGTTCCCTGGTTACATCTGGTTCCAATGAAAGCAGAATATTTGAACCTGCAGAGAACCCAGTCAGCCATCATAGCTGCTAGCCCCAGCCACACGGACTGAACAGGACACCGAGATAATCTCCACCTCATTCACCACCATCAATTTTTTAAACACTTTGTATATCCACAAATCGTCCCTAATTATCTAACGTGCACAATGATTTTGTCCTTTATTCTCCAGTTACTTGCAAAGTACATTTGCTATGCAGCACTTTCACCTTCTGATGCAAAACACAATCTGAGATAACCCAAATCTGCAAAAGTTGCCAAGATTTTGTTACATTAAGCATAAAGAGAATTTTAAATATTTCTTTCACCTCAAACCTCTGAAGAGAAGTTGTTCCCATAGGAAAAGATACTTCAGCACATCTTCTCTTTAAGTTCAGAAAAGGAAAACAAAAATATTCTCAAGAAACAGAAAAACTAGGAAATTCAGAAGGAAATGCTCTTTTTAGCCAATTAAATCTAAATCCTACAAAACTGTCTGACAATATGCATGCCTTGTGTGTACGTGCCTTTTACTTATCAACTTGGGGAGTGGGCGGTGGTGGGGGGACACAAATCAGCTGATTACTTCTGTTTTTCACCTGGGAAATGGAGTCGAGCTAGAGGGAAATTTGAAGTCTATGATGGTTGCATGTTGCCCTAAACAGTGCTGGCAAGGGTTGAGGTTTTTTTAATGCCTTGCTAATAGAGTAATTTAGGTGTTCTATCAATGCTGCTTGACTTGACAGCACTGTAATTCAGTGACTAGGGACAATCCTGTTGATTGTGAATAACTGTTGATGCAGAATGAGCATGTTCAGAAGTCCTAGAGACTTATACAGAAGACTAGGCTTGAATGCATTAAAATGCAGAAATTCTCCGTACAGAAGAAATGAAAGGGGTTTCTGCGGGAAGTTAAGTGTCTGGAGCTCGTAATTTGAGAAAGAGTATGCTTGCCCCACCTTCAGATTAAGGGACGATTTATAGGCATCTTTGTAAACCTGAATGAACAAGGAAATTCAGAGGATTATATTAAAAAACTCCCAGTAGAGGTATGGAACCTTCTGCTAGAACTCGAGTCATTTGGAAGTAGTTTGATAGACTGAATGATATATTAGAAAGAAACATGGATTTATTTCATGCTCCTGCAGTGCTGAAACAGTGAATGGTTTTGTTAAGTAGGTGATTTTTCTACTTTAAAAGCCCAGTTTCATACCAAAAAAGGACCCATTTATGAACTCAGTTATACAGTCACAGACTCATTTCCTGTCTTTATATTTCCAGTTTGCTTTCAAAGTTATTCCCTTCTTCAATTTGCCTTTTAAAGGAATAAACTGCTATTGAAATTGTGGGGGCAGGAAAAAAAATCACATTTCCTCCAATGCACTTGTGAATTTCATTATATGTAAAAAGCAGTTTTTAGTTGCAGAAGCCAATATTGCTCAGAGGAAGTTGAATGTAGGGGCAGCTGGAGGTGAATGGCTGGTCTATACTTTCTGTGACCTGTCAAACTGAAGCACATGCATGTGTAGGCCACTGACAACAGAACGAACCTAAAAAAGGTGGAAAATTCTTTTGGTGTCAAGGGAAAAGCCTTGGAGGATTAGCTGAAAACATTTGCAACAAACTGCCCAAGTAATTTGAGTTCAATTTATGTCTTGTTGTGTTGCAAAGTGTGACAAAAGTTTCCTACACCCCACATCTTTAATTTCCTTTTTCTTCCCCTGAAAATGAGCATTGATAGTGATGTGAGGGAAGAGGAACAAAGTGAAAGGGACTGTGTTTTTTTCCAAAGGCAGAAAAGTATAGACACCTCTCCCCCTCCAAACAAAAAACACCTTATTAGCCAAATGCCAAACCTCAAAAATACTAAATTTTCCAAACATTCCACCAGTAAAAAATTTACTTCTAAAGTATCTGATGTTTAACTAACTAATACCAAAAAGCAAAGTGATATCGTTTTACTTTTCCAGTAATTCTGTCATGTTTTTTGACTTAATGAACAATGTGATACTTTATAGTTAGCAACATTGCCTTTTATGCCATTTAATTTGAAAGAGGAGAATTAGAGTAGAATACATTTATGATTTGTAATCAGTGTGTTTTTTAATGAACTTCTGTTTTCTTCTGGATATTTTTTCAATTACTATCACAAGGCCATTTGCCAGCTCTTCCATTCTCTTCCCTTATTTTGCTTTTTTAATGTGTTACAAAAGGACCCCTAAAATACCTTCATAACCTCCAATCTGCAAAGGTAACATATTATTTCGCAGATGAAATTTCACCATGTTACAAGTCTTGTGGCACTCAATTGTAAACAAAAACTAAACTCCACATAGCTAAAAAATTAAAAATCAATCTATTCAATCAATATCTATTTCCCCCTCTGTATCATTATATCTCTGTGAATAGCTCTACCTGAAATGACAACACAGATTTTTCTGTGGTTAAGCTATCTGCATTAACAGACTGCCTTTCTATGGCCTCAAAGCAATTTCTGAAATGCTTCATAACATATAACATGAAGAAGATATTCTCAAAAATATATGTAAATAAGAGCTCTGCAAATTTTGGATTTGAAATGTGTATCTTCATAAATTAATTTAAATATTGCTTGCAGAACAAGTATAGAAACAAGCAGATAAGAGAACTCCCTTAACATTATATCTATTTTCACAATGCATTTATATTTTCAGCAGAGTTAGTTACACTGTGGCAAAATTAATCCACACGTTCTGATTCAGTAAATAATATCTGTGGAATAATTGGACCATTCCTTCCTTGATTTTTTATAACTGGGTTATTAATGCTCAACTGTACATCTGCATATTTTATGAAACTTTTTTCCATTCAGAGTAAATGCTCAGGTGCTGATAGAACTACTAACAAAGGCTACTTCTGGTAAGCATCAGCTTTTTGGAAAAAATTTAGGCTTGTTTTACTAATTAGGATAAAATAGAGTGGTAGAGCAAGCCTTAGGGAACTGCTTCATAATGCCTGTAGAGATGCGCAAAATATACTAAATGAAAATAGGATCTGATTCCAGCCTTAGAGAAAAAGAAAATATGAGCCCTATACACACAAGAAAATAAAAAGAATGTATAAAAATCTGGAAAATAGGGCCAGAAATGTCAGGTAATGGAGCAGCAACATGCTTTTTGCAGATCTGAGTACCAGAGTTTTGGCTTAGCTCCCAGCTTCAGAAGTTGGATCAAGCTAATCTTCATTTTGCCAAAGCTGATGGAAGCTCTAAAAATGTAAATCTGAGCTACAGCATAAAAAGTGAAAGAATATTACTTGCCTTATACAATTTTTCAAAGCACATAAATTTTAAAATTAAGTACTGGAACTCTGCAAGGATTGGACTATACAACAGCCAAAATAAGTTACCAAAATTAATGGAAATAAATCAGTAAGCATTTTCAGTATTATAACATGAAGCAAGCGTTGGGCAGAGTGATGACAAGTCTTCTGCTCCTAGAGATATGTGTATTTCATAATTTGTGCTCAATGGTTGCACTAAGTTAATCTATTTAAAGAAATCAACAAATTCTTAGATTTTCACCAAACAAAATGATTTGTCAGTCTACCCCAGCATGAATAATTTCACAAAACTCCACAATAAATTTTGATCTATATGAAAAAAGTATGAAAAATATTATCTAAAACTATTATCTCTTCAAAACTAGAGAGAAATTATATGTATATACACCCTAAACCTTGTGATTTAAAAAAAAATTAGAAGATTTGAAGTTGAAAATCAAATTGATGGCTTACACTTAGATGTGGCACTCAGGTGCAACACCTGTGCTGAAGCAAAATGGCATTATTGGGCAAGTTTGACCCCTTTGTAACTTTTGGGGTCAAGTTAGAGAAATGCAAAGCAATAAAGGAAGTCATACACAGGTATTTGTTCAGGAAGTGTATATGTGAAGTAAGTATGCTATATAGTAGTGGTGTGAACATCATAGTTAATTCATACAGGGGATATCTGCACTGTCTTATGAAGTGACTGGTTATACAAGAACAGCTGATACTTCACTTAAATGGTAATAGCCATTACCTATGTCTAAGCTGATAACCCCAATTCCAGCAAGACAGCTGCTCTGCTATGGAGCACCCCTGAAACACATGAAATTATTTGGTTTGAACAAAACCAGTTAACTTTCAGAATGTATCCATGCAAACACTGCAAATACCGTTTGCCTGGTACTATTCACTTCAACTACCCTAACACCTAACCTGTTCCAACACCTTGGCAATGCATTGTAACATAACTAGTGTGTAGTTTCTAAAATGAATTGGGAGTTGTTTTTTTTTTGGTTGACCTTTTTTTTTTTTCTATCTTACCTACTCACAAAGTTCTGTGCTAACCCTGGACTGTGGAAAACAGACTCTTTCTAGCATGATGGAATGGTGAAACTTAACAGAAACCTAGGTATTACTGCAACACAAACAATAATAACATAAGGTGGTGCTGTTAAGTCAGTGAACTGACTTTACCCAATTATTCTTATATGAGTCAGTAATTTTTAGATATGGCCTCAGCTGTACTGTTGCTCTGGGGTTTTTTCCGTTAGGAACATCAGCCTCGCATGATCCTTATCTTTCTCTTTTTCCACTTGCTTTCCCTGGGAATACCCAGTTAAAGGATAAAATCCTGGCTCACTCAAAATGTAAACCAAACCCCTCAACTTGTTCGACAGAGCCTTTAAAAGAGCATAAGAAACACAGTTCCTCATTGTCTGATTGCAAGAAGGGACAAACCAACCTGGGGACAGAACATATGAGAATATGAGGTGGATGTTGACCAGGGAAAAATAAATGAACTCTGTTCTCAGTATACATTCCAAATTTTGACTAGGAAGATTCTAAGGAGCAAGGATGTTTACCGCAGTGTTTTATTTGAGATCATAATTCAAAACTAAAACTCCTGATTTAGTCACCCCTGTTTCCTGAGCTTTGGTTCACATTGCAGCTCTGAAGTGTTAGAATTGAATTCCTTTGGGGTGAAACACAACTGGAAGATGCCTTCTGGCAGCTCTCCTGATGCTCTCCAGCTGCTGCTGGGCATTCAGTCTGAAGAACAGGCCCAAGTAAAACATGCTCAGTGTAGACCGAGGTCCTTGGCACCGACCATTTCTCTCTAGAGATCAGCTTCTGTTGTGCTGTGCAACTTTTTGGTGGAGCCAGAGCTGTATCACACAGGCACTCAAGAGAGAACCAGAAAGGCCCAGTAGTTGTACTAAAAACAAGTAAGAAATATTGCTTTTTGAAGCAAGGGTACACAAGAGGTAGGAACACAATGTTTTTGAAATGTAACAGAAACAGAACACTTTTTAGAAAGTACAAGAAAGCATCTGAAACGATAAAACTTCTCAGAAAAGATTTGTTGTGAATTTGGCTGGTAGGTTGGGGTTTTTTTAGTTTCTTATTCCAACTTTTTTGTTTCAAAAAAAAAAGAAACCTGCAAGTGTGGAGTAAAAAGAATAAAGAATGACACATGTTCTAGGAAATGCTTATGACTTAAAACTACCTAGAAGTGGGATGTTGCTGACATGTACTGGCAAAAAAACTCAGTCATGAATGGTAAGATTGCAAAGAGAATTTCTTCTGTACTAGCTCATTCTTCCACGAAAGATAAATACTTGGTGGTGAAAGCATAATTAATACTCTATTTTCTTTTAGGGTCAATAAAACACAAGAATAATAAGAAATATGGATAACTGCATTTCTACAGCTGAAAAATGACAAAATAACTTTGTTTATCTAGAGAAAAATCATCACAAAAAGCTGCAAACATTTTTAACCAGAATAATTTAACTTAAATGTTATGATCTTGCTCAAGACTTGAAAAAGAAAGAAATAAAAAGATAATTTATAGTATTAAATCAAATTACATTAAGAAATATGAAATCATATGCAACAAAAAAATGTTCATGTCTCTATGAAAATCCAGATATAACCACTTTGAGCATTTTATAAATATTTCCTGTAAGTACTGGAGGTATCTTAAAATGCAACTTTAAAAAAATGGAATTAACTTTTACATACATCACAAGTGTATTTAAATACAATGTGCAGCTACTTTGTTGTTTGAATAACAAATATAACAAGTAGGATAAGTTATGGGTGATTCATGCCTTGTTGTTTTAGAAGTTTACATGAAAAATGATGGCAAACTACACAGCAGAAATCCTGAATAAGGAGTGGTGAACATCTGTGGTGTTTCCTCTCTGAGAAAAAGGAAAGTTCACATCCCACCCAGGGAGAAGAAATGATCCTGATAAAGAATGCAAGTGATCTTGTTTGACCTGTGACACAACACTAGTGCTGACCTCTGTGCCTAACCACAGTGCATGTTTTTTGTTATAAGAGTGAGCAAGTGTGCATTGCTAAAAAGGAATGCAAGGAGTATGAATGATGCTGAAAGTCAGAATGAGTTATTGATTGTGGAAGTGAAAGTGTGTTTGTTCAGGTAGGTATGAAAGGCTAAATGGAGGAGGAAGCGGAAGACATGCAAGAAGAAAATTAAATAAACTTACTCATAACCAAGCCATTTCTATTCTAGAAACAAATCAAAGAATATGCCATTTCCTTGACTCTCCACAGACTGATATTGT
The DNA here is from genome assembly GCA_013396995.1 of Dicaeum eximium. Taxonomy (NCBI): domain Eukaryota; kingdom Metazoa; phylum Chordata; class Aves; order Passeriformes; family Dicaeidae; genus Dicaeum; species Dicaeum eximium. The sequence continues at coordinate 1,792,077 of VWZP01010350.1, read as the reverse complement.
GCTTAAAAACATATTAGAATTTCTAATTATAAGCTTTAAAGCAATAAATAACTCTAGTATTGTCCCACATGATTAAAAAAAGTACCAAAATGTTAATCCAACTCTATTTGGGAATGTTATTCATCAGCATTCTATATCCTTTCTATAAATCCTCGAATTAGAAATTTAGGACTCTTAACTCATCACATGGAGAACATAATTAATCGTTCTCATCCAGAAACCACCCACCCCATCATCTTTTTCTTTAAAAAAAGCAAACATTCTTATTTTCCAATAGCTGGATGTGTAAATATTTCTAGGATCAGTATAAATATAACACACTGTTCCTGAAAAATGAGCACATGAGAGATTTTAACTGTCAGACTTTCCATGTGGCAACACTAAATTAAAATAAAATACAATTGGCTGTTTACTGACAGTGTCTGCTATCTACAGCTCAGGAAACAGCCCACTTAACATCCAGTCCTTACAAACATATTGTCTCTGTAGGTCTTTTGTTACATATGATCAATGCAACAGATGAAAAGCTGAAGTCAAAGTTAATCCTTGCAATCTCAAAGCACAAATCAATGCATTTCTTTTCACATTCAAGAAAAAAGATAATTTATTAGGGGAACTCTGGTAGGAAAGGAATTTATTAAACGAATTCACTCTAGTTGAAAATTTGGCCTTCAGTTATGAAAGTGAATAATAGAAAAATTAGAAAATGCAACAATAAATCTCATTCTATTGCAGATATTTCTTCTGGAACACTCTCATTTAATCCTGATATATAAGCACAAAAGAATAACAGTGCCAGTTCTGATGTACAAATCTTGGTAATATGTTAAGCAATTGGACAAAGAGAGCCTAACCTGTCAGCAGTCAATGTTCAGTACATTTTTAGCAACAGCAAGAATATGTTGGATGGAGATAGATGACTCAAAAGACAGGAAATATAAAATGGAATTTTACATCCCTATGTCTCAAGTTCAAGGGCAGGACCTACAGTACAATGCCTAAACTTTAGGCACCTGCTACAAAACTGGAATCCAGATTCCACTCGCTCTACACAGATGCTTAGATGCCTTAAAAATGTACATGGAAAATAAACATTTTAAAAATTATGTCCAGAGGATTAGGACAGAGAACAGAGAACCCCAATCAGCACTCACAGAAAAATATCTTTTCTCCACAGAGAATAAGCACTCCAATTTAGAATGCAATTGAAGAGTACTGGATCTAACTGATCATTTATAGTACAAGTCTATCTTCAGAGTCAGGTTTTCAAGCCTAAATTGAGACATCCAGAATAATGGGTGCCTCAAAGACCTGAACAAGATTCCCCTTTTTAAAATTGTAGGCAGAGAGGCAGATGCTGATATTTGCACCCCCTTCCAAAATGAATTTATTATAAAGTAATTCGATAAGTTGTTCAGGATGATTACATCCATTTTCTCCTTAGTCCAAGGGAGTTTACACCCACATCCATTGTTCTTCATGTTCAAACTGCCATCCTAAGAATCTATACTGAAAAAGGGAACACACTGTTCCACTTCTGTTGAAATTATACCCAAGAGTACAAAAACTTAAGGAACTGAGAGAAATGTCAACAAAAAAAGGCAAGCATGATTCTAAAGAACACTGACTTGAGAAATCTAAATTCTACTCCATTTAAATTCTACTCCATCTACTCCACAGTATTTTATTGTTTTTTTATGCAACTTCAACATGAAGCTTTGCACAAAAAGGACAGCCAGCAGATAAAATAATAGAATCTGGAATTGCTTGGTTTGGAAGGGACAGCATCTAGTTCCAACCCCACTGCCAGGGGACAGGGACATCTTCCACTAGATCAGGTTGCTGAAAGTGTCATCCAACCTGTCCTTGAACACTTCCAAGGGATGGGAAGGTCTGCTGATTTAGCTACTGCTCAGGAAGGTATAAAATGTCATGGCAGGTTCAAGCTCCTTTCAGGATGCAGCAGCTGTTTATTTATAGTTGTTACTTACTTATTGTAAGGAAGAACTTTTAATGACAATCTTACGTTTAAGTGCTTCAAATAGTCTCTCCTGAGGTTGTAAAACCTTCAGATTAGTTTAGCTATAAATCAGCGTGTCTGGAGTTGCTGCCAGTTGATGAAACATTGACAATGCATGACATGAACATACTTGTATTTGCAAAAGATCTTCATCAGCTGGCATCTCTTCTTCCAAAACAGGGTCTAAGCAGTGAACAGTGGAATAAAGGAATACTTTCATCTGGCCAAAAATGAGGCACACTGGCCAACTTAACAGTGTTTATTAAACCTCATTTACTTCAGTATCATCATCCAGTAGGTAGTCCCACCACAAAAATGCACACACTAAAGGGAAGGTTTGTAAAAATTTCTATTGTATTTGCTGAATTTCATTACAGTTTTGCTGATTAAATGAACTCTTTAACTATTATGGGTCTATGCTGTATTAAAACACAGAATTATAATATAATAATGCCACCCATTAGACATCAGAAATTCTAGTCAGTAGACTGGTTTCAGAAAAAAAAAATTCAATTTAAGGAATATACTTTAAGGCCTTAGATTTTGTAGGTACCCTTAACTGAGGGATTAATATTTCATCAGCAATTACAAATGAGTATTATTAAATTTAAATGGATGGCTGATTTGTGAGCACATTTGAACTCTCAGATGTCCAACTGACATCAGTTCTCCCCTCACAACACTTTCTTTTACATCCCACTTTCTTTCACATATCCCACTTTCTTTTTCTATCCACAAATTACTAAGCAAGCACTAGAGTACAGGAGTAAATTTTCATAAGTTAACATGCGGCAATATTTTCTCCTTTTTGAAGTCACAGACATCAGAGGTAGACTATAGACTGCATTGTTTTTCATAATCCCAAAGCAGGTCCTAATAAAGCATTGTATCATTTTAATTGAATCTAAAATAAAGAAAAGGCTTAATAAGACCTTGGTATGCTACCTTTTCCAACAAATAGGTATTTCCTATATCATTCTTATAATAATAGCAGTGGCCCACTTGTTACAATTAATCAGTGTTCTTACTCTGCTAAGGAGTGTATTACTAATAGCAGTGCCATAGACTTGAAGGTTTTCTCCTGATTTTATGAATTTCATCATCATTCAAACTTCAATATAAAGCAACATGTCTTTTTACATCATATTTTATAGAATGTTAATTTTTCTGCCCTAGGGACTTGCACAGACACCTCAGTCTCATCTCTAACAACTGCAATCAAAACTCTTGACATGTCCTGAGGTTGAATCCATTAAAGCAAAAAGGGTCTGACATTTTTGAGCATTCTCTTTATGTTACATTGACAAATGGAGGGGTTTTGTGTTTCATTGGTTAAGAAGGAGTCAGGTTTTAGTTATTTGAACCTAGGGTAGCTTCATTCATGGATCAAAAAAGACCTCTTGGGGCTTCCAAAGTCTTAATTATTTTAGAGCTACAAGGCATGATTTGGTAGAGATTTGGGTAATGGGAAACATATTCTTCTGGGATCACTTCACTTTGGGGAGCTTTCCAGCTGTGAAACAGGCTCTCGAACTTAAAAGCTCTCCAAAGCTCTACCTGGCCCCAGGCCCAAATTTCCCTGTAACAAAAGTTGACTCACAGAACTAGTGTAATATATGCAACCAAAAAACTCCAACATTAAAGAACTGGTAAGATTTATGATAACATTAAAAGTTGTTAAAGTGTTTTTAAAAGGTCAGCTTTTCACATTTAGAAGCAGAAGAATATTCGTTTTTATATAATCACCACATATCTAATTCCACAAGCAAAAGTGACAGCTATTTTATTATCCAAGGTATCTAAGGAGGTTTGCACATGACAGTATTAACTTATTAAAATAAAGTGAATGTTCCATTTGTTATCATTCAGAATGATAAATGTCATGTCTCTTTTTTACTTTAGAACTGGTTTTCTGGAAAACTACTTATATGATGATGTTGTCTCATTTATTAGTTAATGTAGGCATAAATAAATAACAAATGTTGAAATGTCTGTGTGTCTGAAATTACCCTGCACCATTTAAACAAAATTTATCACTTTCAAGACATATTTATCAACAAAATACATGTAAGGCAGGCTACTATTAGGCCCATTAATAGTAATTTTATGTTGTATGGACAAGCAATGGTAAATAAGAGCTGTCCTATAGGGTTTAGGAATCTGAATAAAGTGTGATTTTCATTCACAATTATATATATCACAAAATTTTCTACTGCCATCAGTATGAAAAATAGTAACTTGAACACTACAATAGGAACTTGAAAACCAGAAACTTTCAGCAGTAAATTGAAAAGTCTAAAAGCTGGAATTTTATACACTCAACTCTATACAAAAGCGTACAGAAAAACTCAGGTTCCAGAACAGACCTTCAGCATAAAGTTCAGTTTGTATTCCAGTATGATTGTTTCTTACATAGGTCAAACTGAAACCATCTTCTTAACATGAAGACACTTATAAAAAAAAGTGAAGGAATTATGTATGCCATTAAAGAAAGCCATTAAGCTTGAGGAAATGACACACGCACAGAAATCACATACAGCAACCACCACAATTCCCTACCATATCAAAACATCAGAAAAGCATGCCATGAGAAAAAAACCCTTCCTCTGTTGAAGTGTAGGGAAAAACTCTTTCATGTTTATGGGCTCCATTTGAAGTTTGGAACCAGAAATCTCCTATATTTGAGAAAAAAAGACTGTAGATCAAGTGTCTTTCAGTGTCTCTAAGGTCTCTCCTCTAGTCCTGACCCAGAATAATCTTCTATATCCTGTGTTCTACTCTGCAATAAGAATACTTTTCTAAAAAGTTCTGAAGGGCAATTATTATTCCAGCTTCAATTCTATACCATAAGTGAAATATGCCTAAGGACATATTATCGCTTCATTCTGTCCTGATCCCTCTGTTTATGTATTTATGTCTCTTCCTTACATTACAAATTCTTCACATCCATGAGAGAGCACTCCAATTGTCTAACTGAAGAGTAACACTAACACTGTCACCTATCTGGTATTCATGATCATGCTGCCCATCTGGAGTACCATCTGGAATAGAGACATGCGGAAGAGTAGAAGACAGAGGCAAGCTCAGTCCAGGTGAAACCTGGTCTGTCCTTAGCCAGAAGAAAAAGAAAAATTCTTTTTGTTTGATCAGCTCTCTGTAGAGACTTGAGACAGGTACTTTGAGATGGTGATTCACCAAAAGGAGCATTTAGGGAAGATACGGGTTTGTCAACATAGGCACAAATTGAGATGTGAGCCATCTCTTTGTGAAACAACAGGGTAACAGTCCAAATAGCAAGTGTTCCTGGAATTAGCAGCACTATGGAATCTTACAGGCAGCCATGGGACCCCCAGCTCCACTGACTGGGGACATGGACAGGGAGATCTCAGATGGTCATGTGTGTGATTCACTGTGCAATCCATGACTCATAGGCTTCACTAGTTTATGCTCTTTTCTGAGCAAAAACTGGTAGGCTGCTCTTGGACAAAATCCCTGTAGAAAAAATACAATCATGTTTGTCAAATGGCAAGACTGGGTTAATTATACAGGTTGCAGTCATCAAGCTCAGCATCTCCGTATTTATGTAGGATGTGCATCTACAGCTTAGATAAGTTGCCATGGATAACTCAAAGTAGACTGTCATAATAATTTATTAGCAATAAAACCAAAATCTCAAAACAGTAATGTGTGGCTGTCTAATAAAGTTCTAAATGGATGACTCTACTTATTAGTTTTTATTTTATTCAAGCATACCTTTAGACACTAGGAATGAAGGAATTTGAAATTTCTTTTCAGAAGGGAGACAAGTTCAGAATAAATTTGAGAGTCTTTGAGAACTATAATATAGAGCTTAGGAAAAAAAAAGAAGAAAAAGCACTTCAAAGTGATTTTCTTGGGGGGATTATCCTTATGTAGTAGCACTGCCTCATGCATTTGTGTAGACTGAATGAAAGACCACATTGAACACACAATGTAATATGTAAAATTATATAAAAACATTTGAATCTTTGGAATGAATTTACCAGAAAAAAAAGCCTTTTTTTTTTTTGTTCTGTTCATTTCTTAAGATTACTATGAAGGAAATACTTAGTAAAATCAGAAAGGCTGTTTATCTCAGTATTCACAACAGTGGCCAAAAGCAAATACCTAAGAAAAAATGCTAGTACAGGGCAAGCATGCAGTGATATCTTTCCAGAGCACTCTCCCAGTCTCCAGTGATTTCCAATTCACAAAATTAAGGGAAAGATTTATCTGAAAGAAGATTATGCACAATGACTTTTGGTAGAGGCAACAGCTCTTACTCAATACATCAGCTAAATTACATTCATTCAGTAAAAACGAGTATGTTAATAAAACTGTTATTTCAGTGCTTGCACTGCTTGAAGCCTGAAATGCATGTGGTGCATAGCCCAACCCACAGGGCATGTTTTATATCTTCACTTACAGCCTCCTGAAAGGCTCACTGCCTGCAGGGTGGGTGGGTCTGACAAGGAGCCTCAGAGCTGCCCACAGCACGGATGCAGCTCCTGCCAGGCTCACAGTGACAATCAAGAGTGACTCTGAAGCTGCTTTTCAGGCATAGGATGGACAGGCTCACAGTGACAATGAAGAGTGACTCTGAAGCTGCTTTTCAGGCATAGGATGGACTTGCCTGTAACATGGACAAAGGACCTGTTAAAATGCATTCAAGCCTCACCAAAACATCCACATCTAAGCGCTAGGAGTGAGAATGTGCACACACACAGGTTTCCTGCAGCCTGCCACCAAGCCAGCAGCAGAACTGGAAGGTCTAGCAGAGCATCTGCCCCTCTTGCTCTTCACAGCCACAGATACTTTTGAGCCATTATTCCATCCAATCTGTGGAGTTATCCTAAACATTATTAAGCTGTTGGTAATGAGGTTAACAAGCTCTTCAGACTCTATTTCCCATTGGGAAAAGATGTGTTTCAAGTATTTCCAAAGAATTAAGCAAGAAATAGAATTCTACAAACTGTGGAGACTCTGAAAACAAACTAACATGGTTTTGCCCTGAATGGGACATGGCAGTGCTGATGGAAAGGCACTGTTCACATTGACCTGTCACAGCTGGTGCAAGGGAAGTGTACAGCCTGTGCTGCTGGGCAGTGCTTCTGATCCTCCAGCAATAAACAGAGCATCGCTGAAAGAAGATCTCCAGGAAAGAGAAAATGGCCAAACTGCCTTTTTTTTGGTGAAAGTAATTTAACCGAGATATTTGTTTAGGCAATGAGTTGTTGTAGTTAGGCAATGAGTATATTGACTCAATTACTCCTTTCTACTAAAGGACTTACTGTGACTTAGCACTCAAATGTTCACAAGTTGAAGAGGGTTAGGCAGATTGCTCCAGTGTGCCCACGAATTTACTTATTAATGAGTCACTACAATGTAATACAGTAACTGAGAGAATGGAAATAAAAACCAAAAACCAACAAATCCAACAATCCACTCTTACAATTAAAAAAAAGCAAAAAGAAAGCAAGAGAGTGCTGTCTCATCCATGAATAAACTGTATTTGCAAAAGCTACACTGCCTTGATATGCTGTAAAGATACACATTTCAAACTACATAAAAATCATACCATGATTTAAACCAGGCTTAGACCAGCGGCTGCGACTTCTTTATGCAAAAACCCCTCGATCTAATACTCAGAGTTACAACTAGGACCAATATGAGGTTTAACCTTTGGCTATGCACATCAGCATCAAACCAGGACAGGACTACCGGCTTTATGTTCACAATCTGGCAGATGCTATCAGACAACAGTACTCCCTCGCCTTGAAACACAGGTGCTTTAAAGTTTCTCTTGAGTTTGGTTTCAGTAGTTACGGGTAGGAAACACAAGACCAGGGTTCCACCCTCTGAAGGATTTCCTCCCATCACAGCTATCCCCAGCAGGAATCTTAGAGACCTCCTGCTTCCTGATGGTCTGCTGTGCTCTATGACTGCCCCTACTTGAAAAAGTAGCAACTAAATTATTTTACCTTATCCATAACACCCACTGGAATGTAATTCTGGGTAAAAAAGTCTCCATAATTTAGGTATTTGAAATCAGGTTTTTACCAAGAACATGTGAACACCAAATTACACTATGTTGACAAAAATATTTTTCTGTGCTATTCATCATTTGGTCCAGCTCAAACCCTCAAAAGAACACATATACAGACTCATACACCCACCTCCTGCCAGATGTAAGAAAATTTTCATTTAAATAATGTTTATTGGTGGTTATCTTGGGCATATGAATGCTTCCAGTGTCCTTCCAGTGGTTTTTCATAGTCAAAACTGCAAATCATCTTCTACAGTTAAGTAAGTCATCATTCATCAGTAACATGTCATACTAAAATTCTATCTCTGTCCTTTCTCAGGGTAATTATTTCAGAAGTATCTGCAACAGGGAGCAGCTATGTATCTGAACAACCTGGCTCATGTTTGGTGGATTAGATTTGGTTTTCATGTAAAGAATTTATTTTTTAGTCTGTAATTTACATAAATAAACATTAAAAGCTTAAAAAAAGCTAGAACAGCTGCAGTAAGTGATCAAAGCTGTGGTTACTTAGGTTCCCTTTTCTTACAGGTCCCCTTTTCAACCACATTAGCAATGGCTTTCATTATTTTGTTTTCTCCCATTCCAGTTGGATAGCACTCTCCAAGTCATTAGGGTGTGAATGACCTCTGCCCCAGCAGTCATGGCAGAACAGGTTAGTCTTTGCCCATTTATCATCTCAACACCTTTCAGCCATCGTGATCTACTTACTAGGTGATGCTGCATATAGACTTTCCATTTTCTTTTTTCTCTTTCTGCTCCCACATGATTTCCCATTTGTCACCTAGACCTAGGAACTGTAATGACCTTATTTTGACAACTTTATGAGACAACTTCAGGTCTGCTAACTGAAAGAATGATTAAATTTTGGGTGAGGAACTATGCTGGACTTTCAGCCTAATGGTTAAAGCATACCAGTGACAAGCAGGTCTAAATCATGGACTCAAATGTGTAAGTGTGCTGAGATGAGACTGTCAAATGAAGGAAAACGTTGTGACATTATGAAAACAAATGACTAGAAGAACATTATAATAAACAAACAGCAACGTGGTTGTTACGGATCTTTGAAATTGATTGTGCTTTCATTCCTTCTGATAAGCAAGCTGAGACTTGCAGTCATAAACATGTTTAAATAATAGTGACTTGAGTGAGACTTGCAGAATCAAATCCCCAAGGAATTACTCACGTACATAATGTTAATAACGTATGTAAACTTCTGCAGCATCAGAACCTCAGTTTGTACATTATGCACATCACATCATAAATTGTGTTATGCAAGCACCATTTCCAGTATTTTCACATCTTATTTTCTGTCAGCCTGTTAACATACATTTTTGTCGGTATCTAATACAGACACTATTAAAAGAAAAAAAGACAGACATTCATTTGCAATGAAGTGTAGGCAAAGGCTCTTAGGACTCTGCTGGGCTGCAATTTCCTTGGTTCAGTATGGAAAATCTGGCTGGGTTAAAAAAATTTTATTTGGACTTCAGCCTGAGAAGGTTTGGCAAAATTCCTGGTTTATAGCATTTCTGCAGCCTGCTACTTGTCTTCCAGGTAGTGCAATGCTTCAGAATCTTAAAGATTTTTGCTTTACTAATTATTTTCACAGACTTCTTGATAATTCCAAATAATTGATTCTCATGTGAAATAGTTCTTACTGCTTATAGCATGTCATTCATAATTAAGTTCAAAATCACGTCAATGGAGCTGCTTTGAATAATATTTGATTTAGTCTACATATTAACTTATAGATAATGCTAAAAATAATAATGATAAAAAAATACCTGCCAATGTTTGGAACATATGAAAATCTACTGCCTCCTCTCAAGGAGACTAGAAAAATATTCACTGTGATACCAAATCTTCATAAAAGTCTGCATTTCCATTTTGAGTCAATTTTACTTGACAAGATGTGACAAGTCCAAGCTAATATTATTGAAGATCATATCCAACATCTTGGCTGCTTAATAATTTATTTTATTGAGTATGAGGTTTTCTGTGAGCAACTGGCAAAATCCATAATATGAATCACTGTAATAATGCAAAAATGTAACTATGATGACATTTTGTTCAGGAAAAGAAAAGATTGAGCACTACCTGGCTTGTCCTTTAAACTTTACTACAATATGATTTCTTGAGACAGAAAGTATAAAAACAGTAAGAAGAAACCCTGTATTTGGTTCTTGCTTTCAGGAGTAATATAACAAGAATATCAAAACATAATTTGACATCTGAGGTCCAGGGATCATGAAATAATACCTTTAGATATTAGAAGGGTTAGGATAGGAGGAAAGACTAAGAAAGAAATGAAACCAAGGAATTTCATTTCAGCAATGAAATTTTCAATGAACTTACATAATTGGTTGTATATTTTAAGGAAAACTTATCTAAGGCAAGAAGGAATAAAGGAGTGTTCATAATACCTTAAAAAAAAGCAATATAAAAGTGGTAAATCTGAAAAAGAACCCCTTCACACCAACACAGTAAAACAACAAAACCATCATTATGAAGAAAGAGTAATAAGTTGCCCCAAATTTTGAATTTTTCTTGATTCCAAAGACAGGATAGAATGCACAGTAAATACTTGAAACATGTTGTAACAAAACGTCAAATAAACTATTTATAAACAGAGATATATGTACAAAAATATCCTCTCAAATACATGTGTCAAGCATAAAAACTAACATAATTGTATGAAAAACAAACTGAATAAAAATATATCCATGTTAAGACAAGAGACAGCAAGCATGATTCAGGCTTAGTTTTTTTTTTTAATTGCAAGAACAATTAAATATTGAAATATATCGCCTGGGAAATGACCACTGTTCAAAGGGTCTATAATAGATTAGAAATCCATCTGCCAGAAGGTCTGTTAGGAAGTGTTATTGACCCTTATTGGGGAAGGCAGAAGGATTAGAGGCTTTTTATGTGTGATTCTTTCAGCCATACAGTTGTCTATTGTCACTAACTCAGTTTTGTGTGGTATTCTGTGCCTGTCAGAGCAGAACCCATCATCTTACTTATCCTGTTTCTATGAACCTGTGGCTCTCCATCATATTTGTCTCAGTATTATTTATATCAAGGGTGAAACTGGACCATCTCCTCAGTATCTGATAGCACTGCTGGTATGTTAGGGAAAAAACTGGGCAAAGGACAAGAGAATGACATGGTTTACTACGGTCAGGGTCTGGAGAGAATTTCAAGTGGGAGGGAAAACAAGGAGGGAGTTGAGTTTCTGTGTTTTGTCTAAGTGTAAAGAAGACACAAACGCTTGGGAAACACATTCATTGGTGTAATATCACTGCTCACAAAAGGATTCTGCACCTTGTTCACTGAGCAGTGACCTCCTTTTCAAGTATCTGATCAAAGGCTTTATTAAAAGTTAGATTTTTTTCTGGAATAGCTATGAAATATGTAAAGGGTTTTAAAATTATTATTTTCTTAAAGTAAATGCTTCTTGCAGTTTTTAAAAGGTTATCACTAGGTAGAGAGCTTGCCCACAAGGGTAAAGGCCGCGACCAGACTAAGAAAACTCAAGCATATTAGCTTAGCCACCAAAGTGATGGAGCACTGGCTATGCCACATTATCATAAAATTCCTCCAAGACAACAAGTCTTGCAACTTGTTGTGCTTCATGTACCTGAAGGTTTTTCTTAGTTTTTAATACTTTTCAGGAAAAAAAAAAAAAAAATTGCCAGGCAAAAGAATTTAAAATAGCAGCAGCTTTTGGTCTGTGAGGGCTCTTACTACAAGGCAAGTAAGAAATGAAGAGACAAAATATCCCACTTATTTTTATAATGTTTCTTATTTTGCTTACTGTTTGCAATGAAGTTCAGATGTCCTTGAATCCTTACTAGTGCAGCTGACTAAAATAGCAACCTACTTCTTGATTAATGCAGGTAACAGCAGAAGGCTAGAGGGTAATCCTCAAGTTCCTTGCATTTCCCTTATTTTACCTTTCCTCTGCTGTGCACAGTGGTGGCCCTAGTGCATTTTAGCCAAGGAAGAGAGCCAAGGCTGAAACTGCCAAGTCCCCCTGTGATAAAACTACTAAACAACCTAAACTGTCTAGCCCTGGAGCAGCAGGGCCCTGGAAACCAACAGAATTTCTCGTCTGGCCTCACCTTCCCTTACTTTGAGCTCTCTGAGGGTTATGGAAAATATCTCAAGACAATCAGCCACAAAGATTCTGGAATGCAGTCACGGAATCATTACTGTCACTATTTCCTAAACCATTTGCAGCTTGACAACACTCTTACAGTATCTATAACTACATTTAAGTATGTGCAAACTCATAAAAGTTTCTTTTACATGGCTGTCATTGCTGACTTCAAGAAAAGACCTTAATAATCTAAAAGACCCTTCCAATAACGTCATAGCTTCTTACTCTGTAATGAAAGCTTCTTATATGTTACATAGGCATTTGAAAGCTGAAGTACTTTATATATCTATATTCACCTGTGTACCTACCATAAAATTTACTGCAAACATGCTAGTATGCGAAAATTCACATTTCTGTCTGAAAAGTAGGCTGTTTGGATACAACAGGAAAAGACAGTAGTAAGCTTTTATGTTTCTCTCAGTTGTTTACTATTTCTCGCTATCCTTTGAAAAGTCATTCAGGTACAAATCTCATATAGTCCTTACCAAAAATCAGTGATGCATTTTGTGCTAATGTACAATAGCTAAATATGTCCATACTTGCAAGTTGGACTCTATTACTATGACAATTAGACAATAATTTCCTGAAGAAATCAAGTTTTTTCTTTAATAATATTTTTCTGAATCAGTGAATAATTTTCAGTTTCTTTTAAAGTGTGTTCTCTGATCGAAAACCAGAACTTTTCATAGAATACAAATTAGTGTACTACCAGCAGACACTACTGCTACTACTAGGAATTAACCAGGCCATTCTTGACCACAAACCTATAAAATCAAAACAGCCAAGTTTCAGGGAAAGCTGATATTTAGAGTTCAAATAAAAAGAACACTGCAGTCCTCTAAATCCAGGCTGACAGAGCTTTCTTAGTTGTGTGCTGGTATAAAAATAATTACCAGATACTACGCAGAAGAATTCAAATGAAATTTAACATCACATCCTAAACTGTCCAAGTCATGATTTCTATACAAAAACCTGCCTAAACATTTGTGAACTTCTTGTTTTTACAACATGATTCTAGTGAAAAGTTCAAAGCCAAAGCCAAATCTTGTCATCAACTACATTTTTTATTGTTTTGTTTTGCATGCCAAATTAGCTTCAGTTGATGGTAAGAAGTCAAGCACTTTTTCCTTTGTGTTCCCATGAAAACAGTGCACTACAAACTGCATCAATGAAGCAGAGGTCCATTGTGAAATCTGGTAATGAAAACATGCACAAACTGCATAACTAGATATTTCTCATTGCTACACTGAGCTAACACATGCTCCTCACCTGTGGATTCCCTCTAACTCAATACTTTTGTAAAGGGACTTTATAAAATGAAAAGTTTATGAATTTGACTGGGGAGTAATCAATTATTTTTTAAATACTATCAATTACAATGCACCAAGTGTCACTTCAGGGCTTCCTCTTTTTTTTTTTTTCTATTTTTTTTATTTTTATTGGAATACTATTCAGATTTTGCATCTGTGAAGTCTAAAGGGCATTCCCCAGTAGAAAACCAAGCTATTATGTGTTACCATTCCTGGCTGAACCATTCTCAGTTCTCACAAAACCCAAGCACATGGTTCAGTCTGTACTTCTATGCACCTGTCACCAGATTGGTTAAAGATGACTAAGGGTGTATTCAGAGACTTTTAGTACTTCAATATTCTGTTAACTAGGGTGCTTTTAGCCTCTTTTTTAATATATAAAGGTTGAACTTAATTCCTGTCTAAATTTATTATCTTTGCTGAACATACTGCAACTGATGGCTACAGCACACAGCAGCACTACAGGACTAACAGGTGAATTTAGAATCTAGAAGTATGAATGAAAAAGGCAATGAAATTTTGCTATTTGAGAATATTCTGTTTTGAACAGGTCAATACAAGAACAATATATGCATAACAGTAAAAATAATGGTGTTGGATGGATGAGACAAAATAGAACAGCCAAATTTGCACATAAATTATTCAATATTTGTTCACCTGGAGGACAAAAATAGGACAGAACAGCTAGTGATTTCAGATTCACTCCAAGAATTTTTTTCTTTTTTTTTGTATTTTTAACACAAGGCACCAGGCTGTTTCTTTCCAAAAACCCTGAACAATTATTTAAAGCTAAGTGACTATTTTTCAAGGCTTTTGCCTTCTCAATCATAATATTGGTGAAAAAAAAAAAAACATTTTAGTGCAAAACAATTTATTAAAAAACATCAATGCATATCGAAGTGCTAGAAAGTTGTGACCCCACCTATGTTACTGTATTTTTGATAAGCAAAACCAAACTCAAAATATTTCAGAAGAAAGTCTAGAGGTAAGAAAAAGAATGAATTATGATCTCCCTTATCATTATGAAGACAAATACTAACTCATTTTAATGTGTTTCCTACCATATTATTGCATACTATATTAATATATAGAATGCTTATGCATATTTAAACCTATTGCATACTATATTCATTTCTTGCATACTATATTAATATATAGAATGCTTATGCATGTGTATTACTTTATGTGTTCAATAAATATATATGTATTTTATTTTTGTTTATATATACATGAACACAGATATTAATCCCATTTCTAAATTAATGTCTGAGTCCTCTTGTTTTCTCCATTTATCTCTTTTAATAAATGGAAAAAAGCAGAATTTCATGACAAATAACATTCTTTCATAATCATTTCAGTGGGGAGTAAATAGCCATGAATGATCTTCTTGTCTTTACCTTTGATATTTTAAATTTTTGTTGACAATTTAACAAATGGTTCACCACACTTCAACTGAAAGGGAAGAACATGTCAGTGACTTGATGGATGTTTTTTACCATAATTGTGAGTAAAAATAATACATTTAGCACCATGTAGTCTCCTTATTTTTTTTAATACTACTCCTGGAATAGGTAGAATATATTGCTAAGAATACAGCTTTCAAACAGAAATAGTTAACAGTAAGGTTAAAAAGGTTCTGAAAAGACATACAGCATTTTCCCTGAAAAATTTATAATAAAGCATATCAGACAAGATTTTGTTCCTAAATCTGTACTGGAATTTTCTCTTAGGCTTGGGTACAAAAATGTGTCAGAGTTTCCTGATAATGTTAGGGAATACATGTTATGCTGCAACATTCAAATAACTGAATAGTAATGACAATATGAAACAGTTATTGACAGAAAGGGCTATGTATAAAGAAATGTCATTAAGCTTGTATGCACTAAATAATATTTTAAAAAATTAGGTTTATACTAACGACATAAGCTAATGGTTAAAAGACATATTCTGGGAGTGGAAAAGAGGGGGTTTGATTTTTTTTTGTTGGAGGATCCTCTGGTAGTTAGAAGCATTTCCTTTCTTTTCGATCCAAGCTTCATTTAATATTTAATCCATTGTTTTTTCCCACATCCTTTTGCAACTAGCACATGCTAATGGGAGATGACAGACAGACTTATACAGGTCACTTGGGAGAGCTCCAAAATAAACTTTGATGCCTTAAATTAGATGCCACTACAACAAACCATACTCAACAATCCCCCAGAGATGTCTATGTCATTTTTTTTCTTTTTTGACCTGAAACCACATCCGCCATCATGTCTTTTGACATTGATGGATTTGAAATTTCTCGTCTTTCTATAGGCTAGCTAATTTCCACAAATAAAATGAATGCAGGACTTCTCTGAAAGGGATATTTTACTAGAATAAAAGATTAGGCCTTCCAGTGTTGTCAAACCAGTATTAGTATGCCAAAACACAAAGAGGCCTGATAGAATGAGCAAACTGGCAAGTGAAAGTTGACCCATATTTCTTTGCTACAGAAGTGTTACATCCTTGTTGTTTGTTCTTTGGCACGAGGGGTTTCCAATTGTATTGGTCATTCCCCCAGTGCATAAGGACTTTGACTCCATGTATCAGAAGGCTTAAGATAGTTTTATTATATTTGGCCCCAAGTTCCAAGCCCGAAGCTTAATGCCTCGTACAGTGCAGCCTGGTGCAATGCTCCTTTACAAAGCTTTGGTGCAATCTTTGTTCATGCTTTTTTCTCAGTGCCTAGCACAAGAGTGCCCTTATCATACTATATTCATGGGCTGGTAACCAAGACCAGCTCCCTCTTACCATTGGTTAGAGAAAACCCATATATCCCATGTTATGGGAAAAGAATAGGAAACAGCAGGTGTTATTTTTGAGAATACAGAAAATGCTTATAGAACTGCTGGTGGGAAAATGATCTTTTCCCTTGCGAAGAAGGACCTAGCAGGCTTGCTGCTAGGAAATTCAGAACACCCAAAATCATAACTACCACACATCCTTTGCTCCCTTCCCTGCTTTTCTTACCAAAAAAGTCTCCACAGAAGTTCATTCTCCCATTTTGTCCCTTGCTTAGTCAGTCCTATCTGTGCAAGTCAAGCACAGGCAAATAAGAGCGCTAGCAAACCACCACGGTGACCGCTAGTGGCACACAGCTGACAAAGAGACTATCAGGTACATTACATTATTACATGCAAGTTCTACGAAAGTAACTTCCTAGGATGTTGTTTCACATTTGCATTCTGCTCTCAGTTCGTAGGACCTAATACAAGGCTGCAACACCTTCCAAATGCACTATTAAGCCATTCTAATATAAAAACTGGCATTTTCAAAGAAGGCCCCATTTCTAGACGTAAAATAGCCCAACTTACCCATTTTTCCTGCTATATTGCCAAAGTAAAATAGCCACACAGCTACATACATCACAGGTTTACATTCAGAAACGACACCTTCTTTACCACCCTTTGCATTCTGCTGCTTATGGAAAGTGAAAGGATTACCTTAGCTTGCCCTGAAGGGCTGTCCACTTTCTCCTTTCAACTCTACTCACAAGCACTGTGACTTTACTGCTAATTTCCTGTTGAACTATAAATATTGTATTTTGGAACTTTTGGACACTTTTTTCTTTTCTTGTTTCCTTTGCTGGCCTGTTTCCCAGCTCCCCACCCTTTCATATTTGTCTCCAAATTGTGGCTAGCCTTAAAAATATTTTTCAAAATAGCTCCTCTTATCCAAAAGTGTGTGGGTTTTTTTCCCCTGAATATACACTCTCCACCGACCTTCCCCTTTTCTGTCCTTACAGCCAGGTTTAAAAAAGTTTGGCCAACCCTTCTGTTGCATTCAGTGGATGACTTATTTTCAAATAAGCACACTGCAGGCGTACAATCATGGGCAATTCTCAGATGAGAACAAGCAAATTCTTTAATTCTCTTATTCTACCTTTTTCAGATTGACAATCTGTTTTGATTTTTCCAACATGGACACAGTGTACTTTCAGATTACAGAAATATTTTGCAAATTCTCCCACATTAACACAGAGATTTCTACTTTCAATAAGTAGGATGTCCTAACCATAACAGTGTAAAAACCTTTATTGTGGTAATTAATTTTTATTTGGTAAATTAGTTAACTAACCTGAAGTTTTGAATTTCCAATCTACAAACCAAATAGTAGCATAGGCATTGAGAGATAAAGTAAGTGGGGAAAATATATTTTCCACTTTGATCAGGAGAGAAAAAGACACCAGACCTTTGTCTCCATGGCCTCACTGTAACTTTAGTTCAATGGGATTCCAAGGAATATGGGAAAACTTATTAATCCCCCAAGGCCTGTAAACTGACTATTTTTCCCTTTTTCAGCCTCTCTTGTAGGCAGGGCTCTTAATTTTCTACAATTCTCTCAAGAGCTGAGGCAGTGGAATTTTAGGCTTCAGTCTTAATAAAGGAATTCTTTTCCCTTGGGTATGCAGTGGTGGGAAGAGGTATAAGAAAGTTCAAATTCAAAATGAATAGAATAATTTCATATATTTTTTGATTGTTATCTAGTTCAGGTGACTGGAGAACACTGACAGTTAATTCAATAACATGGCATGAATACAAGAATAAGTGCATTTCTGATATCAAGGTGTACATTATCTCACTAATGATATTTTAATTTAAAATGACAATTTACTTCCATACTGCCAAAGTGTATTGAAAAGATTTATTTATACACCTAATGAACCTTAACATAGAGAAATATAAAGTAGTATATTACTCTGTAGAGCTCCTATGAGTTCCATATCCCTGACTAATTTTTACACTACTGAATGGCAATTAATTCTGGTCATTTACTTTGACAGCTTTCTGTCAAACTGCCAGGTGTAATGCGCAAAATACACAGAAAAGCTACAACATTGAGATTCATACCACTTTACATGTAAAACATTAAAGTAAATAACTGAAAATCTATTTGATTTATGACTGGAAATGCAAAAATAGAGGGTGTTTTTTTCCCATGGACTTATGCCTAGATTAAACTGATTTGGACACATAAATGGCAGTGGTTTTATTAGGCAGATCCAAGAAAATGCAATGATTCAAGAGGCTCAAGTCCAGTGGCTACCATTCTGTGCTAGAAGTTAGCTGTACACAGAAAATTGCAAGCAGGTTTCTTTACCAAAACTAGCAAAATTCTTATTTGGCTAACTGGTTAATGCTTACTCATTGGCTATCAATTACACAACTTTCAATATACAAGTTACTTTCCTTAGAGTGTCAGTAGGTATAAATTATACCTCAAAGGAACTTGCAGAGTGTCTACGTACTTCATCATGACATTTCACTTAAAAACAACCAACTCAGTAAGTGTATACGACTGCATTATTTCCTCTTCAGAAAATCTGGTCTAATTTATATGATCATAATCCAACTCCCTGCTCAAATCTTCCATCAGATGGCTCCATCAGGAAGCTTGAATTTGTCTCAGTGGTGATGTAAAATTTTTTAGTCTGGAAACACTGATTTAACACCTCTGCTTGAGGCCATGATTCTGAGCATGAAAGGTCTGTGCCGCTGGGCTGTTATCTACAACGCTTTTCTGTCCTCCCAACATAAATTCAGCTATATGCTTCTCTCTGAGCTGCTAGTTCCCATTTCTAGTCTTGTACAGAGATTCACAGGTTTCATTATAACAATGCTCTCCAATACCATTTGAAGGATTCCCTGATGATTTCCAGGAGAAATATACTCTGTAATTGCTTTCAGGGTTTCTCCCTGTCAGCCACCACAACACATCTGCTGCATGGCCCAGAACAGGGCCCTCAGAGAGGTCATATTAATAATGTATCTTTGGCTGAAAATCACCTACTAACAACACTAACAGCGCCTATTAACCTGCAATTCAGCAATTCATTTAGGGTAGCCTTGCAATTTTACTATTTCAACAAAGTCAACTTCTGCAGCTGAAATCAAGATCACACAGTTTCAGTAAGTGAAGGGTTAGAAGCAAGTCTTAATCTGCCTTTTTTCTTATGAGTTTATAACCCATAATGACAAACAAGAGCTCACAGGTAAGAGAGACAATTGTGAGGGATGCTTGTAACTTGAGCCAGCAGCCATCTAAAGAGGGTTTTTGGCCAACTCTAACACACTGGTGTCTTTCAGAAGCCCTCAAATAACCAGATTCTGAAAAAGGATTTGAGGGAGACATTAGTAAATAATAAGTTAAGAAATCAGCTCACCAAATGCGAGGAGCAACAAGACAGACATTTAATCCATCAGGCATAGGCTCAAGACTGACTTTGAAATGGGAGGTGATGGGAAACAACTCCATACAGTCAGGAGCATGGAGGAGAGTGGGGATTTACATGGAAGATCTGAAGATTAAGACAAGAAGTTTGAACTCACTAGGATTGGACTTGGTGAAAGTCCAAGAAAAATGTGGGATGATCACAAGTTACCCATCAGGCATTATTATGTAGCATTTTCTTCCTTTGAGGAAAAATAAAAAATTTTTGGAATTGTTTTTGATCTGGATTGGGGACTTGGGTTTGTAGGACCACAAGTATGAAGGGCTCATCAAGCTAATGACAAGAGCATTTTTTTTCTCTCTCACAGTCTCCCCTTAAAAACAAGCCTATCAACACAGCAAAAAATTAATACTAAACTGTATACACTTTCCAGCTGAAAATATCTGCTTAATATGTGTGATGACAACCATCTTTGTCTTAATATATTATTTTTGTAGGGGTTATTTGATTATGATACTTCTCAGTCCACATCCACTAAAATTGGTTATACACAGTATACATAAACATGGAACTGCTAAATATGCTTCATGAGACAGAGAGGTTTCCTGATAGTGAAGAATAAAGGAGAAATGACCATAGACATTAAGGGAATTCCTAATATAAAAAATTATTTCCCTGGATATTACACTCCATTCATCTGAAACAGCTGGGAGTTATCCAGAACTAGTCAGGGTCAGAACTTAGGTTCTATTGTGTTTAAGCACTGTGTAGCCTTTAAGTTCATTTAAATTTAGTTTTTATTTTAGCTTGGAAATAATGGAGGCTAGGGGAACTTCAGTTTCAGAGTTCTTGTCTGACTTGGCCCACTTAATCCCTTAAATGGATATTGAATTTTCTAAGTATAAAACCAGAAACTGTGCATGCTTCTCAAAGAAACACATGGAAAAAACTCTGTGTGTAGAATTTATAAAAATCGGGGGACTTAACTCTATTAAATAATTTTAAAGTACAGAAAAGCATTCATAAAGAGTTTTGCTCATTTTTTAAGTAGAAAACAGAATCCAGAAATATTTAGTTATTATTTTATGCTAATACATATGACACAGCTGACAACATTTAATGAGCTTCCCAATATTTATTTCAAAGTAGTGTTTTACAGCTTGAAATGAATACCAGTGCTGGCAGGTGTCAAGACTCAATAGCAACTTACTTTCAGAGTAGCAATGCAAATTACACACTTGAATTTTACAAAGAAAAAACAGCAGCAAAATATGTAGTGACAGTAGTATGAAGTTTGTAGAAAGTGTAACAGCTCACCTTCCTGATGTATGTGGTTTACCCAGCAAAACAAAACTTTTGTGACTAGCACTGACTGCAGAGTGTATTTAGCTCCAGGATTCAATACTGTATTTGCTAAATGCTCACTGTGTTCCAGAGCCTAAGTATTTTGCTCTGGTTCAGCATTTCTCTACATTCTTTTTACTAAATTGAATACTTAATAGGAAATATTCCAATCACAGCACAGGTTTGCTCACTCCCAAAATGATAAAACAGAAATCATTAAAACAGATAATTCCCTTAGTTATTTTTACAGCAGTGTTGAGAGAAAGTTAAAGCCTCATTTAAGAGTAAAAACCTAGTAGAAAAGTTAGAAGCCTGTATCATTATTAATAGTATTTTTAATAAAAATAATAATTGTTTGGGGATTTTATTTAAAGTGCAATTATATATATGCTTGCTATGAAAAAGTAGCAAGTCTATACAAGTTATTAGAAATTTGTAAAAATTTACCACTAACCCTAAACAAAAAATAGAAAACAGAAACCACAGACAAGTTTAAAATCCTGCGGCAACTAGGGATGATCTAAATCTGAATTCAGACATAGAAAATCTTCTTCATAGGCAGAGAGAATTTTTGGCATTTCAGACTAGTAAGGTAACTACCCTGCATAAAGGCCCAGGTTAGTGGAAAGGGAAATACAGACTACAATCCAGCAAAGATTTAAAACACATGCTTAACTTCATGCACCTAAATAGTGCCATTAACGTGAAGTTAAGCATGTGTGCATGTTTTTGTAGGATCATTCTCAAGTGATATCCCTTTGATGACTGTTTCTTCCTGTGTTAGCAGGGAATGGTGTTTGATCAGACCAGCATGGGGTTAAGCGCCCTTTATCTTTCTGTTCTCCACTTAGAGGACCCTACTATGTTGGTGAGTGTGAGGATGAGAGGCAACATCCAGCCTTAAAGGTATACAAATTCTGGTTATTTTAAGGGGAACCTCTAACACAGCTGAAACTGGAGGTCCGATTATAGGATTTGTATCCTGTGAGTTCCTGAGCTGCTCCAGGTTGCAGAAAAATTCCTGACAAAACGTTCTAGATTTTTTTTCATAAATTACATCTAGTGATTAATATGGAAGTAGCTCTGCTGATCTCCTGATCTTGCTATGCTAAGAATATACCAATCATTTTCACTTCTTAGCCACTCTTACTACAATAGGAGGCTCATTTGTTTATATACTCTTACAACTTTTTTTGCAGTTTAGATTTTAATGTCAACAACAATGATTGCAAAATTGCTGCATAATATATCACACTGAACAACTGTGAGCCTAAGCTGAGGTCTAATTATACGTGTCTGACTTGAAGTTTCTTTAGGCATGTTCACCATAGTAAGACCAGTACAGCCATCTGCATGACAAGAGGAGTGTGTCACAATAGGCAACAGAGTTTTGAGCAGAAAAAAACCAAACCAAGGATGCAAGGAACCAGTTTCCTTTGACAATGTAACTTCTAGTTGCTTAAGGCCCTTTGATAGGGTAATTCTAGAGCCTCTCTGCTACCAGAGTAATCATACCTAATAAATGCATTAGAATGTGGGCATTCTTGGATTCATTTTCCACTCAGTTAAACCAACACAAAGAAAGATTCTGTCATTTGCCCAAGCAGTCACCAATTTAGCAACAGGCAGGAACGAGTCCTCCAAGTTCCAATTTTCATTTTAGAAGCAGTTAAGGAGATTGCATTTTTTCCCCAGCATTTATTGAAATATACTTTGTTACACTTCTTCCAAGCAGAAATTTATAACTGCATATAACTACTGCATTATGGACTGCCTTAGAAAGACACATAGCTTGACTGTATATGCCACAAAGCAGTAACCACTAATGCTTCCTAAAATGAAGAAGAATTCAAAACATATGAAGTATATCATGATAGAAAATATAAGAAAACGTAACAAAAAGACAAAAGGAATTCACCCTAGATCTTTTGGTCAAGAAAACAAACTGAGGATTATTAATGGCTGTAAACAGTCAGTGGCTGAGTAAAAATCTTGTCAAAGCTAAACTGATCCAGAATACAAAGCTGAGAATTTTTACGAAAAAAAAAAAATCCTTTCCATAAATGCTGATTTAATATTCCATATATTGTTTCACCAAGAAGCAGCTTTGGATATATTCAAGTAAGGGATTGCATTGAAACTAACAACTGAATCATTATGCATCACTTAAGATGTAGCATCCCTGAATTTTGGTTTGGGATTGCTTTGCATATTCCTAATTTTAGAGCTAACAACCCTTCCAGTTTTTATTATCACCTTGTTGTTTCCACTTTTCCTTCATGATGTTATGGTGACTAAAAAATATGTGACTAGAAAATCGTAGCCTTTCATATTTCAATCCCCTGACTTCCCCTGGGGAAGTGGATTACTGCATCATAATACTGGTATCTTTTAGTTAATGCTGTGGGCTTCATTCAACTTCAAAGAAAAGATATTAAAGGCTCATTTTCCACTACAAGGCAGGTGTATTTTTATTAGCTCTTTCTCAAAATTGCTATGACTTCACTTGTGGATACCCCGCCAACAGCCATTATTGAAAGCTGGACTATAATTGCTACGGAACATGCAACGTCTGAAGCACTAAACCAGTGTTACTGCAATCCTCCAACGATTGACTGAAACCAAGTGTTACATCATTAAAGCTGAATTACAACACACCCATGGCGTGTTTTCCATGTGTGCTATTTTAAACAATAGTAGAGAAAAACCTGGCTATAAATTCACAGATCCCCAATTTGTTCAAAATCCATGAACAATGAGGGCTGTCTGACAGGATCTGTTGGCTCTATTTTAGTCAGAAATGTCACGCACCATAATTAAATGTCTGTTTGGTTTTTATTGGAGATGGAAATGCTAGCTCTAGTTATAAATTTAAACAACCTGTCACAAGGGGAGACTCCACATTTATATAGTTTAGGAAAGTTTAGCAATTGTAATTGCTCCAGGAAAGACAAATAAACTAATGGAAACTATTGTATTTTTTAATTGGCTTTGCATCAAAAAAAAAAGCTAATGGGATTATGGTATAGCTTTCATCTGGTTTGAACAGCATTTTTTGCTTTGGTAGACAGTTTGTGCACTAGTACTTTCCAATGCTTAATTTTCATGCAGAAATTAATTGAAGAGTACAGTGATCACAGCTTCCAGGTTAGGAGAAGATGCCACTGAGAAGTGGCAACAAAATACTATCAGTATTCCAGAAAAATGTTTAGTTCAATTCTGCACTGTTCGCCCTGATGTTGTCCAAGTGGAAATATTTTGCCGTCACCTTGGTATGCAGAGACTATGATAGTTTAAGCAAATCCTTCAATTTTTCTACTCAGCTTCAGAAATTTTACTGTGCCCAGATTCCAGTGGAAAATATTTGATCACTCATATGCTTGGATAGAAATTTGTCACCTGGAATAGAAATCAGGATAAACCTGCCAGCATCCTTATGCAGACAGGCTCTGCAAATATATACTAGGCAAGATCTCTGCCAAATAACTTGTGTCTGGCCAGTACCGCCCTTCAAATAGTCTGTGAATGCCAGTTGCCAATAAAGATTCATTATACCACGTATAGTTAAATATTATTTTAGCTTTTGCACCTACAGTTTTAAATTTACACAGTAGCAATTCATTTGCTCTCCACATACTACCTGTCTGAAAGTTTCTGTGCAGTAGCCAATCACAATATTTACACTTCTCACTAGCACCTAAACAATATATGTCTTTTACTTAAAATAGATCAGTCAGATGTAAACATTTCCAAGTTATGTTTTTCACTCACACACAAAGTACATACTATAGCTATTTTAAATAGCAATATCAAATGCAAAATTTCACAGTAGGTGTTATAATTATCTACGACTTTCTCCACTGCACTGCTTTTCAAGAAGCTAATAATTCCTTCTGTGTTCTATAATCTATTTAAATGTACATCAATGTATAACGTCTTCTACTACTGAAAATGCATGCATATATTAAATCAAAAAATTAAAGCAAAAAAAATAGTAGCAATCATAGTGAAAAAAACCATAATGAAACTTAAGAGCTATTCCCTCAGGTGCGGTAGATCATCCAGAATAGTCCCAAATCATGCAGAGTGTTAAAGTTGTTAAAAAATGAAAATATTTTCAAAGGGAGTATGTACCACTTTCACCACAAATACTTGACTATACATCTTCATTCTCTGTCTTTTAGAAAAAGCTCAACAACTCCAATTATCTCACTTCAGGATGCTATTTACTTTTTCAAAATGCCACCAAACTTGCTCTTATGAGACTTTTCGAGCATTTATGCCGTTTTGATTTTAACTCATTTTACTCATTTTCACCTACTAGAACTATACGAGAACATCTCAGTGAACAGATATTAACTTTTGATTCCTAGAAACAAGTGTCAGCAATACTATTATAATAATAGTTATCATCTTTTTTTTTCCATAACATTTTTTATTTACCTGATAAACCATGTTGCTTTCTCTTCTCCTTTCTTTCTTTGTATTACGTCCTTTAACACAACTTCATCACTATTTTTCTTCACCTCCTCCCAACCTAGAGTCTTTCAGTATCCTTATGTCTCACTAGCACCTCAGTCATTTGAAGTTCTCTCCTGAAATCATTCCTTATTGTTGTTCATATACTACTTCAGGTTTTCTATAGAATTAATTACTTCCTTCTTTCTGGAAATGTTTTTAAATACTAAGGTTTATTTCAGAGGGCTCTTCTCCATATGAAGACAGCTAATAAAGTTTTGCACTTTAAAGAGATTAAAGAGATGAATCTATAAGCTTTTTCATGCACCAGACAGGACAGTTAATGACAAATACTTAAATCCTATTTAGCACCCTCCTCTTTAATTCTACTGGCTATTGATATGTCATAAACATTATTTACTGATTTCTCAACACTACAATCCATTTCTGCTCTTGCAGAAGACATTAGTGGCTGAACAATCACTACGTCACAGATGAATCCTCTCTGACACTAGTAAAGTCTGTGGTGCTAGAGCACTCAACTGCTGCATACCAGGGAACACATTTGGTCCCAGCTTCCAGAAAATTTAACTTTCATGTATTAAAAAAAGCCCCAAAAAATAGTTTCACCACCATGAACAAAAGGATAAATCTATTCTTCTTTTGCGTATCTGAAGTTTTCTTTAATTAAATATATTTCTATAATTTTTTCCTTCTATACAAAAAGATCTATTTGTAGATCTTTTATAAATAAAGTTGATTTTATGCCATTATGAAGGGCTCAGTAACATCAAGTTTTTATGCCATCTTGTATAGCTCAGATATACCATTCTTGTGCAAGTTTTTTCCTTTTTCTGTGCTTCTCTATATATTATTAATCCCAGCACAAATTCTATCTCTCTATGCAGATCCCACTCTTTTCTTCAAGTCTCATCCCCCTCACCCCACCATAGAAATTCCATCTGTCCCAATATTGTGTGTTTGAATGTTAGCCTAGGTTAAATATACTTGAAATTCTTTATCTCCTCTATTTTCAAATAAATCTTCTCTCCTTTTCCCATAATTCTAGATATCATCACTGTTTATATGTCATCTTAAATCCCACCCGTCTTGAGACTCCCCATATCCACATCCACAGATTCTTTTCTACCACAGCAGAGATAATTAGCCTTATTCAGTCATGGATCTAGAATTCTCATCCAGGCCTTTTTTTTCTGGAATCTCCAATGCAGCAATCCTCTCTGCCAAATCACCCGTACACTTCACCGAAATAAGGTGAAATAAATGGGTCTTAGACTGTCCCTTTGGAAAAGTGATTACTTTCTACATATGTTTCTGTTAGCTCCCTTTTCAAAAATAAGATAATTTTCAACATTTGAAGGGTCTTACCAGCACATCCCTCTCTTCCCTGAGCTACTTCTGGTAGCTTTCATTACGAACATGCTCAGTTTTTAGACAAATGCTTTCTGCTTTCTGATTGGTTGTAATATTTGTCTATTGGTCTAAAATTTGTCTATTTTCATCTGCTGGCTTTCATCTCATGTTTACATTGTACATATCTGGAAACAGGACTATTGCTTTGTTGTGGCACTTGACAGTAACTTGTACAACTGTTAGAATGCCTGGATATCAACTAGTTTGACTTCAGAGTTAATAAAGAAATATTTATTCTTAAGTACCACATTGCAAGCAGAGAATTTAGTTATGAAGTGCTTTGCTACTTGCAGACCAGCCTCTCATTAATACATTAAAATCCTGATTACTGCTGTAAAGCCAACAGACAGCATGATGCTTCAGGACCTCCTTAACACAGGAAAGACCAAAACCACACAAATGTTTTAAATGAGATTCCTAAAGCCCTAAATAAACAATTGAAAAGTATTTTCTTCTCTAAATATCATCAATCAGAAGCGATTTTTAAAAAATCATATTTGGAAAGCATTTTTTTAAACCACATTGGTCAGAAGAACATCTTGGAGGTATTTCTCTTTGCAAGTAATAACACGTGTAAGGTGAATATAATTGTTTGCCCTGCTGGAAGTATTTGTTTACATTGATGACTCCACAGTTTTTTTCTAATTATCTTATCAGTAAATAAAACCATGAAAGCAAGTTACTAAACTACCAAATTTCATCTACTAACAAGGCAATCTATTCTTCTGGTCAGCAACATACTTCAAAGTGCATATTCAACCAGAATTTTTCAATTTTTAGCTCCCATTAAAATAAAACAATGAGGTGTTTCATGTGTTTCATGTAATGTTAAGTGTTATTTTTAAATTAAGCAGTAAGAAAATGCTGGAGCTCCCGAGAGCTGGCACTACTTAAAAATTACTGTACATGAATAGTTGCACATGCATAATTATGTAATTGCACTTGATGGCAGCAATAGCACATAGAGAAGACTATTAATAGTATGTAAAATCTGCAGCAATCTCATGAGGACAAATATCCTCCAGAAGTATGAAAAGGTGGCTCTTGGTACAGAATATATTTTAGTTTTACCTTTCAGTATGACAATTACCATGAAAGAAAGGATCAAAGGCAAATGGCACAGCTGGCAGCTTGAGAATAATTTAAGAGGTGTACTGGCAATAGCTTTTTGGTTTCAGTGAGATGGACTGCATTAGCTGTAATAGGGAAATGATGCTGGAGAACAGTCATACAGCATTCTTGCCTGGCATTAATATAACATTAGCTGAACGTGCAGTTTTGACAACTTCATAAAAATTTCAAGGAAGAAAACTTATGCTAATGAATATTAACAATAGCAATGTCTCCTCTGTAATTCAGGACAGGAAATCCAACACCACATTTAGCTTTAAATCATTGATTCAGCAACTCATGACCACTGAGGAAATAAGGTTAGCATGTGCCTGTGTATCAGACCACGATTCCATGAACTTGTCACCGAACTACAAAGAGAATCTGCCTGCAAGGACTTGTCTACAGACCTCAGAAATCAGGGCATCTGGGCTGGAAAGATGTAAAATAAGATAATAATTGCAGATAATGCCATACAAACCCAAGGTTCTTCTCTCATTTCCCACTCTCCCTGCAAAATATGAATTCTGCACTATTGTAGGGGTGGGTTCACATAGGTAACTTCTAATCATTCAGATCCTTAACAAATGAAATAATAACAAAGTTTGGGAGAATGTACCTATCCCTCCCTGCTTTCCATCTTTACCCTCTCTCCCAGATCATTACAGGTACTCTTTGGACTAGGTGTGCCCTGCATGGTTTGTGCCTGGCATCCCTCAGGCCATTTCCTTTCCATTACACTTCTAATCTGTCCATCTGATAATATATTTGATGAGCATAAATTTTCACGTCCTTCTCCCAAAGGACCATACTTTGGACTAATGGCACAACTCCTATTTTTCTGAGTTTTCCTTCAAACAGGTAGACATTTAGCAGAATTTTGAAGGGTATCAACCCTAGCTTGTTTCTTAGCAATTAAGCTAGCAACACGGTTCCCTTTCAACAACAGTTTTCCAAATAAGATTTACATTCCAAAGACCGTCTAAGCCAAGAGGCAAACATTTGCCCACACACGTGCAGCTCTGAAAAGCAGAATCTCTCCTGCCAAATCTATTATGGGTTCTCTGAAATTACTGGCATATATGCCCAAATATGCTTCTGTGTGGAGTTTATTAGTATGGATTACTGCACAAAGCAAAATAAAATCATGAAGATCATGCAATTTAGTCTCCAAGAAGATCAAAAGAGAACAGTAGAGGATTCAAAGTAGTTAGTTGGGCAGATTTTATTTGGACTGTCTAGGGAAAATGGACCTGTTTTGCCTGCTCATTGCTTTCACAGCTATTAT
Source organism: Dicaeum eximium (assembly GCA_013396995.1). Lineage (NCBI taxonomy): Eukaryota > Metazoa > Chordata > Aves > Passeriformes > Dicaeidae > Dicaeum > Dicaeum eximium. The sequence goes on along the minus strand of VWZP01010350.1, from coordinate 1,762,688 downwards.
TTTTGTTACTTTTGTAATCTGATGCTTTTGATTTTTATTTAATGCTAATAAATTGTGAAAGCCAGAGAGCTTGCAAAGCAAAAAAAATAAACCTGGATCCACTAAAGAACCTGTTTCCTCTTTCTTAACTCTCCACTAGTCAGGAGTTCACTGGAATGAACAGATTTGATTAATTTAGTGGATTGAGACTTTTTATAAGAACTTGGCAGAAATTAGCGATTATTTAAAAGGTGATGAATAGTCCAATAAGAGACCTGAAAACATCAAATTATGATTGCTCAAATTTATATAAAAATTAAGGCCATATAACAGGATTGGTTGTACTGCTATTCTTAATCAGAGTACTCTAGAATTCTTTATGTTTCAAGTGAGCTACCCTTCAGTAATGTAACGAAAAAAATCAGAGTGTGAAAAAGCTGACCTGAATCCAAGGCACTAATGTTCTACCACTACCCAGGACTGTGTTAAAACTAGACAGTGTCTGCTTTTTCAAATATGCAGTTTCCCTCTGTTAATGAAAAGCTTCTTTCAACAGCAAGATCCTCAGATAGTCCCTTAGACAAAACACTCACTCATCTCTCTCTGCTCTTAGAAGTAGAGATGGGACAACTGAAACAAAGAAATTTTTTTCTTGAAATGTGTTATTTCAAGATTAATGAACTCACAGCAAGTTGAAGATTTTTTACTTTATTTTAAACCAATAAGTTTGAATGAGATGCTTTTGTTTCAGGCAATAATTTGTTCAGCTATTTGATGACTGTTGTTATAATAGTGCGGTGAAAAAAAACAACAAACCCCAAAACAAAGTGAAATAAAAGTGTATCAACCTAAGTAGGATGAACGTTCTGACTACCCACTTCCAACCTCTCACCTATTTTTGTTTGTCTTAACATTTTGTGAAACAAGGGATTTCCAATTTTTGTGCACCCCAAAATATTTTATAGGTTTTATTTTATTTTGATTTGGTTAGAGAACTAGAAAAACGTTTCCCTAATCCTCTCCATTTTCCTTTACGTTTCCTTTCCTATATCTTTTCATTTCTTACACATGGGAAAAAAGAAGCAAAAGTAATAAAAGGGAAGAGAAGGAGTAAGGAGCTCTGTACCCTTTTATTTAGAAAAGTCTCAACTTTTTTTCAGTGCTTGTTAAAACATATCAAAGCATACGCCATGCTTTTTTACTGAACTGTACCTTTTAGACTGCTATCCAGAAGGCAAGGCAAATTCTGGGAAGTTGCTTCTAGCAAGAAGCTAGTAACACATTTTTAGGTCCAATTCACAAGTCTGACAGATGAATTCTTGCTTTTTTACATGTTTTATAGTCTGAGGATGCAGTTTAATAAGCCTCAGATAACCCCAGGAGCTAATTACCATCCACGCACATAGTATGGAAAGATAAATTTGGAATGGATTCACTTTAGGGCAATACTTTCATTAGAAGCAAATATAACCCATAAAGATGTTAGAATTATACTCCTGAACACTTCTCATCCTGTGCTAGAATATTCTAAGCTGAAAATGACAAAGAACTTTTAAAAATTTGTATACATAAAAACCCCTCTGACTTTTCTAAATAAGGCAACTGTTTCACTAATAGGTTTCACTTCTGAGCCTGGAAAAAAAATTGAGCAGGAATTCAGCCATGATGATGGCAACTCTATTCACTGCTTACATAGCAACCAGAAGCAGGACAGGCCCTTTTATGTACATGCAATGACGGTATTTTCCCTAAAATGTTATAAACTAACTAGGTTGGTCTCAAAAGGAAGTGGAAATAGCTATGAAGTAGGTATAAAACAATGCAGTTAATGACTGGACTCTGCCTCTTAGCATCCTGCTTCACTACCACTTTTAGCTGTTTCCTAGTGTCTGACCACTCTTTGTAGGCAAACTACAAGAAGCCAAAAAAGGAGATCTACAGTCATATGCAGATGTGCAATGAATTCAGGTAATAGCTAAGGACAAAATATAGCATCCCTTTCTCCATAAAACAAAATCTAGAATGTTCAAACTGAAACCAGGCATCTTCAACTGTATTAGCTTCCAATCAGCAAAATAAACAAGCAATTCAAACATTTCATGGTTTCCACATGAAGATAAACCAAACAAATGTTGTCAGGACAGATGTGATCACTCCCAGACTCTATAGGGGGTTGCTGTATTATTTTGTCTTGGTTTCAAGTGATAACTAGAGCTTTACATTTACTTTTTTCTCATAACACCTATTTCCAACTTATAAACATACAAAGTGTTTTGTGTGTTCTGCATTTGGTAATCAGTTGTTAAACACAGCATTTGCTAATCTTCTTTCATCAGGCAATTTTATTTGGCATTGGCAGGAGAAGGAAATTTTAAAACATTCTCTTTGGGCTGCGTAATACCCAAATATAAAATCAGATATAGCATTTGTTGCTTTCTCTATATTCCCTTATTCCCTCACTCTAAACATCATAGAAAACAGAACTCGTACAGGGGAATGATATAACAAGGCAGTAATAAAGGAAATAAATCACATCACATATAATGGCTTGATTTTATCTTACTGATCTATTGCCCACTTTAGACAAAAGGCATTGGCTGGTTAGAATTTAGCATGCAATTGCCCAGATGTCATGAACTACTTTTCAGTCTCTGTAGTTATTTCAGGTGCTGCTAATAGGAAAACAGAGGCTCAACTTTTACTGTGCTTTTCTTTCTTTGTTGTTCACAAGAAGCTTCTGAAAAACAAATAGACTGAGCAAAATATAGCATTTATGATTTTTAAAAAGTAATAAAACATTTTATAGAACGTTTTGAATTAATTTCTGCCTTCCTATATAAATGTATTGATTTGGATTTCCAATGGGCTAAATTAAAGTCCAAATCTGAGCGTCCTACAAAGACATTCTGTTTCAGAAATGTTAAGTTTTCATACCTGCCATGTTCTGCTCACTGTTACAGAAGTGGAAAGGGACATTTATGAGAAGAAGAGTCTTCTACCATTTCCATTGCAAGATGGAAATATTGAGTAACCCTGGACCGCTTGTATTTTTAATATTTGGGGTTTCTCTATTTAAACTGCACAAGATAGAAATATCCAATATATTTTAAATACTAACTTGGTTCTTTGTGGTCACCTTGTATGTGCCAAACCCAGATCTTTTCCACATCAGAAACAGCTTGTTTCAATACAGCTTTTATCTCTTAAAAGTTAATTCAATCCCTCTGCCTATCATGTTTGAAGATAAAATTCAAACTAAGTCATTTGTATTTGTGGTCTTGGGAACACAGATACCACCCTTCTCTCTTTAGGATAATTTCCACCCGCCTGTTACAATAGCTTTGGAGGTAAGATATCTAGTTTTGGAAAACAGTCTACTAATTTTGAGTATCAGGCTGTGCTGACATGCACATACATATGAGTGAGCTTGATGGGCTAAAGACAGCCCAGACAACACACACATACTGGCCATGCACAGTGATGCTGGAAGGCTCCCACTCAGGGGTGTTCTTCATGGCTGGGAGATACCTTCTGCATTCCTCAGACTGCATCTTCTGCTTCTCCCCACACGACCTGCGTGGAAGGGGGATCTCCACAAGTAAGACAATGTCTTTTATTCAGGACACACGAATTGCCCATCTTACCCTGCCTTTGACTCTCAAACATTGCAACGTACTTTACATGACATCTCGAAATCAACTCTGAATGTAAAATTTATGAGAGTGTAAAGTGATCAATAAGCAACAGCTCTGTCAAGAGTAGGAAACATGAGTCTTCCACATCTGTGGAAAAATGGGGTATGAAACAAATCCATGCATTTGTGCATTAACAAAAGAAATGCCAAACCCAAACAAAAAACTGCAACTACAGTTACACAGACAAACATCTACCCATGTGCAATATGTCAATTGTCGCTAGGGACTAATATTGGTGAAGCAATTTGCTAGTATTGAGATCTCTATCCATGTGTTATTATGATGTAGAAAAGAATGCAGTTTGACAGGGTTCGTAGCATTACTGGCTTATAGAGAAAACTGTGCTTTGACTTACAAACCAAATCACATCAATAACAAGATGTGTGAAATACTAGAGCTTCATTTTTGCAGACACCCTCAGATATACAACTGAACATTAATAATCTCATTGGCATGGCTGTTACCTTTAAAATGCAAATACTACATACAGCTACATGTCAATCATTAACTGCTTTGGGATAAAAAGGGTTAGAAAAGAAACTTTATGAGTGCAAGTGTTGACAAAAGAAAACACAAGATTTCAGTCAGTATATGTGAACATGTATTTTCTATGTTCAGAGTACTACCTTTGCTTTATCTTCGCATACTTCTGATTTCTATTAAGTATGACTACCTCCTTGTCTTGTCAAACAATTAAAGTGACAAAAGTAATAGCAGATGCTTCTTTCATAGGTAAAACTACAGCAAGCAGACCATAGCTTGCATTTTATTACAGCTGCTCTATACAGCCTAGTAATTGCAAGGTAATTGAAAAGATCCTGATAATAAACTGACAGTTTACTTTTTTTTTTTTTCAGACAAAATAAATATATAACCCAATTCAGGCTTCATTTTAACAACACATTAGATGGTTTCCAACTTGCCTTGATTTTTGTTTTATTTTATGATTGTAAATAAACCCTGGAAAATTCCTTCCCCGATTTTACCACCTGAAACTGCAGCTGTTGGCTGACACTATCAAAGCCTCGCAATTCCGAACTCACGTGCAAATCTCATCAAGTGCAGACACTTCTAATTGATTCCAGAAGTTTTTCTTTTGCTAAGATCAGCGGGCAGAAGAAGAATAATGAGCAGCTTTTAAGCAGAGGGGGAAGGGTGTTGAGCTCAGGGAGTAGAGATTTTAAAAGCTCCAGCTCAACTGCTCTGCCAGAAATGCAGAGCAATTTTACGGTCAATTGGCCAGAGCATCTGGAACTATACATCATAGTCCTTAGCTGATGGTGGTGAAGCCGACTCTCAAACTGGCTAAGTCTAAAATCAGTAATGACTCTGCTGTCACACCTAAGTGGAAACTAACTTAATCTACTGCCAGATTTTACTGTGACTTTTTCTAAGGGACATTATTCCCCTTAGGGCAGTTGTCAAGAATATTAAAAGTCCAGTCCCTGGGATACACTGCATGGCATAGCAAACTTTTCTGAATGAAGCTAACATAGAAATAAATGATTACAACGCGTGTTTGTTTAATTCCATGGATGTTGACAAGGCTTTTTATCATAGGCAGCAGTTTCCTTCCATCCCCAGTTTCACTTCTAAAATATATTTGAAATACACCAGCCAATCTAGTTAGGGCACAGGGACTGCATAAATGCTGAGGTCATAAATCATAGCACAGGGCATGGAGCTTTCACCTTAACGGAAACCAAATACGGGATACGCGGCTCTTTGAAATGTGGCACAGATGATCTTAACGAGCGACCAAGAAAAAATGCTACAGAGCAGAAAACTATCGTTGATGTGGAAATAAGTTCTTATGAGTAAATGTTTGTTTTATGTCTGTACTCATAAGTCAGTACTCCAACACTGGTAAATTATACTAAGAAACAAGTGAGGTAACAGCAACTCTTTGTATGATGAAAGGAAAAATAAGTAGTGTGATAATATATCACATTAAAAGGGACTTCTGTGCAACACAGGATACAGTGTAAATCAGTTCTTTAATAAAGAGATATGTTATATTTTATCCAGACCAATTAGTTTCTATGCCATAAGAAATACCAGAATTGCATCAAAGATCAGAGAAGTAGTCCATTTGGTACAGAATACTGCCCTCTCTAAAAGGTTTTGGAACAGCTGCATCTACCAAGTTTAGATACTCTGGAGGAGTAAATAAGCTATTTGACCACAATAAAGCTCATTTCTACCTTCATTAGTTAAGGGTTGAATTACACCCTGCAGCACAAGATTCCGTATGTCTTCCAAAGCTGGTTATATTTCTAACGTACCACATGCCCACATAGAAAAGAAAACAAGTTATTAATTTAAAACATCACACATGCATAAAACCTCCCTTTTTCTCTCTTTTCCACCATGAAAGTTGCCCTAGATTTTTTGTCCTTCCTACCTAAATTAATACATGCCAGCCAACGTGGCATAGCCAGGCAACTCATTAAGGTGCAATGCAGAAGTCAGGATGAAAACATTTACTCTCAGATACAATGCCTTAGCTACAACAAAGGTTAAAGACAAAACTATCAAGACAGACATCTATGTCCTCCTCTCTCTTCCTCACTCCTAGCCTCTTAATTTAAGAGTCTGAGTTGCAGCTACTATGAGAGATGGTGAAAATATTTAAAACAAGAGTTCCAACAACATGTCAATGGCTCTCATTTCTACTTGCTCCTCATTAGTACTACTGTCAAATAACAGCCAGTGCTTGACCAAATTCAGCTCATGGAATATGCTGGCTGATGCCAAACCAGAGCAGTTGGATGGAAACACTTTAAAGAGGTGGACCATCATCACAGATTTATTTTTACATATCGTGCCTGCTGAACCGTCACATAACTGAACACACAAGCAATGTTTTCTGCTACCTCCAGGTGGTTAGGAGGCTCCAGGCCCACTCTGACAGAAAATGATTTGGCTTTAGTAATACACACAATCATCACATTATGCAGGCATGAAGTAATCAGCCTAAAGAAAACTAACTAGTATAGGATGTGGCAGCACAGATTCTCAAAAGAAACACAACAGCTCTTCAAACCAGTCAAATACATTCCTTCTCCCTGTCAATTCCTTTTATTGACCTCCACCCAAGAAATAATTTTCTTAAGATATAAAAATTTCCTCATATATCATGCCTTTTTTCTTTTTTTCTTAAATAAACAAATAAAACATAAAACCTCAAACAAACAAAAAAATTCACTCCCTCCCCCCCTCCTCATTCACCCAATCATCCATATGAATTATATACAGGAAAAGGAACAGAAAATGTGTGCTGAGGAATGTACACTGTTCCACCTCCTGTGGTCACTTTTGTAGTGATGATAGCTTCAAACTATTTTCTTGGAGAAGAAAAGGACACTGGGAGAGATCCCCATGACTATATCAGAGAATGAATTCAAATACAATAGCACGGAGGAAAATACATTTAAATGATCAGAAAAATAACATAATTTTCATAAGGAACCAAATCTGGTAACACACAACTTCAAAGTATCAATGGAGCCAATGCTGTTTTTACTTGACTGCAGACAGAGAAAACAACAAATTAAGCCTGCAGCTTTAGCAAAAGCAGAAGCCTTTCTTTCTTTCTTTCTTACACACCTATAACATAATTTTGCTTCCTCCTTTCCTGAGCCTTAGCATTAAGAAACTTTCTTGCTCCACAGCAAGTTGCACCACTTACCTGAAAAAAATCTTTGTCTGGCTAAGCCAGCTCAGCTAGCAAAGCCTGTTAGCAGAGCAGCAAGGAGAGTAAGAGGACAGAGCCAGAGGGCAGGACTACTCCTTCTGCTCAGATTGCCATCTTCAGCTGCTGTTTTCATGCCCACTTGAGCTAATCTAATGGCAAAGTGGGAAAGGCTTGCTCCTTGTTTCCTCTGTTCTTTTCCCTTCTCCCACTGACCCCCTAATTTTCTCTCATTTCTTCATTATTTCTCATTTAGTTTCCCCCCAGAAGCCAGTCTTCCAATGCAGTAATTCTGATAATTGTCTAGTCTTTTTATGAGCCAAACACAATCATTTTCAGTTTAAAGCACCTATTTTTGGTAGTTAGAATACCCTTCAAATAGTATTGATTGATATGCTCTTTAGGAATCTTATCCACTGGTTTTAAAGTAGTCTTGAGAAATAAGAACATATGAAACACAGTAGCAGAAAACTCCCCACATGTATGGAAAACAGTAACATATTTTTTCACAATTTATTGAACATGCTGTTGGTAAAATTAGTCTTGCACTTATCTGCTGCAATGTGCACCATTAACTTAAGAATTCTGAGAAAGAATTGTTTGTTAGATTCTTGAAACACTTCTTTGTCCTTTAGTAATTATGCCCTTGAAGGCTAATTTATAAAAAAAGTCAACACAAACTCTTTTACATGATGTTGTTCTTTCATTCTTGAATACTGGATTACTAAAGAATTGTTCATTTGGTAACACAAAAGGATGAAGATGTAAAGAGAACATTTTTGAGCATATTACAGGTTATGAATACTAGAAATATTAGATTAAGGAGACCAAAGCTAAACCTAGGTGTATGTTAAAGATGGGATATTTAGATGAGGAAAACAATAAGATTAAATAAATGTTTTAATTTACACCTCTTAAAATTTGTAAGAGAATGTGAAAGTGAAACTGAGTAAAGGAAGTTTAAAATCAAGCAGATTACCTATGTTATTATATTATCAAGGATAAACAACTTGAAATGATGAACAGAAACATTTTTTAGGATAAATTTTAGACCTAACTTCTGGGAACTTCTGGGGAACCCATCTGTTTATGTATTTCTTATGCTTTCTGGTACTGCTGGTTCAAAATGATCACCTGTTATTCAATCACCTGTTACCTCAATATTGATGTAAAACATTAATGTTTGAAGACTTTTCAACATGAATTGAAAAATCGCCAGCAATCTCTGAGATTTTCTTCTTTTTTGACATTAATTCCAGTAGATCCATAAGAACATGCCTACCATGGATATAATGCATCATGGGTAAAAGTGGATAATTTATTTTAAAAGTGGGTCATTCATTTTAAAATGCAGAACATTTTGAGGTTCGTTACAAATATTCAGAACACAAAAAGGAAAACATTTTTTATTGTGAAGATGGTGAAGCACTGGAACAAACTGTCCAGTGAGGTGGTATGTGCCTCATCCCTGGAAATTTTCAAGATGAGATTGATTTGGGCTCAGAGCAACCTGATGTAGTTGCAGATGTCTTTGCTATAGCAGGAGATTTGACTAGAGGATTTTTATACTTCATACCCAAACTATTCTATTACTCTACGATTCTATGATCGCAAAAGCTATTAATATGAAATTGTTGATTTGTGATAAAATGTCAAGAGTGGAAATATTGGCATCACCCAGAAACATTATCTATTCTGGTCTGCCCAAGACCAGATTATTTGAAAGACATCTATTTTTTCAGTATTTTCCAAGAAAAATTGTGCGCAAGTAGTCCTGTCTTTTGTTAAAAAATGGACCACATAGTCAGTGTCAAACAAAGGACTAAAAAAAGAACAACAAAGAACTGTAATATGAAGGATAAAAGAATAAACAAAAGGAAGAAAGTATAGGAAAGTACAGCAGAAAAGAACTCAAGATGACAATAACATATTTATTTTAATGACAGAAACACATAAAGAACAGAACAACCACTTCATTTTATTTTCTTCTTCATGAAAGGAGAGGAAGCTATAGAATTCCCTATAAACAATAGGAATAATTATCTAATCTTTTTCTTCTACTCATTTCTTACTAAAAGACACTTTAATATATGAATAAAGAACTCAGCAGGGCAGGTATTGAGGGTGTATATAATGACATAATTCTCACAGAGTTCAGTTAGAATACCCAAATAATTCAAGTCTGAAAGCCATATCTTAACGGCAAGCTAAATAGTTCCAAAATCTTAGAATTTGTTACTTCAAGCCTTTCTACTGTATTAGGCTACTCAGGAAATTTTACAAGCATTTTCCAAATTATATTTAAGTAAACCTCTTAAAATACCTGCTGAATTCTTGCAGTCTTTTATCAAAGGAATTCAAAAACCATTTGATTTATACACCAAAGCTTTGACAATGTAACAAGGGGGCAGGGAGGAAATTAAACAATTCTCAATTAGTGGCATTTATCTAGCTTTAAATATTGTCTAATAGCTATCGTTTTGCAACCCAGGCAGAAAAAAAAAGAGGAAAACTTCCCAGACCCACAGTAGCAGTAGATTTTTTTTTTCATTTTTCTTATTCCTTTTCCTTTAGAAAAGCAGGAGAAGCAAGACCACTACCAGAAACATCCAACTGGGAAAGACACCATAAATTTTGCATATGTTTGAAGTCAAAGGAACCATTTTGAACTTAAGTTTGAGTCTCAGTTCCTACTGTTTCATTTGATTTTTTTCTGATTTCAAGCCAAAGAGTAACTTTCTGATGAAGTTCTACTAATCCAGCCACACATTCATAACTTTGTTGGCTATGAATAACCATTATTTTCTGCTAACCAACAGTAAGTAGCTTGGTACTGTTGTTCAGATAGGAAAAATAACAGTGATATTGTTATTTTATTGTGATAATATTAAAAGAGATATGAAATACCATCTGCAATGGAAAGGAAAATAATGAAAAGCAAAAGGCATGAACAGGAGAAAAGCAAATGCTAAGAACACAAAAGTAACCGTACATAATCAGTCCATAGGTCTATTTAGTCCTGTATTCACTCCTTGTCAATGCCTTAAAGTCTGTTTCTGAAGCACAGGATTAACACAGAGCAAAATATTTTATATTTAAGTCTTCCAGCCTCTAAGAATTTTCATATTTCTCCCATAAAAGGAGAATTAAACAATTCAAATTCAGCAATGCATTACTATTATTAATTTCAAAGCATTTCTGCAAGAAGTGGTAAATGCACTCTTTCTTGACCTTTTTTTCAAGGATAACTGGCATCTCAGTAGCAAACCTGAATAATTTTCTTACCAAATAATTATAAAAAGTGAAAAATAATCAGATAAGAAAAAATAATACTGTATTCAAACAGCATAATGAAAAATAAGAAAGCAAATTGTAAATGTTTAGTGGGTTTTTTTTGTAAAAAGATAAAAAATTTAGAATAATCAGCACAGACATTTAAAAATAAATGTCTTACCTCATATGCACAGCCCAAGAAGGAAAAATTACTCCTTAAGTAGCCAAGTTTGTAAACACCTATGAAGACTAAACAGCGGATGATTTCCAAAATTCCTGCTTTGGACCTAGAAAAGGGAATCAATTCAGATTAACATCCAGTCTTTTCTTCTTTGCTAAGTTCAGTGAAAAAGAGAAAACAGAATTAGTTTGTGATGTCCTCCACTTACATCAAGTCATCTTTTTTAAACTTATAGTTAAGTTTCTTTGGTATATAGATATATATATGTATATATCTCTATATATCTCTCTATATATATCTCTATATATAGATAGATGTAGATATAGATATAGATATAGATATAGATATAGATATATAGATATAGATATAGATATAGATATAGATATAGATATAGATATAGATATAGATATAGATATAGATATAGATATACATATAGATATACATATACATATACATATACATATACATATACATATACATATACATATACATATACATATACATATACATATACATATACTACATGGACTTAAAACCATTAATTTGCTGGTGGTAAGAATACTCGTTCTTACAAAATATATTTGAACTAACACAAATGGAATGGTATATTTAGTTATTGTCCTTTGATCTCAAAAATTACAACAACAAAATTCTGAAAACTGCAACATAAGTAGTTCAGAATATTTTTAGTGGTCTACTTTCCTAGATTTTTGCTAATGCCTCTTTATTAAGTCCCTAGGTTATTCACTTGTCTGTCATGTTGCCAGATTTTTACCTATCCTGAATCAAACTGTCAGTCCTTAAAAGTGAAAGGTATTCCTTTCTGAAAACATAATGAACAGCAGGTGCAAAGCTGGCACCTCAGTCTCAAAGGGAACTTCTACTTCACATTTCTTCTCTGTCAGGGCAAATAACATCTTTGTAAGAAACTGTGGGTGCTATTTACTTTTCTTTAGGGCCACAGTGCCCTAAAGTGCCTTTGGACTACTTCATAATGTATCTCACTGGCCTGGTGTATTCAAGATCCAATTTCATTCGAAGTCATACTGATTAAGTTTAGTCTGAAGTCTACACCATCTTCCACATGATTTGGAGCCTACTCTGAGCAACACTGTGTGCTCTTCAGATACCATCCCTGCATGTGGCACCTATGGTGTCCTACACAGGGCTCGCAGATCTGACCCTGAACAGCCTCGGACAGCTGGCAGGTCCCACTCACCTGCCATTGTCCCAAACCCAGAGCAGTGGACTCAATAAATGCAAGAACAGAGGCAGACATGACAAGCCCATTCCAAAACTTTTCTGCAAGGGACAATATACACGTAGTCACTACTTGCTATGGGAATAATCCTGGATTTCAGTGCCAGATAGTCGTGCATTACATTATTTTCTAATCAACAGACAGCTATGTGTGGGTCTGGGTAATTATATCTCTTCATTGATAAAATTTCCGAGATTTGCATATAGTTATAAATAATCCATAATGAAAGAATAAAAAAGCCCACATATTTTGTAACTTACTTGTTCTCCATAAGTAATCCAAAAGATGCCAGGGACAGAATGATAAAGCCAATTCTCATGAGAACTGTTCCCTGTGATAGCATCTGTTAAAAGGCAGACAAAAAACTCATTTAGAGTAATTTTCTGGAGAGAAATGGAGTTTTTATGGAAGAGTAGCTTCAACTTACTCACTGAGTGAAGCTAGCATCCCCTTTTAAAGTAATTTGCTACTTTAAATTTTAGAAAATAATATCTGCTATGGATAGCACTCATACCTGGAGTAACCACCTCCACAGTTGTTTCCTGAATGCTGTATTAATGTTTAACGTTATCCCATTCTGTCCTGTGTGTTTTTTTCCCCAAAGTTATTTGATTTCCTTTTGACTCTACTCAAGAGGGAAGAAACTTACTTCTAGATAAAAATCCCAGCAGCCCTGTTCTTTAAATTTCATATTATGTACCAGGTCTTTACAACAGCCATCTTTGAATCCCAATGGATACAAAAGCCAATGTACTGGTGACAATAACAACTCACATGACATGATCATATTTAAGACTAAACAAAATTAATGTTTTCCCTTCATGACAACTTGACACTTGGTTCCCAAGTCAGCAAAACTTTTTAGCTCATATCATTAACTTCAATCAGACTAAAAACACTTTTAAACATTAACATGTGCGTGAGTACTTTGATGAATCACAGCATGAGGACTTCTGTCCTTAAAATGTACATCAAATGACATAAATAAAATTCAGAAAAACAGAAATTATTTTGATTGTAAAGTTCGAATTTTTAAAATTTATTAAATATTTATTTTGTATTCTACACAGCTGCCTTTAAAAATCAAATATTCAATCAGTTTTCTTTTTCCCTCCCTGACTTTGTTTCAAATATTAGTTTTGAAAAGGCTTTGGGGTTTTTTTTTTTTGTTTGTTTGTTTTTTAATTAAAACAAAACAAAACAAAACAAAAGTAGTGGATCTGACTGAGTTATAGAAATCCTTTCTTGCTTCAGCAGCAAAAGAATTAATGAAGAGCATCTTGCGCTTCCTTTGCAGGCACTGGAAAAATGAAACTCCACAAATGTCTGTCCTGATTTCAATAAACCCCATTCAGTGACAACATGCCCAACTTCCTTCAGTCGTGGCCCTAACCCCTCAAAGAGATCTAAGGTAAGTATCTGTGAGCATGGGAGGCCACTGGAGGATACTCTCAAGTTTTACAGCTGTGTGAACTTAAGAGTGCCCATGTTTGCAAAACACATCAAACCACACACTCAGTCTGGGCGGGTTTCTGTTGTTTTACTGAAGCATCACAAACACCTACTTAGAAATAGTCAACAGTTATTGAACAAAGAAAACTCAATCCCAGCAATGAGCAAGCTAAACAGCAGCCTCACCAGTTTACAAGCCAGAACCCAGTTCTCACAAACGACACCTGTCAAGTCACTCTGTTGCACAGATTTGTACCAGGTGAGAATCAAACTTATTACTGCATTTCCACGTTTCCAATCTGTTCCACTCCTCCTTATGATAAACTTTTCATCGTTAGCAATAGGAGAAATTTGTTTTGAAGTGACAAAATGTTTGGACAGAGCTTTTTTGTAAAAATCAGGCATGGACTCTATTTGATTTTATTTAAATGAGGAGTACTTTAACTGCTCATCTAGCCATACTGAGTTCAACTTCCACTTCAGCTTCCTGTACAATCTGGGTCATACAAAAATTCAAGAAGTGAGCAAAGAAAAACATGATTTGGCACAGGCATAAGGGAACTCACCCATAAATTTCTTAGAAATGCTTTGATAGGCTTTACAATGACTGTTACTTGTCTAATAAAGGAGTTTTCCAGGGAAGAAAGACTGAAATTCAAGACTTTCCTCCTTAAAAACTGTCCTCACTTTTAAGTTGAAAAATTGCACTTTTTAAAAAATCTACTCATTCTTGCCAGGTGGGTCTGATTTTTCTTTGTTTCCACTGGGATGCATCAGGTCCTGCAGACTGCCTTAAAAATGCTCCCACAGGGGCAGAGCACTATTCTGAGAAGCAAAGTTTTGTATCTTCTTAGGCAGGAAAGACAACATCAAATCCAGATTTCCATCAAGTCACGGAGTTGCTACATTACAATATATGGCTAAAATCACACTTTGTGGAAAATAAATGATACTGCAGTGGTTTTCATACCAATGCTAATACTTGTCTTCAGGAAGGATTCAACAGTACATGCTATGAATGAGCAAGGGTGTCCCTAGTCTCCAGTTTTAAAGAGTTGCATTATTTCAAACTTTTCTGTCTTTCCAGTGATCCCAAGCTGGCTAGCTTTTCCCGGATATTTGGGTTTCCTTGTGACTCCAGCTGCAGAAAACTGATACCAGCAGATAAGATAATGCTGATTCATTCTGCCTGCCTTTAAGTTCACTGAGGTGCCCTAAAACTTGTTATCAACCTAAGCTTTTGCTGAAACTTGGGGAGAGAGCACACACTGGGAATGTGGGAATAACCTAAGCACTTTGGGAATTCCATTTCTTGCCATTAGCTAGACTGCAAGCCTAAAGACTATATTTGGTACTGCATTATGAGTTGATTTTGAGTGTATGATAGAAACACTTCCCAAAAGCAGACAATTTTGGGTCATATTTTAGTGATGGTTTTGCCCATAACTTCTATCAAGGACTTTTTTTCTTCGCTTAGAGATATATTTTAATTTACATTGCTAGGAAGGGAAAAATAATTAAAATTATCCCCCACATTTATCTAACACAGAAGAATAAAGCACAGATGAAGAACTTGAAAGGAAATTAATAAATTTCAGATCAGTTTTAAACATGAAGTTCCAGTAAAAAAATGGGAATAGAAATATATTTTAATGTTTGTTTGTAAATCAGAAGAACTGAAGCAACCTTATGATTTTTTTAAAAATCAAACTCAATGTAAACAAGCCTTTACCTTTAAATGGTTAAAATGCTATATGAGGTTCTTTGGCATAATAACTACCTGAGCCAGGTGTGATCATATTTTACAGACTTGTTTTTTAAGACAATTTCTATTTCTCTTCAGATACACTCCTACTGGAACTATACTATTTTGAACACTAGCTATTTGTAAAAGTCCTTATGGTGAACATGTGCTGTGAAGGACTGGAGGACCCTAAAGCACAACCCACAGATCCTGGTTAATTTTAAATTGGGACTATCATCAGATTCACGCAAAAGCATGGCACTGTAATGCCTGAGCAGAGTGTGGCAGCTTTCCACTTCCCAAAACATCAGCTTTCGGAGTGGTGAAGGGTGAGGCAGAAAGCCTTGCTGGGAATCATGAAGGAAGAAGGTGCAAGTTACCCTTCACTGCAGGTACACGCACCACATTCACGTACAACAAAAAATTCCCTCATTTGTACTGCTAGTCAAGGATTACCAAGATATTTTCAGTGAAATACACCATGATGCCATTGGGAATAACATATTTTAGAAAACCAGCCATATAGCATAATTTTTACCACTGTTAGTTTGCTTCCCTAACTTTCTCTTACAGTTCCAGTGGTATAGTAATATGCTGCTTTGATTCTTTTATTTGCTTTCAAACATGTATCACCCTATGAAGTGAATGCTGGCAGCTGAGGCATCCATTTTCTAGGCATTACTCTACCAAAATCAACAAAATAGCCAGTGGGTTATATCACTAAACTAACATCATATATTAAATCTATGCACTGCAAGCAGCAGTGTAAAAAGAATGTGCCTTTTACACCTTCATTAGGGTTAGCATCCTTGTTCCACTTGAACACAGTATGCATGGATGTATATATAAAATAAATGAGTATTTATATACTGGAGTATTTGTATAAACAGAGAAGCATGTGGGACCACAGCAGGTTCCCCAATTACAAGTCAGCCACAACTTTGCAATGTGGTTATTGGCTGCAATCAAGCAGAAAAAAATATTTCTGTTGGATTTTCATTTCATTTAAAGCTTTAAAAATATTTTTGAGCCTTAAAAAAATGGGGGAGGAAGGGGATTATAGAATTTAGCCAGAAGTTTACATGGCTTTGTAATCAACAGAATGCCATAGCACTATTATTTTATGTTTTTTTAGTAATGAAAAAAAAATTCATTTAAACAAAGAAAATGATAGCACTGAAATATTGATGAGATATGATATATCTGAAATATAGATGAGCACTGAAATATTCAAAATTACTTTTTATACTGAAAGGAACAAATTTTATTCCTTTGGAAGAATAACATGGATGCATTTTCTCTTTCTGATTTGTCCAGTGGCTCAAAAGAACTTCTAGGAATGATGTCAGCACATTTCATTAGGAATGCTAATATGATGCTATGAATTTTCTATTTTTAGGTGTTTTTAGCTGTATGAATTTATTTTAACTTAGAATTCTTAGGAAAAAAAAGTTAATTTTAAGCAATATTACATACACTGGTGATGCCCTACTGAACGGATACCTTGTGTTCTTAACTTTCAAGAGATCTATCTTAGTAATTTCCATCTAATTGAAACTGCTCACATATTCATATAATTATAAGCACAGTAAATGTTATAAAACATTAACAATAAAAAAAGACACTGCAAAATGTGTTTAGGTGCACTTCACTTCGATTTATATGATACCTGAAGTTCTGGAGCTATGAGACTTTTGCTTTGAATGTACTGCAGTTTTACACTCTTAGCACTCTCTCTGGGACTGATCCAAATCCCAGTTTTTCAAGGAGCTTTGGATCAGATCTAGATGTGCAGAGCTCAGAAAGCAATTTTTATTTGCTGGATGTAGTGCAGATCACTATATAGAAAACAAACACCGTATGCTCTCTCCTGTGAAAAATATATATTTGTTCTTTCCTGTTTTGCTCTTTTCATAAGTTAAATGTAGGTCATTCAGACAGAAGGTATGTGGTTGCTCTTTATGGATAGAGAAATTTAACACTTCTACAGGGCGTGAGACCAAACACTGAGCAACTGTAATCACTTGAGAAATCTAATAGCTGTGTGCTGTGTCTTATGGCTGTTATGAAATGGAACTTATACATAAAGATGAGGAAAACAGTTAGTTTTCTCCATTTATGGAGCTATGCCATAGTTATGACATAATTCATAGCCAGACAGAACGTTCCAGTTGTATCCATAGACATTTCATAACTCAGTGTAGTGGAAAACTGATATTGAAGAAAGGTTTTTGCCAAGTAAAGTTATTCATACACAAGCTTCCTTCTCATGACAGCTTCCCCACTGTACTGCAGAGCGATGCTGGAACTCTGCCTTGGGACCAGCACTTTCTACACCCACGCTGAAGGTTTATGTCCTGAGATGAGGTGCTTCCAGGCCCCTGTGCTCGCCTTCTCATTCCTGCTACCTTATTACCCTGCAGTTTTATGCAGAGAATTTTCTACTTGCTTTTCTATAGTCGCTTTTCTAGTTGCTTTTTCTATAGTTTTGTGCAGAGAATTTTCTCTAGTTGCTTATAGTAGTAAGTTCATAAATGGTTGATCTTCAGGATGTTTCCTCCATGACTGAAAGAATTTAGTGATTATCTAGGGCTTGGGTGCATTTTTCAACTTTCTTTGTTACTTATTCTTAAATAGCTGCAGTTACCAGCAGATAAAATAATGTGGACCATCCATTTTTCCTTCCAGGACCAGAAAAAGGCCAAAAAAAAGGAATAAAATAGAAAAAAAAACCAGGCTCCTTAATTATGGCTGCTAAAAGCAACAGCACAGAGTTAAAAAAAAAAAAAACAAAACCAAAAAAAACCTCAACAGCAAAAGGAAACAAATGGAAAAAACTCGAACAAATAGTTTGATTCCTATGCAAATGTAGGAACCTAGAAGTATTCTGGAAAATCTAGGAACACTGGCAATCATGTATACTGTTTGACTTGCGTATTTTGGAGATATTTATTCGTACCTTTGGCTTAATTTCTTGTCCTTATAATAGACTAAGCCTCAGATGATTTAGTCATCTCCTAATTCCCTGCAATTGCAGTGTGACTCTTTGCAGAGGTAAACATGGTACACAGAATAACTCCATACTAATCCAAAGAGTATGCCTGAAGTAGCTTTTACATTATACCAGGAATGCTACATACTGCAGTGTCCAATGAGGTGGGCAGGGGACAGTGACCACAGCTGGCCAAGGGTTGGAGATTGACAGGTGAGCATGGCAGGACAAGGCTGAAGAACCCAAGGGGCCCTTTACATGTTTCAGCCTGCCTATGGCAACATGGGTGACACAAACACAGTAAGAACATTGCTGTTTAACTTGGGGAGTCTTAGAAAGGGTATAAGAAGACCAAAGGGTGCTTTATCAAACTAATAGAGTTTTGTGGTGTTTTTGTAGGTCTTGAGAGGTCTTTGACTTATTTGTAGGAATATTATATGCATTAAATCTTGCTTCATAACTATGAAATTTTAGCTTTAGTACATGAGAGAGTAATAAAGACAGGAAGAAAAGAAAAGGAGCTTGGAAGGATGTGAAACCTTGGAAGCAGTTAATGTTTCATTTTTTTAGGTGGACATGGCCTTGCAGGTCTTCACCTTCACAGGCTGCCAGGTATCCATAGAGGAAGAAGTCACCACGGAGATCCCATCAGGCAAAGCCATAGTGATAAATACATGCCTCTCCTTGCTGTGCTTCTATAAATTGGAGATTGGAAGAAACATTTGCCTGGCTTTGTGCTCCTCCAACTCTGAACTCATGCTGACACCAACCTACCCATCTGCAAACACTGCAAGACCATTGCAATCTTCCTTCTAAAGCCTGGGAGTCTAATGGTGTGACCAACCTTAACATCTTGAAACTCCATAGTTTCAAGCCTCTAAAAACTGAAGCAGACACATACATCTTCTAGATAAAGTAAATATCTTTACTTATATTAAGTAAATGACTGATATGGCTATTAAAAACTGTTTACTAAAAAATATCAAAAGTATATTTAATAGCATGGAATTATATATTTAGCCGTTTATGCTAATTCTTTTACAGAAACTAGTTATTATTTTAGTAGTTCAAATAAGATATGAGTTGGCTGTAGAGCCGCTGCCCAATCCTTTACTATTTAAACACGTTTTGTGTCATTGCTGTTAGCAGGAGATATTATTTCATAAAGGAAGGCATTACTTACAGTCACAGAAGCAAGAAGTTCGGTGTACAAGTCCACTATTACAGCAAAATGTACAAGTGCATAGTACTTAAGATAAGCCGGTACACGTGGATTGAAAGGAACTTCTTTTCCAGTGATCTGTATAAAGCAAAACAGTTACTTGCCTTCAAGAGTGACCTGCTCTGGCCTGCTGCTCCTTGACATTCTTTACACTTACAAACACAAAAGGTGTGACAGATAATTGAAGAAAGATAATCTACTGTCAAACTTAGGAACTACCTAGTTTGAGACAGTTTAACGTTGTGTGTTTGTGCATGTCCACAGCTGAAAAAAAACCCTGAAATTACTGTACTCCATAGAAAAATTTTGAAAATCTCTTCAGGAAATGAATAATGAAAAAATAACTTAAAAAACACGCTTTTTCCTTCAAATAAAAAGAAAAAAAACCCCACAGCTAAAACATTCATTTCCTTCAGTTTCTTTCCCCAATTCATCTTCCCCCATGCTTTATGACTGCTAATTTGCTAATTTAAAATAGCATGTGTAGAGTTTTTAACATTGATCCAGTAGCATTAAGAGGCCCAAGTAAATTACACACAACTGAAAGCCTGTGCATGTTCTATTTACCACTGGGATTTCCTCAGGAAGGCCAAGTCTAGGTTTGCCTGGTCCCCAGCCTGGCCCTTTGAATATGACAGAAAGCTTATTGCAGAATCCAGGTGTGGCCCAAAACGTGTTCCAAATATGAGCCAAGGGACGTAACTGAAAAAAAAGTAAGTAATTTTTCATTGTTCGCAAAATAAAGATTAATAAAACGTATTTTATTATTTTTTAGTTTTCAAATAAATGACTTTTCAAACTCTGTGAAGAGAATAAATTTTAAATAGATGAAGACAGTTCAGAAAACCTGTGTGAAATAGGCAAAAGCAATATGAAACCCTTGGTTAATTTGGTGAGGATTACAATGACTTCTGCCCAGAGGAAAATCTGTTTTTCCATCTGTGCCTCCTGTAATCACTCCTGAGTATTTAGTGGTATATTGTATAGCTGTATTTATGCTGTATGATTTGGTTACTGAGACCTTGAAATGACATACTCTCAATAACTAAATTACGTAGTAATCTGACTGAAATAGATATAATTACACATCCTCTCACTTTCCAGCCCTGACAGTAAAATTTCTCTTTCTTTGAGATTCCTCTTTGGATGAACAGTCATGAAAAGCAAACATGGACTCCACTGCATCTCATGTTTTTGCAGAGAATTGTTACCTAGCTTAAGTGAAACCTGGACCAATAAATCTAAGAAGCAGCACATTAATTAGTTTTCTTTTTTTTTTATTATATACTTTTGTCTGTACTTCACTATGTATTATTGCACTGCAAAACACATCTTATTCAGTCCAACACCTTATATATCACTGTTCTAATTAGTTTTTAATTTTACTGTTATATATTTTCATGATTACTACAAGCCCTGCATATGCTCGCATATGCTCAATGTAGTGAGTAAAAATGGCTCTCTCATAATGAAATACAATAAAATCTACAATAAATTGTAGATAATGTAATTGACTGGTCAGCAATGCAAGGATGGCCTCAACTCTGCCTAAGAGAGGAGTTTCTTTTGAATATGACTGAATGTTGAAGATATCAGAATCAGTGATACAAACTATAGCACCTGGAGCATGATGGGATCAAATGAATTTACTGGATGTGTTAAGCCATATACAACTTTTGCATCTTCGGCCTCAAATGTTCCTGATGGAAGAAGAAAACAAAAGAAGGACAAACCATCAAATTCAAAAGTATACATATTTTTGCCACACTGACTAAACATGACAGAGTACACCTTCTGTTACTTACCAAATATCCTGTCCCAGATAATGAGTGTGCCACCATAATTTTTGTCAATGCAGTAAGGATTTCTACCTATAACAAAAATCAATTATGAAACAAGTAATAGGAGAAAAGAAGATAAAGAAGAATAGTAGGAACTGAATTATGAAGGATAATCATAATTTGCATCACTTTATAATCTAAAAATAACTTTAAAAGATAGCTAACCCACCACCCCTCATACTTCTATATATATTTCCTTTTTTTCTTAATAGCCTTATTGAGCTCTTTCTATTCCGATTCAAACGTACAAATCCAATGTGTCATGCCCAAAATTTCCGTGAAATTCAGAGAGTAAAACCAGGTCAAAATATATTTATAAAAGACAAGTTAGAAAGCAAACAAAAATTATTCCGCCGGTTTACACCTAAGAAAATATATGCTAAATACATGTGTGTGCAGTCATCTCATTAATACGCCAGGTGTCTCCATCATCTATGTCATATGTCTGATCCTGCACTATTAATTTCAGTGTGAGAAAAACTGATCCTTCTATGTTTTCTAGGGAATGTATTTGTGTATAAGCAGTCTTCTCAAAGTTATGAGAGAAGAAACATTGGTTACACATCCCCAAGTTTGTGGAGATAGTCTGGAGCAACTGTACAGCCCCTGATCAGCTCTGTAATGATTCAGCTTAACTCCAATCACGATGAGAGCATCAGCTCAGATTCACAGCTGAGCAAATAAAAGCAGAATGTCTCCCTGAGGATTACCAGTAGTTGTGCGTATTTTAAGGACTAGACACTTACAGCACCACAACTGCAGACACAGTGATTGTGAGTATACAATAAACATTAGTAACATCCTCTGTACATGTAACTCCATTTGAGTCTGTTTCAAATTGTTCTTCCATTTCCCTAATTTTTTTTATACTTACTATCTCTGCACACTGAATGAGCTAAGGACATCTGTGAAATCTACTTCTGTTTCTCAAATATCTTCATGACATTTTTCAGTATGCAGTGGAGTTATTAGTACAATTTACACATGCAGTATAGTCTTGAAGGCCTCTGAACTGTGTAATTTCTAACTGAACAGGGACCACTTCTGAAGTAGAGGTCAAAACTAAAATCTTTCTGTAAAACTGATATTACAGTACAATTTTACTATATTACTATTACTATACAAATAGTCACCCTGAGGAAAAAAAATTAATAAGAGATTCCACTTTTATCTTACCATGATGAACTCTGTGATGACTGGGAGTATTAAGTATCCATTCCAGAGGCCCAAGTTTGGTGATAACCTTAAAAATATAATGTTTCAATGAACTTGAAAATACTGTATAAGACCAAGAAGAAGTAGGGAAATGAAAAAAAGGAAAAGCTAAAGAGATGGTGTTTATCTTCTGGAGAACTGCATAAAAAGACAGAAGTGAAGTATTTTTTTCTGAACCATTTCACTATATTGTGACAAAATTACAAAATTTTGTAATTACAGTGACAAAAATTTTCATGAAAAAAATATTTAAATACAAGTTATAAATTAACTTTCTTTTTGATCCAGAAGCTAATTTCTTTTGATCTAAAGGTGAATTGTTTTTATCATTATTCCATGAGAATCTTTGAGAGAATTGGCAAACATGAACTGATAATAAGATGGAATTCCAGGGAAGTAATTGTCTCAGTGTACTAAGCACAGGTGAGGCTGCACATCGAATACTGTGTTCAGTTTTGGGTCTCTCATTTCCAGAAAGGACACTGAGGTGCTGAAGCATTTCCAGAGAAGGGCAATGGAGCTGGTGAAGGGTATAGAAAACACGTCATGTGAGGAGCGACTGAGGGAACTGGGATAGTTTAGCCTGGAGAAAAGAAGGCTTGGAAGGACTTCACTGCTCTCTACCTTCCTGAAAGGAGGTTGTAGTGAGGTGTGGGTGGTTTCTTCTGCCATGTCCCAAATGAAAGGACAAGAGGAAATGGCTTTAAGTTGTGCCAGAGGAGGTTCACATTAGATATTAGGAAAAAAAAAAATCACTGAAAAGTGTCTAGGCATTGGAATAAGTTGCCCAGCAAGGTATCACCATCCTGGAAAAGTCATCATCCCTGGAAAAGTTCCAGAGGCATCTGGATGTGCCAGTTGGGGGACACGGCTTAGGGGTGATTCTGGTGATGCTGGGTTGTTGGTTGGACTCACTGGTCCTGAAGGTCTCTTCCAACCTTGATGATTCTGTGATTCCATACAAATTGTTTCACTCATTTTTCTTATCCATATCTAGTGACATTGCTTGGGATTCAGCGCAATGATCCCAGTTATGCACATACTTTGTGTCCACAAATAGCTGGCATTGACCCAGAAACAAGTACTCCTTCCCCCTTCAGTACATTTGACTGCTTGTTTCTTCTATCAGTAACCTTCTTTTACCTCGGCACAAATGCAAGAAAGCTGATTGGGGGAACTGATGCAAATCAAAACTGTTTTGTTTTGTTTTTCTAAGTTAGTTTAATCGGATCAGCTCCTGATTTTGGGCCAACATATGGTCACAAACACACTGTCATGAGCTGGAGGCATGAAAAGACAGTAGATCAGCATAAATTCATCATGGAGCTACAACTAAGGCAATGACTCCACAGTACAGAAAGGTAGCCTTAATCATTGTAGTACCAACCCAAAAATTATAGAAAGTATCCATTACCAGAAGCCAACTATAGTGTTTCAAGCTTTGTCAAAAAGTGCTGACAAATTAAGTTTGTGTCAGTGGGCTTTCTCCTAAATTAGGTACTCTCAGCTACTATGGAATTAGAGGAAAGCCAGCACTGACTTCAAATTTGGTGCTTTGGCTAGCTCAACAGAAGACTGTGGACACCTGAACACAGCAACCATTCTTTAATCCCAAACACAAATCCATCTGTCACAAATTGATGCAACTACTGGATGACATCTATTCACAATATATTCTGAAACAGTATCTATTCACCATGTCTGATTATTGCGATAATGTCTTGCAATTAAAAGGGAGCAGAGGGCATTAAAACAGCTAAATAAAAATGCTTAGACCTTAAGAAACAAATCCAAGAATCTATAATTCTTTTCCTTTTAGAGAATTTAATTAGTAAATTTAATACTCATACTGCTAAAAGGAGTGATCTGTAATACAATAATAGAGATAATAATGGCAAAAAAAACATTTAGAGGGACAGTCATTACTCATGAGATCAGGTACATTCATCTAAAAAGGATTTTCATTCCTTTAAGGTTTACAGAACAAAGTCCTGAAATATGACACTTCCATGTCTTTAATTTACAGTTCTGCAAGTGAAAGTAGATTTAGATTCAAAAAGCAGACTTAGGATATTCCTCAGATGTATTTAAATTGTTATGAATTAGGTAAAGATAATAGAAGGAAAAAGTAACTTCTTTTTTTTCATTTTTTCTCTTCAATAACTGCAAAAAGAACATCTACTTAATTGGTTAAGTAGAGAATTTCTGTAATTAAAGGAGTACAGAAATATGAAAATTCTTCACCTACAGAGAACTGTAATATCTGGACCATCTTTCTCAAAATCCTGCTCACACTTGACTGGAAAAACAGAATCCTGAGACAAGTTTGTTTTGTTTCATTTAACTCAGAAGCCAAGGACAACATAAGCAGGATCAGCTCCCCCTCAAAATAAGTTCAAGTCTGAAAAGACCACCTAAAGGTAAGAAACGATCCATCATTCGTGCTAGTTCCATTTTCTGCCTTTCTCAAGCAGAACATCCCACTGTTTTAAGATATGTGAGATGTGACCATTAAATTAATTTATCTGAGACAAATGTTTTGAATTGAACTGCAGCCCAGCACCTGAGAGAGCACTGATTTATCTAATGGACCACAACTAACTTTGATCCAGTTGGTTTTAATATGTTTTTAGCTCAGTATTTTAACAGTTTTTGTAAAAATAAACCAAGTGTGCACTAGGAGAGCAGGGAATCAGTAAGGATTAGCAGTCTTCACCTTTATCCTACAGGTGGATTATAACAAAATATCCCCAGAATGAATGCCTTCAGGTCTCAATATCCAGCTGGTAGAATTAAAATTTTAAAACTAAAATTCATCATTTTGAAAGTATATATAGTACATTCTTATGCTAAAGCAGAACTTTTTGTCTTGGGACTCTCTAAGGACCTCAGAGTAAAACTTTATATAAATTTACATGTAAAACTTTAAATAAATTTTTCTGACTAATAGTAGTGGAAGTATTTTCTTTGGATAATGAAACCACTCTCATCCTTTAAAACAGTCTTTCTTTGAGTGATGAAATTTTAAAATCTACTGAAATATCTTCTGTATGTCATAATTAGTGATTGATATCCAAGCCCACTTTGATTCATTATTCAGCCAAGGTCACCTCCATTGCAAAGACATTTTAGCCTCACTCTGACAAAAATATCATCTGAGATAACAATCATAACCAGGACTTTAAAGCTCAGAGGGGGTGCAGAACTCTCTACCTGATGAAGCAAAAATCTACTATGTTGACATTAGCAATTGATAAATCAATGCTTTGTCTAAAACACATCAAAATATTCACCAGATAGTCAATATAGTATAGGGCGCTATTTCTAGAAACTTCCTTTGCCATCAGTAAGTTTACTTATAGGTATTTAGCTCATTCCTAAAAAACCATAAAAAACTGTTGTCCGAGGAAAATTTTGGTACTAAAAAATTATAAATGCATAAATGCTAGAAATATAACCATGTATTTTTCCAAGAAACAGAAATATATCACCACTGAAAAGCTGAATTTTGAGGGCTCTTGCAGCATTTACATGTCAAACAACATAGCTCCTTTGTTTAAATTAGTTGAATTTTTCTATATTCTGCCATCTTACCAGGGGGAAAAATTCCTACAAGCAGATTTTTTCACCAAAGTAAATTGAATAGGATAGTAAGACAATTTTTGCCAGACAAGATTCTGACATGGTCATGTCAAGCTGACAAGAACTTACTGCAGTCATATTGAAAGAAATTAATTTCTTAAGAACTGACTCATAACAAAATTTAATGCGGTGTAGCAACATCCCTGCTTCAAAAGAATATCCAGAGACAAGAAAGGCAGTGGCAGGTATCCCAGTTACCCATCTACCTTTCATCTGTCAGTCTGTCCTCATTTCTCTGTCTTTATTATGTCCAGACATTTTCCTTGGAGAATGGCAATTTCAAAGGAGCTCATAATCATTCTCTGTAGTAGTAACCTGCCTTACACTGCAGCTGCAACCAGTCACTAAAGCACACAGAACACTAAGTGTCAGCCATTTGGACAGAAAAACATTTTCAGCTTACAATATAATTGTATTCAAATTGGTTTCTTAGAGTAAGAGCTTTCATGATGTCCACATATCAGAAAAAAAAAATTAAACTTTTTAAAGAACACCAAATAAATGTGATAAGAAAACCAGCTTTGTTTTTGATGCTTGTAATTGGGATTTTCATTTTTAAAAATCTGCTACTCTAGGTTTTGTATCTGACCTTTTTATTGGAAAGTATTCTAAAAGTAAAAAAATAATAGTTGAAATATCATTGTTCAATAACCCTATCATCAGTACTTCAAAACTTACTTTGTACTACTCAAAAGAAAAAAGTCTGCTTGTGAACATAAAATATTCTTATTCTTTAAAGTGATTTGGGGAATACAGCAAAATAGCTACCGATCCCCTAAACGTTGAAATACCCCAACTGTTGTCACATGATAACCTTATCTGTATTTTGACCATTATGACTAGGGGTTTACATTTGTGTTTGTTTCCCTGATACAGACACCTACTGTTCCAAATCAACTCCTGTCTGCAATTTTTCCTTTCTCAATTAACACATCATGTGCAGCTAAACTCCCATGCCAGTGACCCATAGATGAACTGCAACATTCCAACAAAACTCTTTTCCTGTTTCCTTTATTTTTTAACATACCATTGCCACAAAAATAATTTTTCACTTGTCAAAATCCTTCAAATGGACTCAATAAAGTACCTGCAAATCAAATATGTAGGCATCTCATATATACAGGTTATAAAAGTCTTGTCCACAAAACATGTATTCTTCTTTATTTTCTTTAAAAAAGAAAGAAAACTTATTTCCTCTGTTATACTTGGGTATCACTAAACAATAAAGCAGAATTACTGACAGTAATTCAAGCAACTCCAAAAGCAGTGCAATAAACAAGGCATGCTTAGAAATACTTTTCATACATTACTGAATAAAATATCCTGGAACTGAAATTTTCAAATATAGATGATAGAAACTAAATGTCTTTTTTTTTCTACAATAGTCATTCTTATATAAAGATGTTTCCTTTGTGACAGAAATCCCTCGCCTAAAGGGAAAGAACATTATGCAATATCTCTTGTGGCATGTAAGCACCTCCGTTTGCGGTCTCAGAGTTTGTCAGCACCAAGGGAAATCTTTATTGCCTGGTACCTGCACCACTTCAATGTAGTTCTTGTTTAAGTAATGAGAAAAAATCGTGACATGAAATCCAAGGGAAACTTTACATCTTGTGTAACAACTCCTCCTGTCACCACTACCACATGAATCTTTGCTTAGCTCTGTTTCAATGTCAATGTTAGGAAGGAATGTCAACTGAGTAAAGCAGGCAACCTTACAGTAAAACCATTCGCATATAAAAAGTTCAGGGTTGGGGTTTTTTTTTTTCCTTTGAGCATAAGGAAAACTGTTTGTAGCACAGCATTACTTTTAATATCATAGTGTTACTGATCTGCAGGACAGAAGAGGGTAAAGTCATCCCTGGAGCATCACTAAGAAGCACTCTGAACTTAACTTTGGGCTTTCTGCTAGACTAGTTGGTAGTAAAACACATATTACAAGTAATTTCCTCATCAAAATCAAGGTAAGATTCTTATTCCTGGTATATAAATCTATATTTCAGGCAGTCTGGTTGGGAAATTTTAAAATATGACCTTAATTACATTCCCCAGTAGAGCTGCTGTGTTAATTCAGGGCAACACACCCATGTATTTATACAGATGGCTCTGGTGACCAGATTTGCCATGTAAAATCTCTACAGGGAAGCTGAGGAAAGGCAGAACTCCTAGGATATGTGCTCGTCTGCCAGTTTCACACTTTGAAATCCTTGGCAAACTCTGATTTATACACCACCAACTGTTTTCCTATCTGATTAGGCAGTTTTCTACTCCAGTAAGCACGTAAAATGGATATGGCTGAATTTCCACACTGAGGAGTGAAAAAACAATATTTATAGTTTAGAAATAAAACAAGTGAGAGGAATCAGGCCTGTTGGGATCATAAGGAGTTTCATAGAGGGCAAATTTCTGATAAATCTGGATTGTAGGAATGGGAGGTGAGCCTAGTTTTAATGGACAGTCTGGTTTAGGGCATATTTATATAATAAACACGCAGACTTAAGAAATGTGTCTATAATAAATTATCTTGAAGGCAGGCTGTTGTCACTTTCCCTTGTTTTACACCTCAACCAGGAGGTAAGGTTTGAATCAAATTGGCATCTTACATGAATATTTAAGTTAACTGTTTCAACAAGTGGATGCAACGTTTTTGGGTTTTTTTCTAGGTCTAATTAAGCCTTGGGTGAAAGGTGAGTACATATAGGAAATTTCAAACAATTTTTCCACTAAAAATGAAAAAACTTACAGTAATTGATTAGTTTAATTGCAGCATTACAAATAGCAGAGCATGGAGCAACTCACACTTTCAGTCATATATCAAGTTAAGCATTTTAAACAAACTCCAGGAGAAAAATTGCTATACAATTTCAGTATTTTTTCAGCAGCCTGACAAATATATTCTGGCAATTACAGGAAAAAAACCCAAAAGTCATAAATCAGTATGCCAGTCCTGAAATAAACTAAAATATAGCCAAGTGAGGCTCTTCATCTCCCTTTTTAAACAGATCAAAAAATAGTCAGCAGCCTATACTTTGTAATTTTAACAGTCTTTCGAATTTTCTGTTGGCTTTGAAGCTGTAACTAATTTAAATAGATTCTCAATGAATACAAACTATGATAAAAATTCAAGAGAATTATGTGTAATTTGTTAAGATGGAAAGAGGTTATTTTTACAAAGAACGGTATCTCTAACATTATTAATGTGGTATCCTTTCATTATTACATTAAATTTATTTGGTAAATGAGTTGTTTAGATTCTTTTTCCGGGATGCAGAATGTACTGAACTGTGTTACATCTTTAAGTAGCTCACTTCACTTTTATCTTGATAATTCTCCAGGGACACTATAGACAGAAGTGACCTAAATAAAATTCTTTAAGTACAATCTTTAGTTTTAGGGTTTCTGCAGGCAGATTAGCAATAGTCAGGCCCACTGTTGCTGAAGTAAACATTTCACAGCTGTCACTTTCAAGTCTTTGGTGCAAGGAACAGAAGCCAACACCCAAACTCTAGGACTTAACTATTAGGATCCAAATTGAAGTTACTGATTATGCTCTTGTCACATAAATTTTTTATTTCTGGCCTCTCTAGTGACCCAGCTTCAACAGGGATAGAGGAGGATTCTTCTGTTGGATTGTTGCCCATCAAATACAAACTACCAACATAACATTATTATTGTGGAGCAGTCACTTTTGAATGAAAAAGATCATGGCTCCTGTGCTGCATGTTGAATTCAGAGCTATTGGGTGCACAGCATAGTTAAAATAATTCACACACAGATAAAATAGGAGGCTCATCCTGACACTACTAAAGTAAAGCACTGGCATTCTGAATCATCACTGAGCTTTTAGGTGCCAAGGAAGGAGCTCCAAACTTCACCCCGCTATGTTTTTCCTGATTATACTGTGTTCAAGCACAGCCTACACTTAGCAGGATGGGATCAGTGTGCTCTCTTATGAATGTTTTATTTTCTCTCTCTTTTGTTATTCTTTTTATTTAAAACAAAAAGCAGAGTTATATGCCTTATATATCTAGAAAGACAATACTTTTCTCCCCTCATGGGGCAAGTGAAACATGGAAAACTGGAACATATTTCACAGTTATTGCAAGTATTTGTGTTTAATGATAGTGTTACCAGCTTTGCCCTTTTCTGCATTCTGGCAAGTGCAATGATGACAAGACTTTGATCCTACAGGTTGGTCAGAAAATCTAATAAGCCATTTTGGCAGACACGCTGGATTGAAGCAGTGAGATCTTTTTGTTTCTTGGAATCATGCTTAAGTTTTAATGTTTGTATTGCATATATAGCCTATCTGGACCTACAAAGTCACTGTCTGCATTAAAGAAAGTATGTTTATCTTCCTGGTGTTTTTTGAATTTGTTCTCTTTCTCTCCAGAGTAAGCATGTGATTTGAGAGTTTGCAGCAGACAAATAAAGAATTTATGAATTATAAAAGCATCAGCTATGAGGACTGGGGCAAGAATTTTCTTTTGTAAACCAAAGTTTGGTTCTTTATGCAAATCAACAAATAATTATTTTCCTATTGTTTTAAAAATAATTTATTGGATCTTTGTTACAGTGAGAAAGTATGCAGTAGGCTGTCGAATGATGTCACCTGTTTCTAGGAATTCCAGTTAAATCATCATGCCATTGAATGTTCACTGACACAATCTTGAACATCAGACTAGGAGAATGGCTGTAATCACCTCTACCTTTATCCCTTTGATGACTTTTAGCAGAAGTCTTCTGAATGGTAGGTTTCTGATTCCTTGTAACTTCACAGGGACAGATGTGTGTGTTTCTAATTTAAATGAAAGGCAACATCAGACAAAGCTGTGTCTATCTTTGGCTAACGTGGCCAAATTAAAGGAAATAAATTCATTATTTCATTAAATGAAGCAACGTACTAGAATGAAGAAAAATAAAGGTTTTCTTGGCATATGGTATTTGAATTCAAAGTGACCTTTTAGAATCAAATTCAAGAGATGCTGCAGTTTCACAACTGTAATCAATACATTGGATTACTACTGATTTTACCCTTTATTGATGATACNACCCACCCCCCCCCCCCCCCCAACAAACACAAACCAAAACACGAGAAGCAAAACAAAAGCCAAACGCCATTTCTTATCCTGGCCAGAAAATCAGATCAGTCCACCATACGCTATTTCCACTGTGATGCATTCAATACCACCTATATGTCATGATTTGCAAACACTTTTATGTCTTAAATTTGACTCATATCTTACTAATCTTATAGGGAATATTCACAGTCCAGTAAACTAAGAATAAATATATGACTTTGTAAACCAGGCCCAGATAGTTTACCTCCCAACAAAGCATCTCCTTTTTTATCTGCAAACTATTCAATACTTTTGCTCTTTACCAAAACCTTCCTTCAACTCCAAGAATCAACCACAAGAATAAAACTATCTTCTTTCCAATACAAACACTAAAACATATAACAGTCAAATAAGTTTTGTTAAAATGCTTTTTAAATTCAAAGTCTCATTTCTTTATCAAATTTAGTTCTCAGTTTTGAGCAATGGATTAAAAAACTACTGCAAGTACTTGAAAGAGATGAAATAGACTTTGTAACTTTTTTTTACCCCTGAAATCCCTTCTTGCTTATTTAAATGAGACTACAGCACACAATACAGTGAAAATAGGTCCAAGAAAATTGAAAGCTAAAATTTGCAAAGAAATAGACCAATCTCAATTGTTAGGACTTGGAAATTAATAACAGAATATTTTATCTATTTTTTCATGATGTCACTTATCACAGTGTCTTAATTATGATTCTTTCATCCAATTCTTTCACTATCCAGTAGATTTTTGTCTCAAACAGCTTCTGCTTGAAAAGACAAATATGACCTCTACAGTCTCAATAACAGCTTTTGCTATCGATATGATGGTAATTACAGGTGTACTGCTTCTTAGAAGAACTTATGTATACTTTTGATTTATTTTTCTTAATTTTACCTGGTTCCTCAATCTGCTTGTTTAATTTCCTTATTGGAAAATTAAGTCAAAATGAACAGGTTTCTTTTCTGAATCTGGCTACCTTCCTAGGTATGATCTGATTGATGCAAGAATTTAAGGACCGGGCCACAAGAGCTCACCTGAACTCAGGGAGCCCAGATGGGCTGTGCAGGGCATAAAAACATGAAGAATTCCCAATTTCTCTCTTTCAAAGCTTTTCATTAAAGAAAACTGAGCAGAAGCCAAAGGTAAAAAAAGACTTAGACAAAAACCTAGACCAGTAAACACTGTATGTGCCTAAGTGAAAAATATCATTTTCACAAATACCATACACATCCTCAGCAAGTTTCAGTTTTACTAATGTGTGTTTTCTGATAAAACCAGTTACATTTTTCCCAATATCTGTAGCAATTTTATGCCTCTCTTTCTAGTCTATATGAGGTGTTGCTAAAATTATTCCAATTCCTCACCTGTTTTCACCCATGTTACTTCTGGTTAATAGTTGTGGCTCACCTTTTTCTGCTCCCAGAGCTGGATGAGGTAGAAAGACTTACACAGGGTGAAAAGAGATGCCTTAAAAAACCTGACTTCTGTGAGTATGCTAAAGGGCAGATCATATTCTTTCCTTAAATTAGAAAATTAAACAGAAACCAATACATGTCAAAGATCAAATAGACAAGGAATAATCTGCTGCTGCAATTACTACCATCAGGAACTGGATCAGTTGATACTTTCTAAATATAGTTTGACATCTCATAAAAAGTACAGCTAAACCAACAGAAACTAATTTCTGTTCTTCACAGGTGTCTATCAGGTTATAAACACACCTAACTTATTGGTTGTAATAAATGCAAAATGGAAGGATATAGTTTAATATAAGCCATAGACTTTCTGAATCACCTGCGAAAATAAACTGGAGTATTTCTGTCTGTCAGTAACAGCCCTGAAATATTCTGTGGCTTTTGAAAAATTAGTTTTTTAATGCCCTTTGACTAAAGTATTTTTTTCCTTCCCTTATGATCTAGATGAGAATGGTCTGTCTGGTCATAGAAGTATGTCTCCCAGACTATTTAGGAGTAGATCTGAGTCATTCAATTGACCTAAACAGTACTGGATAGAACAAAAAATTATTTTTTTCTTGATTTATTATAATCACGGAACTATAGAATCATTTAGATTGGAAAATAACTTTAAGATCATCAAGTCCAATAGTTAAGCCATCACTGTCAAACGTTTTCCTCAGGGGTCTTCTTGGGCTGATCTTTTTTCCTTCATTTTTCATTTAAATAAATTATTAGGAGTTTATTTCAATGCTTTGGTGCTACTTAAAGATTTATTTTAAATCCTTGACAAAATCCTGATATAATTTCAGATTGTCATGTACATGACACAATATTCATAGAATCATTAAGGCTGGAAAAGACCTACAAGACCATCAACTCCTACCTTTGACTAAACACCACCACATCACTTAACAATAGCACTAAGTGTCATGTCCAGTCATTTCTTGAACACTTCCAGGGATGGTGACTCCACTACTTCCCTGGGAAGCCCGTTCCAATGCTTAACCACACTTTTAATTAATACATTTTTCATGATGTTCAACCTGAACCTCCTCTAGCACAGCTTGAGGCCATTTCCCCTGGTTCTGCCACTGGTTGCCCTGGAGAAGAAAACTCCAGCTCCCACGTGGCTGCAGCTTCCTTTCAAGCAGTTTCAGAGACTGATATGGTCCCCCCGAGCCTCCTCTTCTCCAGGTTAAACACCTCCAGCTCCCTCAGTCGCTCTCGTAAGACTTGTGCACCAGACCCTTCACCAGCTCCACTGTCCTTCTCTGGACACACTCCGGCACCTCAGTGTCTTGTGGTCAGTGGCCCAGAACTGGACACTGGATTCAAGGTGTGACCTCAGCAGTGCTGAGTACAGGGGGGCAATCCCTGCCCTGGTCCTGCTGGCCACACTATTGCTGATCCAGGCCAGGATACCACTGGCCTTCTTGGCCACCTGGCCACACACACTGGCTCCTGTTCAGCTGCTGTCAACCAGCACCCCCATATTCTTCTCTGCTTGGCCGCTTTCCAGCCACTCTTCCCCCAACCTGTAGCCCTGCATGGGGTGGTTGTGATCAAAATGCAAGACCTGGCACTCAGCTTTGAATCTCATATCTGTGGTCTTGGCCCACTGATCCAGGCTGCAGTGAAAAAAAAAAACCAAAACAGCTGAACACAAATGCATGACATAAGTCACAATGTTGTATATTCACTCTAGCACATATAACTTTATTCATTTCAGGCATGCCTCTCCTGTATCAATAGTCCATTCTAATAATAAACAGTAGTAAAAGAATCCAGCACCACAATAATAGTGTAATTTTATATAAGATTTATAGTGCTTAAAATGCTGTACTATTCTATATAAAATGACAAAAACTAATGCATACCAAGCATGTAGGAAATACAGGAGTCTAAATGAGGTAGAACGAATGAGTACTTTTGATCTTTATGATACTGTGGTCACAAGAATATACGAGTCACTTGAGTTAAAATAAAATAGACCATGTCTGATCTGCTGGTAGTAAAGCTGGACAAAAACTGACATAACAAATAATGAGACAGGTCAAAGTTTTAACACAGGAAACATCTCTTAATATTGTTTAAAACAACACTGGACACATGTAAAATTTAAGTATAGGAAAATACTAGGGATTGTATTTGTCTATAAACTTTTGCTCTAGGCTGAAACACGGCATAGAAAGTTTCAGCACAGCATGATCAATCTTTTGTAATTACTGAATTCAATTTAAATTACTGTCAAAACAAAACATCTTCCCTCAGAAACTTTTTCATGTACTCAAATTCTTTCCTATTACTTAAATACACCTTTTTTTCTTCTATAAAACAAAAATTTCTGCATATACTTTCTTTTATGTTAAAAAAACAAAC
This sequence comes from Dicaeum eximium, assembly GCA_013396995.1. NCBI lineage: Eukaryota > Metazoa > Chordata > Aves > Passeriformes > Dicaeidae > Dicaeum > Dicaeum eximium. The sequence goes on along the minus strand of VWZP01010350.1, from coordinate 1,727,576 downwards.
ACCATCTATTAAGGAAGAGAGATTTTTTTCCTCCTCTATCTTACTAGATTTTATTTTTCTTAGACAGAAAGATGTGCAAACAAAAGTTGTGAAGTGACAATCAATCAAAAGTTGTGAAGTGACAATTTCCAGACATCTTTGACAAGTCAATGTGGGGCCAAACTGTATCAGGAAGTCGATACTGGTGAAAAGCAATAGAAATCTAGGGGGGGAAAAATTATCAATTGCTTCTTCATTTTAGAAGCAAACTATTACATTACTACAACATTACATTGGCAGAATGGAAATAATGAAGTGTATCTCCCCATGACCCCTAATGACATGTAACAGCACCCTCCATGGCCCCCCAGAGGACACCAGAGCTGCTGGGGGATGATAAATATCTGCTCTCAGAGCAAGGGCTGGCAGCACTTACTGAGACAGGATGCTGTTTGCTCTAAAACCCCATGCCACAGCCCTCAACAAACTCTGTATGTTAGTAAACTGACAGAAACAGACTTGAAGAAAGGATTTTCATATTTATATAATACGTTTAAGATAATTAGGATAATTAAAATTCAGAAAAGGACTGTTACGGAAAAAAAAGAGTAGCAATAGCTTTAAACACTTAAATTGTAATGGCTGTTGCAAAGAAAACCCAATATAATGGTGAACCATCATATTAATTTCACCAAAAATATAGGGTAACATAAGCCTGAATGGCTGATACCATTTCCCTTCCTTTCCTTACTTTTTTCTGTCAATGCCTTGCCCTTGAGAGCAGGAAATCTGCTAATACATTGTGTAACCCTATTTCTATTTCAACATCATTTTTGACCTTAGAGCATGACTTCAACATATTTCAACTGATTTCAGCTGTGCTATAAAATCAACAATATCAGCATTAAGAATAACTCTGCTTGTAAGCAAAGTTCTACGAGTGGATCAACTGGATTAATACAAAAGATCCATTGTTTTTCTACCGGCACAATAATTTAATAGTAGGGTGCTTATCTTTTCACTGGGACTGAAATTCATTCTTGTTTAGACTAGTGTCTAAACTTGGCACAAACGCTATGAAAATTCCTTTTAAGCCCTATGAAGGATTTAGCACTTTAGAGGGGTGTAGGCAATTCATAAGACTCTGAAATTCACTTTAGAAATTTTAGACGAGCACTGTGGCACCAGTGCTGAGATTCACTGAGTTATTGCTACACAGCAGAATGTTAGAAACCTCTCAGCCAAGGAAGAGATGGCTTCTAACACCAGAGAAGACATAGATCAGTCATATCACAATTTTTTTAGTGGCAAAGGACACTGAAACTAATTTGTAGAACCTAAAGCATGGTCAAAGAAATTTTGATACCATATGAGGTACCTAGTGTTCATTTGGTATAGTTCAAAAGAGTGCTTGAATTTTTTCAAAATATTTTAAAAAGCTTCCATGTGTATTGCTTCAGTTTATGTGAATTCTGGTGATGTGTGTGACATTTTATCTAAGCCTTTCCTATTAACGTGGTGTTTTAGATCATCAGACATATGTTAATGATTTCAGAAATGTGTCCAACAGAAACAAAATGTCAACAATCAAAGTTTGCTATTGGCCCACTATAACTACCTTATTTTTAATTTTTTAAATTCTTTTTTAAATGAAACCCACAGAAAAAAATCTGCAATTTAAACAACATAATCACCTAAAATATCAGATCAAGAAAATAAAATTCCTTTCCCAAAGAACTGTCCTATGTATTGTATCATGAAATTAGAGAGGAAAAGGCATCTTTCTGGGCAGAATAAACAGAGGAGCAAGTGTCATAAAAATAATTAGCCCACAGCCCACCTGGGGTACTGAGAAATATGCTACTGACTTATAACATAAAGTACCTTTAAATATCTCTATTGTAATGCAAGGAAGAAGGCAAAGGCCATTGAACTACCTGAGAAGTGTGGGAAACATCTTGCTAATTACAGTGTATTATTAACCATTTATATATGTAAACTAGATATTGTCTATGCACTCACAAAACAGAAATGAAGTGGTGTAGTCATAAACAAATAGCCATCAGGTAATTATGGAGCATTTTTCATCTGAGAATTACTTCCATTAAGAAAGAAACAATATCTGACTTTAGTGGCAACTATAAATGATCTTTAAAAAATGCTAGCTTTTGGGTATTTTTCCCTAAAATATTTATGCTAGAAATGAAATCAGTTTCAGGATTTGCCAAAAATGTTTAATAAGCTGCAAGATAGGAAAATACCGTATTAAAATAGCAAAAACTTTTGATTCCTTACAGTTACTTTTTTTTTCCTAAATCTAATTGGGACCAACTGGCCTCATTGCTTCTTATAAACTTAGCAATATATATTCAGAAAAAGGAATAAAAATGAACAGATGTTTCTCCTTAAAGAAGTCAGACAAAGATTTTTCTTACACAATAAATCAGCTGCTAGTGGATTTCCAAGACACTGCTCCAGGCTAACTGTTTAGGTATGGCTTAAAAACCTGGTTTACCTCTGTATGTATCCAAAACTGGTAAAGCAGATTAAACTGTAAATGAACAGCAAAAACCGAAGGGGGAATGAAAAGAGCCATGGGCAAGTTGAACATCTGAAAAATGAGAAAGAAAACATACATTAGATATAGAATTCTAAAGTCATGATGATATAATGAAGTACTATCAGGAGCTCAAAGCACTGCACGATATACTTGCTTCTTCTAATACATCCGTAATGCAGACATTACACAGCATACATAGATAGTTATTATGTTACTACTTGATGTGCCATAGCAAATGAGACATAAATTGATCCAAAACTGATTTCCCACAAGCCAAACTGAGCAAGTAGAAAATACAACTTAAGAATTCATAAATTCTGGTATTAGATATTTATGCTGTGCACTATATGGTGCAGACAGCAACATAGCCTTGACATTAAGGGCTCCCATACAGGGAAGAATTATCACAGATTAAGCAAGGTGTGAATTTATAACACTATAGCTTTTCCATCCAAACTCCCTACATAAGCACCATGAGGGTAAGGCAGCTTACTGGGCTTTCCAAGTTATTTATAATTCTCACCTTAAGTTTCTTATGGCATCTCCCATGAAGTCCCAATATATTGCTGAGTCCTAAAAATATGCTTGCATGAAAAAAGTATCAGAAAACTGCTTACTTGGGAAATCCTGGTATCTTAGATACAGATGAAGTCTTGGGAATTTCAAAATTAATTGCTTAACTGGCTGAGCAATAGAATAAGATTTGTAAGACCTTCATATGTTAAAAGTCTGTCTGCTTTCTTCAGAAAAATACTTATCTTTTTATTTTCCCTTTTACATGACATTGTGTTATATCACCTGCATCGAAAAGTTAATACTTCTCTAAAATACAGAGATTTTTCCTAAACTAAACAGTAGCAGAGGTATCTTCAAAACTTGAAATCTCTTTAGAACTTGGAGAATATCTGTTTGGCTGACAAGAGCTCCCTCTGAAGCACAGGAAAATTAGAAAAATCCATTTCCAAATTACTCTTGTCCTTTTTACAGAAATCAAATCTTTTAACATCCAAGAAGGCAGTCCAGTAGCCATGACAAGCCTCCTAGACCAGGAATTTCTTTCGTGTAAGTCTGGACATGGCATGTAAAACCAGTATTTTCTCAGTTTTAGTCATAAGGGCTGCCCAACAGATTATAAGTCACACTGAGGCTGTGAAAGAACTGCACTTCCACCCCAGTGATATGACTGATGCTCTCAAGAAAGTCACCACAGACATATCTCATTGTGACAAACCAATGGAGGACCAGCACCTTGCAATATCAGCTTAGTCTGCTGGCTTCAACACCAGACAATGTCTGAAACACTAGGACAAAACCCTGAAGCCATTGCAGTATCACCTGGCAGCGCCGTGACAGCTGGGATTTCAAAATCCACATTTAAAGGCTTCATGGATCACAGCTGCCCCACAAATTACCTACGGGGTGTTTCTGTCTTGGAAGCAGCTTTCCAAGAAGTAAAGGAATCTAAAGGTAGTAGAGGGGGCTAAGTTTCTGTCTAATGGCATGATAACAGCAGGATTTTTTAAAAAAAGGAATGGAGAGGAAATTGATTTAAAAAAAAAAAAAAAACAACAACAACACAACAAAAAAAACCCCAAACCAGATGGTTTTCAGATTATTCATGGAAGTGGTTACAGGATTGAAAGCAAGGTTAAAAAATTATATGCTTTTTCCCTAGACGTATCAGAATCAATTTGGTCGTATTTACAGATGACTCAAAGGGGAAACAAGGATCATCTTCATATTTATTTCCTAACTTACTTTTCACAAGAGTACTAGGATTTCCCTGCTAAGTGGTGGGATGAAGGAAATTTTATACAAACCTATAGGTAAATTTGAAACTGTCAAAGGAGAATGTTTTACTAACTGCCTCACATTTTCTTGCAATTTAAGCTTTATTTTGCACAGGAAGGATTTTAAAGATCATTTGCAGTAGTGGAACTCATAGAAAGAAATGAAAACTTCTCCCATACCAAGATTCGACTTTTCCTATTTGTGGTTCCACTGAAACGAGACGAGTAATCTCAGGGAAAAAAAAAATCATTAAACAGTTCTTTACTGGAAATGCCAATTCACCAAATCAAAAGATTTCATGGCAATGTACCATCTTTAACAAATTTGTAGAGGAAAAGCTTTCCTGGCTCCAGAATGGAATTTCTGGTCAAAACTACAAGAAAACTTTTATCACACTGACACACTGACAGATCTTTTCTCACTTGTGAATTCAGCAGCAGAGATTGGGGAAGTGCTACAGTAGCTGACGGGAAAAGCATCCAGAGAGGAGGTGCAGAGACATTTGCACCTGGGGCTGCTGCACTGCAGCTGTTTGCCCTCACGCCAAAGGCATCGCCCCTTTGGAATGTCCATTGCCCACTCTCCCACACGGGCATCTCTACCTTTCTCCCTCCCATCTGTAAGTAAAAGCTTATAACCACTTCCACCACAGGAAGGGAGTGCATTGAAACTCCTGAGGTTTAGCGGGAGCACTGAGTTTCCATGCTGGGTCTCTGGGGCCACCTGCCGATGCAGGTCTGTGGGGCAATGGGGGGGCTGCAGGACAGCTGTGGACAGCAAGTTCCTGTGGGCAGGAACTCCTGTGAGGGCTCTGCAAAAAAAAAGCCAACCCATTTTTTACAGATCCCACACCTGGCAGACTCCTCAGTAGACAAGTGACTGACTGTGCTGAAAACTGTGTTACCTATTCCCTTTCCAGACTTGTACGTAGATGTTTCCACTGCTTTTATAGTTCAACACTTTATCTAAATGTACCGTCTAAAGTGATCAAATTATTATGGATTTAATATTTGCAATTAAATCTCAGCCTTAGAGGAAAGTTGAGAATGGTACTCAAAGCATTAAATCATAGCTTTTCAAAGTGTATGTGCAAATCTCTCACAACTGCACTTTGGCTGTTTCGTCACTTATACATTCATTTATATAGCATTATCTTGCTTTAGCTTGCTGTTTTCTTCTTAATAATTAATACGCTTTTTTTTTGACATCTTTTTCCCACCAAATGGGCCTCAGCAGTATCTCTCAGTCTTCACAGTAGGTTTGCTTCTCCATGGCCCCTCCAGTGGAAAAACAGAAACACTGTATGCAAACAACATGAAGCACCATGCATTTGGTTCCAAAATCAGGAGTACTTCACACGCCACTTATTGTCAAACACATTTTTCTATTCTCTTTCATTTCACATCTTTTCAGTCATAGATTAACATGCTGATTTATTTATCTTACAATGTTTAACTTAAAACACAACAGAGCTGGCAGCAGAACAGTCACATAATCCCACGCTATCCACCATAAGTTTCTCACACCCTCCACAAAATTGGATGTCAAACTCATTGAACAGTACAGTACACATTCAACAAGATCAGATCGCTCTCAGAGATTAACTAAGGATTTCACTGAGTTTCAGCTTCAAGGCAGATCCATCCACAGTTCTGGACAAAACTGTCAGTCCGAAAAATCGCAGTTCTGTAAGAATTAGCAAGAATTGTGATCATGCACAATAAGGCGTTGCAGAAGGAAAACTGGTGTATGTCTGAAAAGTTCAGGGAGGAGGCAAAACAGTATTTACATTAACCACAAGTTTTGGCTAATATCAAATACTTGGTGAAAAAAACCTGGCACACAAAAGTACCATGTATTCCTAGACTCATTTCCCTTTGCACAAAGCATATGAATTTTAAATGCACATATATTATTTGCCAACTGATACCAGTGTGGTCCTGAGGATGGTCTTTGGAATCCAAGGTGGCCAGACATCTTAGTCTTCCAAGTATTTTATGCTCTCTGAGGTATCATCCTCAAAATCATTCCATCAGACAAAGTTCTCATATGCACACCCATATGTACACACAGGCTTTTTGTCTTTTTTGAATTATTGTTTTTGTTAAGCATTTGCACATATGGTCCCAATGGGTAAATGGGCAAAGGTTAAATCTTTAACACAGCAGTATTTACAGAGGAAGCAGGGTTGTCACAGACAGACATCCCTTCCGCTATTGTTCATGACAATAATTTAAATTCTACATAATCATACTAACATCAGATGATTATTTTCTTAATAAATAAACAACAAGAATTAATATAGCAGACATCAAGAAAAAGATCTAAGAAATGGTACTGCTTCATGATTTTCAGAAGAAAATTTCCCTGGAATGTAGCACTTTAACTAACTTAATGTCATGCACTTAAAGCAGTTACTAACTAGAGACTAAGTCCATGTTCAGTTACATAAGCATAAATCCACTTTACCACAGTTAATGGAGTTATACTGGGTTTGCATGGGTGAGCATACTCTCTTGACTTTGAGTCATTCGCTCACAGGCTGAACAGAGAGATTGCCAAAGGACTGTGGGTTTCCTTCACAACCCATATTATACCTCATTGGAGAATATATATAACTATATGTATGTATTTATGTATGTATATACATTTAATATCCCTTTTGAACTCTAATTCTGAAAAATAAATTTTGAAGTTATTAATTTTGAATAATACACAACCAGACAAACTTCAACTGATTGAAAAAAAAAAAAACCAAGTCAAAAGAGAACTCAACTTAGGAAATCAGCAGTTACCCTGGGTGCAGAACTAAACCCTAAATATTATGTTATGTTTATAAATGCATTTGGAAATATACTTTTAAAAATATGTATATAAATACTGAATATGTACACAGCTCACCATTTCAAATTAATTTTATCTGAAATAACACTATGTAACATACTGCCCTTACCTACAAGAGTATTGATATGACATGAATGAGCAGAGACAAATATCCATTTGCATGTCCAAAGCAAATTTTAATGATGATTTCTCTCCCTGCTCCTTTTAGCTATACAGACATATTCTGAAATAATTGAATTATACTCTGCTCTTTTTCTGTACTCATGTATGAATAACTGAATGAAAATTCTCCATTCTACTCAGAAACTTATGAAAATATAAATGCAGGATTATATAGTTAGCCTTCTTTAACTTTTGTAGCTATTTTCATGTTTGCTGTACAACATTAGTGAATATATTTTAAAAGTTATGAATATCAGAGTCTTCAGCTTCATCTTATGTGTCAAACATCTTCTAAAAAAATGTTTTTCTTTCAAGGGAAATAAACGCTATGTTTTAACTTTTACTGAACCTTGTTGATATTAACTTGTTTGTGAAATCTTATGCAACTTACCCAGGAGGTGTATTTCTGCAGTAAAGATTGTCTCAAGGCTGTGAATAAGTTGTAATCTTCTGAACTATGGTGTACTTGGTGTGCAGCCCACAGTATATTAACCTCTGCAAAAACAAAATTTCTAATGAGGTTTGTGTTAGAGAAGCAACATTTGTTTCCCAAGGCCTTTTTTTCTTTAGCTGAAGCAACTAATCCTCCAGTTTACTCTTTGCTATTTTACATTAACATAAAATAATAAAAGCTAATGCTCAAAGCTGAGTTTGTGTAGGCGGGGTTGCATGTCTGTCAGTGCACACAAGTCAGTGTAAATTTCATGCTGAAGTAAGGCGAGGCTGTAGCAGGAACTAAAATCATTGCTGGAAGACCAGAAGAATGTGTGAAATGAGAATTGAACAGCCAGAAAACCTCATCTGAGTCGTGGTAACATGAGTCAGTAGGAGCTCTGTACAGGATTCAGAGGGACAAAGACTGAGGATGCTCTCATGCTTGCAGTTGATATATTTAAAGATTAGAAGGGGACACAAAATGTTCCAAAAATCTTATGCATCAAATTTAAACAAACAACTTAACTGGTGTCAGCTTTTATCCTTACATTTTTCTGTAATGTGTGAATCTTCAACCCACTTGTGCCACAGACCACAAAACACAGCCACTGCCTGCCCACTGGTGACAAATGGAAAAACAAACTGATGCTTGCTGGGAAGCCTTGACCCAGCCAAAGGAGAGCTGTGGCTCTATTGTTACAGNTAATGTGCCACTATTTTTAAAAGTTAAAAAAAAAAAAAAAAAAAAAAAAAGTGCTGGAATAAGGGCAAAACCAGTGTCAGCCACGTCCTCCAAAGGCATGACGCCTCTAAGGCACTGAAATGAGGAATACTCCAAAATCCTGATTATATTTCAAGGCATTTTCTCACACTGTATCTGGCCAGTGGGAAGTGGGATGTTAAAATAGAAATATTCCTGGCCATCACATATATAGCTATAAGGATTGCCTTAATTACAGGAAAAAAGGATAAAGCATGTGGTCAGTGCAACCCAAATAATGCCTATTTATCATAATCTTTAATTTAAGGGCTCAGGTATTTCAAGGGATGAAGTATACACAAACCTCAGCTGATTACAGAAATTAAAAGTTGACCGGCTGTCTGCCAGCTGCACACTCCCATTCCCACTGACCTTGTATCACCAGAGCCATTAGAGAAGTGCCTCTAGCAGATATTAGAATCACATTCAGAAGATGATTTTATAATGGATGTCTGAAGTCCTGTAATTATTTGCACCCAAATTTACATCAAACAGTTTAGGTCTAGTGATTAACATGTACTTCCAATCTAAAGTAAGGCAAAAAAATCCTCTTAATGAATCTGAAAGTACTTTACCATTTAGGGGACTAGATAGTCTTGTAACAGGAGGTAACAGTCTTGTATGCAGGCAACTGGTACTTTTAAATCTAATTAATTTTGACAATTTGGTAATTAACATCACAAAATAACTTTTAATTACTTCTAGGGCCTTAAAATACTTAAAATTGCTGAAATAATCTGTAATTTGAACTATCAAAAAAAATTTAACACTGAGTGTAAGAATTCTTTCTTCTTTGAATACATTTGTTCCTGAAGGAAGAAGTATTCACTATATCAATAATTAGTGATGTCTCTCTCTCAAAAAAAAAAAAACAAAACAAAAAAAAAAAAACCAAAAAAAAACCCAAAAAAAACAACCAACCTCATCTCAATGCATCTCTGCCTAATAAACACACTGGGAAATGCATTATTCAGGTGAACTTCAGTATTTGATAATAATTTGTGTTTGAAATGCTTCTCAAGACCTCGACAGAAGCTAAATGAGTGAAAAAAGCATTTGAAAAGGTGGAGGTTAAAGACCTGTCTCCTTAGTTGTTTTAAAAGCATTTACTTCCTATCACAAACTGTGTGTAACATAAGCCTCCACTCAATGAAGTACAGCTGTGCAAACAGGGTACAGTAACTGGATCTTTCTTCTTTCCCTCAGTCATTTTTCAGCATTATGAAAAGTTCAAGGAAGGGAATCTGTGATGATTTTTACAGTCTACTTTCATTGTAGTTAAGGTCAAATGGTTTTCAAAGCGGATTACTAAAAAGGCATTTTATAGGATCCATTTTTCAGTTAAACTGCCTCTTACACTAACAAGTATATGGAATAAGGTAATCAAATATTGGTAATATGTTAGTTATTCAGATGTGCGAGCCGGCTTAAATGATCTATCATTCAAAAATGCACCACAGGAATATTGGGGAGATAAACAAACAATTCTTCCACAAGTAATTTAATTGCTACAGCTATTTCTGACATGTTACAGGTAAGTAAATTAAATCCTGCTCCTTAATCCTATTGTTGATGACACCAATGGCACAGACTACGTTAAATCGCTTTGAGAAATAGGCAAACTCAATCAGAAAAAATATTTGTATTAAAATTAATCTGAAGAAATTGATAATCAATAACTTCTAATTTGAAGCAGAAGAATAACCTGAATGGGTGAAACAGATCACCCCAAAACTCAGTCTGTAAGCATTAGTACATTAAAAATATTACAACCATAATGCCAAAAAGACATCTCTCAAATCTAAGAAACAGACCAAGCATTCTTCATGGAATAAAGCTGACTGCTTACCAACTGCCCACAAGAGAAATGAAATTGTATGTGTCTACAGAAGACTTGTGGTTTCACTTTTTCATTTCTAATGATGGTAACTTGAAAGAAAATGAAAAAAAATATTTGAGTGAGGATAAAATTATAAAAGACTCTCTCACATGGACTTTCCCATATGTATTATTACATAATGACCAATAAAGAAAGCAAGGCTGAGCCAATTCCAACACAGATTAAAAAAAAAAATTCTGCAGAAAACAGGAAGTATTACTGCATTTTATAAAATTATCAAATCCTACTGTGAAGCCACAGGAAAAAAGTAGGCGATGGAATTGGAGAAGCCACTGAGACAGTGCTATAATGGAATTTTTGGTGTTACATAATTCAAACATGACTGTTAAATACAATTCAAAAAATAGACAACTTCAATACACTTATACACAAACTTCCTATTTTTGATTGAGGAGAGTAAACCTCACGGAATCATAGGGTAATTCAGGTGGGAGAGAACCACCAAAAGTCTCTAGTCCAACCTCCTGCTCACAGCAGGACCAGCTTTAAGTTCCTGAGTCTCACTCGGGTCTCAGAAAATCTCTGCATCTGCTGCTATTACGAAGAACTATCTCTAAGTGAAGATAAAGGTAGAATTTCCTTTTCATGTAATTGTGAGGAAAGTTATGCAAGTTATACAGCACAGCAAGAGCCTCCTTTCCTGTCGTGGCTTTCCCCAACTTCCTGTTAATGGTTGGAAACATGATGGGCTATTCTCATATGGGGAACAAGAGGCAACTGCATCTTGGTACTGGAGTTAATCATTGTTGAATTTATTCCTGTTGTTATCATTATTATTAATATTATTATTATTATTACCACCATTAACTGAATCAATTAATACTTTCATCCATCACCCAATTTAAAGAATCAGCATGTAATCCCAGCAGAGAATAAATAAGTCCAGGTAAGTAGGTGATGAACGAAAATTGGTGCTACACAGAAATCGCAGAATGAAGGACGGGTTATGATTTGGCCCTCAGTTTTCATTCTAGCTCTTTAAGTCTCTCTGATGACATCTCAGAATCAGACCTGCACTTGCTAAAATCAGTGGGCTCCAAGCAGCTGAGAGAGTTGTATCCTACAACTTATTCCAAAAGAAAATGAAGATTTATCATTTTAGCATTAGTTCAATGTATAAATTCTGTTATTAGAAGAAAGAAAATGAGAAGCTGAGGGAAGTGGCCTGGAAAAGCACAGGCTTTGAGGGAATTTACTAGTAGCCTTGTAACAGCAACGAACCACTGGATAACAAGAAGCTGGAGCCAGGCTTTTTTCAGTGGTCCCATTTATCTTCTTTTCTGGATTTTTCAAAATGCGGCAAGATTATTGATGTTATCCTTCTTTTGTACTTCTTCCTTTCTCCTCCTAATTAATTCATAAAATGTAATGTTTCACACACTTTCAAAATCATATTGCTAAGGTGACCAATGATTTTAAGCTTAATTTTTTAATTTAAAAATAATTTTTCATTACTAATCAAGTTCCTTTCTATGAATCTCTAAGACAGATCCAATGCCTGGCCCATTTTTCACTGCTTATGAAGTATTTTGGTTTTATTTATAGGAAATGTTCACTGTGCACATAAGATTCCTCTTGAAGAATACATAATACAGAGGTGCCAAAATGAGAAATTTTTTTTGTTCATTTCAGTAATTTTAAGTGATTTACATAGCCCAACACATTTTGGTTAACAACAGGAGAAAAAATGTATGCAAAAAAACCCCTATAGTCATTTTAAGGAGTGATTTCAACGAAAACAGCCATTTTATGAAATCCTCAGAATGAGTGACTTGGTAAAGATTTGATGACTCTTGAGTAAATAATCAACACTGACTGTAGCTAGGAGAACAGGTGTAAGTTTCCCTTCAGCACCTACTTAAATTTAAACAGAGCCTTTGCTATGCTAGCCATCTTTTAGAAGATGGCATGGTCCCAACTGACCCTTTTTGGAATCTGTTGTTCCTAAAGCAGGTGTAACCCACAGGGCTTCAGAGCAGGTACTCTTTGCTGCATTCACCTACAAGCAATCAAAAAGGCATCATCTCCTGCGTCTACTTCTCTCTAGTCAGAATTAGTAGAAACCCCAGGATGACTGAGGAAAGAAAAATGGCCTGGAAGGTAGAAATGTCAGTCACCCCTTTTCTATGCATTTCAGCCCTACCTAAAAAGATAGAGGAAAATGCATAGCATTAAATAATTTATCTGCTAAACTATTACCTTTTCTGATTCACAGAAAAACCCCCAACTGTTTGATTACTCACTACCTTTCTGCCTTCTTCTAACTGATGTGTTCATGGAATCACAGAAGCACAAAATGAATATGCTGAGTTGGAAGGGACCCACGAGTTGGAAGGATTATCAAGTCTAACTCCTGGCCCAGCACAGGACAGCGCCAAGAATCACTGCATGTGCCTGAGGGCATTGCTGAAACACTTCTTGAACTCTGCCACGCTTGGTGCTATGACCACTTTCCTGGGGAGCCTGTTCCAGTGCCCAACCACCCTCTGGGTGAAGAACCTTTTCCTGATATACAACCTAAACCTTCCCTGATGCAGCTTCATGACTGGTCACCAAAAAGAAAATCTCAGTGTTTGCTTCTCCACTTTCCTTCACAAGGAATTTGTAACTGCAATGAGGTCTCTCCTCAGTCTCCTCTTCTCCAGCCTGAACAGACCAAGTGACTTCAGCTGCTCCTAATACGGGTTCCCCCCAAGGCCCTTCACCATCTTTGCTGCCCTCCTTTGGACACTCTCTAACAGTTTAATTTCTTTTTTCTATTGTGGTACCCAAAACTGTCCCCAGAACTCGACGTGAGGCAGATCCAGTGCAGAGCACAGCAGGACAATCCCCTCCCTTGCCCAGCTGGCCATGCTGTCCCCGATGCCCCCAGGACACACTTGGCCCTCCTGGCTGCCAGGGCACTGCTGGCTCATGTTCAACCTGACAATGACCAGGACCCCCAGGTCCCTTTCCTTGGCACTGCTCCCCAGCTTCTCATTCCCCAGTCTGTCTGTACATCCAGGGTTGTTCTGATCCAGGTATAGAATCCAGCACTTGTCTTTGTTAAACTTCCTGTTGCTGGTGATCACCCAGACCTTTAATTTGACAAGGTCTCTCTGCAGGGCCTCTGCCTTCAAGGGAGTCAACAGCTCTTCCCAACTTAGTGTACTATTGATGCTTTTTAAGAATTTGAATAAATCCCTTCTCATGCAGAGCTTTTTCATAGAATCTCATTCCCCATTTGATTCTACACTTGCATTGGAAGAGCAACCCTGCGATGCAGTATCACTTAAATTTTGTTACTGGAAAGGACAGTTACCAGATTTTTTTTTTAATAAAAGTTGGCTAAAAAACTGTATTTTTGGACCTATTTGGGATCCATTCCACACAAAATCAGAATCTAACAGCTTAGCTATCATGTCCACAGCAGAAATAGATATGAACTGTGTGCAACTCTCCTGTTCAGTCTGTTGTGGTGTAGCCCCTATTTTGTGACTCTTCTGAGCCAATTTTGCTTTATGTTTTTTGTTTTAGTGTTCTTCAGGCAGAGTTGCAGGATAGGTGATTTGCCAAAAGGCTCTGCTTCCTGCTTATTAGAAATATAATTCTTATAGGAAAAATTCTTTCCTCGGTTACGTTAGTGTTAGCACAGAGCTGTGCGGGTTTAATGAGAACAGAACTACATCCAAGGAATTTATCTGGAAGGCTCTGTTATATACCACACACTAAGAAGCATGTATACAGGGAAACGTACACTTTTTTGTTTTATTTGGGTTTTTTTTTTTAAATAAGACACATTTTTCTTAAATTGTGGCCTTGGCTACAGTGAGTTTCAGCAGTTTGTATTCTCAAGATAATCACATTTGTAAATCAAAAGACTGGCTGTAAGGAGATCTGAGTCCAAGTGGTGAACTAGACTTGATTTACTATAAACCTTCAAATGATTTTCTTAACCTTTCTCTTCTCATTTTTCATGAGAAGCACCTGTCTGTTCACGTTCCTGACCCAGATCAGTTCTAAGCCTTTAGAAAGTAAGAGTTCCACCACTGTTTAAAATATTAGCCATTGCTCATCAAGTTGGTGTGTCAGGAGAAGGGAGCCAGTATCAAAAGAAAATCATACTAACAAGAGACACCCTGTGGTCTATATAATCACAGTCCAGCAGTTTAATTAGTAAATTTCACTTGGTGTTCAGCATCTGATCCTTCTGTGTTGTGAGATGTGCTCTTTCTGAGCTTTAGTCAGGATTATCTGTTTTTCAGCCTTCTTCTTATGTTACTCTATGTGGTCAGCAAACTATTTAGTGAGTGGGCTAACTTGTAATCAAGTAATACATGGTATACACTCCCATGGTTTGTAAGCCAAAAACTGGAGCAACCTTCTAAAAAACCTGCCTCCAGAATTTGTGCACAAGCCAAAACCTCCTGCTTGATCTGCTGCCATACCAGTTGAAAACACAAATCTGCTCCCACACAAAAAAGTCCACAATAAGATCTGCAAAACTTAAGATGTAGAATGGTCTGGGGAAACGTGGGAAGAATCAAGATAAGCCAAAGTATTACACATGCTGCCCAGAATAAACAACAGGCCAGATCCTATCCCCTTTGAGCAAGAATCCAGGGGACTGTGAATTAAACTCAGATACTCTTCTGAATCTGTAAAATATTTAAAAGATCATGTGGTTAGGAAAGCAGGGGCGTTCCAGGTCAAAAATAATGATCGATCCTCTAAACCCATACGTGCCTTATGTTATTTCCTGGCACCCCCATAAGCATACCCAAAGATTCAGTCTCTTGGAACTAGGAGGAGCAGTTCTCTTGGAAACTAAATTGCATGAGTCAAACTTCATGCAGTATTGTTACAGCCACGTAAACCAGAGTAAGAATCTCAGTTATTACATTAGGACAGTGTTAACTCATGGCCTCTGAGCTTTTCATAGTTTCCAGGAACTGAACAGTCTGTTTCCATGTACACCATGGAAAGCCACAAGTGAATAAAGGTTATCAGGTAAGATTCAGAAATAAATAACAATGACTCAATCTCTGACTTCACTCATAGTTCTAACTGAAAATGAATGTGCATTCCTTTGTGAGAAAAGATACTGAGAAGAATAAATGATCCAAAGCAATTTTAGCCTGCAGTTGTTGGATTTGGACACTTCCACAAAGACAAATAGGAAAAATTTTAAAAATTAAGAAAAATACAGAAGGGATAAAGTTTTAGTACTGTGTATACAAGTTAACTCTGAAAATGGAACATTTGCCAAGTCTTTCAGTCCACAGTAGGTCTCTCACAAAAATTCTGCTACAACAAGTTGCCTGACCAGCCTGTTTCTCACACCTTCCTGAAGCCAATTTTCAAGTGCTCTAGTTGTCTGGAGCAGCTCTGCAGCTGGTCAAAGCTTAGTTTCCCTGAGCTCTGGACAATCTCTGTAACAAAGATAGGAGTCTCTAGACCATCAGGAACCATGATGGCAGCTGTTGCACTTACACTTGTCTCTTTCACATGTATATAAGGCTTGATTCAGGTATTCTGTTTTCCAGTTGTTAAGGATTTCATAACAGATTCTTTATGTGTAAAAGTGTTAAAACAGCTCTGATTTGTTTAAAAAAAATAAAATGGTGCCATGGCAGTTTCAAGGATAACCAGACCATAGCATAAAATCCTCTTTGTGAACCCAGTCCCAAGCCCTGTCAAGCATATCTCAAATGCTGGCCTCAAGTTTTTTTCAAATACCTTTCTTCAGTGAGGCTTCCTCCTGGTTATAGCAAGGTTTATCCACCTTACAGCTCACAGCCTCCTGACTGACACACCATACTTTAACTTCTGAAATTCATTGATGTAGAAACTTTTTGCAGCATTTCAGTCTTTCTGCACCTTTTTTACTACAAAAAAGAGAATACGGCTCATTAATTTCACAGCTCTAAATCATCATGTTGAAGAAGTTACGTTTATATATTAAAATAAAACCTATAACAAATTTCTGTGTAAAGAAGATCCCCAGCAGCTGTTTCAAAGTGACTTCTATAGATCTGTGCCACTTCATACAAGCTGCAGACTTGACTGAAGCTTTTCCCAGTATGGCCAATTACAGCACTGGCAGTCTTTAATTCTGAGCACTTGCCCACCTGTACAACTTAGTGTTACTAAACACTGAGGTCAAACTGTGGCATAAACGTGTGAAATGCATTAAGCGTGACAAAATTAGCATTGTATTCATTAGCCTGATGCTAAAAAGAGAACTGAGACTAAATAAAATCTTAAAAGGAAAAAAAGTTACTTTAAAAAGCCTAAAAACCAAGTTTTACTTCAATTCTTCTCCTTTTTTTTTTTTTTTTTTTTTCTTTTCCCAAAAGATTCTCAGCCACTGAAATGTAAGCTTATGCAATTTGAGAACATATTCATCTTGGAGGATCTTAGAAGGAAATTGCTGAAATGAAATGGGGAAAAAAAGAGATAATTCTCCTTTTGTTTTTTTGTGTGGGGGAGTGGGGTTGAGAGTTCTCCTCCTGTATTCTGGGCTGTCTTTACAAAAGATTGATGTCTGGTGTCACTGTTAGGAAGTGCAAACTGTTCAGCTTCATTGCAATCTATGTCCTCATCCTCTTGCTCTGCAGGATACCACATACTTTGGCAGGCAATATTCAGAAGGGAAGCACTTTAATGGCAAGAATGGATACCAGTGAAATCTTTTCCCACAATGTTCAAAACTCTGAATGTGCATACGTTAAAGCAACATGAAGCTGGAGGATATTAGGGAAAAAACAGTAACTGATAGTAGCTCAGACACATTCCTCTTATATTTTGCACCTCAGAACAATACATTCAAAAAATACTAGGGAAGTAGCACACAATGGTGTGTGGTGTGTGTGTGTTCTCACCCTTGTGTGTGTTTTTTTTCCCACAAGGGTGAAAAAATGGAAAAAAAAAAGGATGAACTGGAATGATTTCAAGTCTTCTAACCTAAAAGCATAAACATATTTTTTCAAAGGAAAAGGAAATATCCACGGCCCCTTTATGTATCTTTCACCTTTTAGGCTAAATTCCTGCATTCATTTATTTGGTTGGTCATTTTTTTTCCAACTAGATACAGTAAGAATTATAACTGATAGGTCAGTTTTTTTTGGTTTAAAAGAAGATTNGATAAGTCAGTTTATTCTGGTATAAAAGAAGAATCGGCTCTCCACTTTTCTCTTCCAAAGTGTTTAAATTACTTATTAAGCCAAGTTGCTGAATGATGGATGTGTGGAAATGCAGACTAGATTTGCAAAAAATTCTATAGAAATTTATGGAGATATTGGGAAAGCCTTGTGCTTATTAAACAGTGGTAGTTCCATTGTATTTGGTAGCCATCCAGTTCATTTATAGCATATGTGATGTGTGCTAAAAGAGCTCTGCCCGTCCACAAACTACATTTGGACCAGTGTTGTCAGTACTTATTTTATGCTCCCTAAGAGCATATAGTTGACCATAGATCCTCTGGGTTCATCAAGTAATTATCTATGACTGCATCTGTTATGGATGCTCTGGACATTATTAAGCATGCTAAAACTTTAATAGCCTTTTTCATTTATCATTTTAACAAGAAAGACCTGGAATCCATTTAGACAGATTAGATAAAGAGAGCAGAACACAGTCAATTGTCAAAGCAGGCAGACTCAATTTAAATGTGAAAAAGAAAGGTACAAATTTGCCTCCATACTCCACCGCGCTGGGATCTACTTGGTAGAGCACACCCACGAGTGTGTCAGCTGAGGTTATCTAGAGGATGCCTCTAGTACCAGAATGTTATCTTCAAGGTTTTGTATCTCATTGCTCCCTGTCCTGTCTCTTCAGCAGGGAACAGACATGAGCCTAAATTAGGACTACACAAATAAGTCTTAACATTGCAGCCATCAACAGGGATACAGGTACTGGCAACATGCTCGCATTTAGCCAAAAGGCATGAAATAGTCTTTAAGAAAGTCTTTTACGTGGGTGCCCCTTGCTACCATTGCTAACTCGTGAACTCCAAATATCAGGAGTATCAGTGTCCATGTATCAGTCAGAGGAGTAACTCTATATTACATTTCCTCTTTCCCCAAAATATTGATAAATGATTACTAGCTGATGACAGGTGAAGTCACATGCAGTGGAGTTTCAGGTATGGAGTTCATTTCAACGTGTGCCGTAAGTTCAGGTAATAAGTTTGGNGAGTGGGGGAGTGGGGTTGAGAGTTCTCCTCCTGTATTCTGGGCTGTCTTTACAAAAGATTGATGTCTGGTGTCACTGTTAGGAAGTGCAAACTGTTCAGCTTCATTGCAATCTATGTCCTCATCCTCTTGCTCTGCAGGATACCACATACTTTGGCAGGCAATATTCAGAAGGGAAGCACTTTAATGGCAAGAATGGATACCAGTGAAATCTTTTCCCACAATGTTCAAAACTCTGAATGTGCATACGTTAAAGCAACATGAAGCTGGAGGATATTAGGGAAAAAACAGTAACTGATAGTAGCTCAGACACATTCCTCTTATATTTTGCACCTCAGAACAATACATTCAAAAAATACTAGGGAAGTAGCACACAATGGTGTGTGGTGTGTGTGTGTTCTCACCCTTGTGTGTGTTTTTTTTCCCACAAGGGTGAAAAAATGGAAAAAAAAAAGGATGAACTGGAATGATTTCAAGTCTTCTAACCTAAAAGCATAAACATATTTTTTCAAAGGAAAAGGAAATATCCACGGCCCCTTTATGTATCTTTCACCTTTTAGGCTAAATTCCTGCATTCATTTATTTGGTTGGTCATTTTTTTTCCAACTAGATACAGTAAGAATTAATACTGATAAGTCAGTTTATTCTGGTATAAAAGAAGAATCGGCTCTCCACTTTTCTCTTCCAAAGTGTTTAAATTACTTATTAAGCCAAGTTGCTGAATGATGGATGTGTGGAAATGCAGACTAGATTTGCAAAAAATTCTATAGAAATTTATGGAGATATTGGGAAAGCCTTGTGCTTATTAAACAGTGGTAGTTCCATTGTATNTTTTTTTTCCAACTAGATACAGTAAGAATTAATACTGATAAGTCAGTTTATTCTGGTATAAAAGAAGAATCGGCTCTCCACTTTTCTCTTCCAAAGTGTTTAAATTACTTATTAAGCCAAGTTGCTGAATGATGGATGTGTGGAAATGCAGACTAGATTTGCAAAAAATTCTATAGAAATTTATGGAGATATTGGGAAAGCCTTGTGCTTATTAAACAGTGGTAGTTCCATTGTATTTGGTAGCCATCCAGTTCATTTATAGCATATGTGATGTGTGCTAAAAGAGCTCTGCCCGTCCACAAACTACATTTGGACCAGTGTTGTCAGTACTTATTTTATGCTCCCTAAGAGCATATAGTTGACCATAGATCCTCTGGGTTCATCAAGTAATTATCTATGACTGCATCTGTTATGGATGCTCTGGACATTATTAAGCATGCTAAAACTTTAATAGCCTTTTTCATTTATCATTTTAACAAGAAAGACCTGGAATCCATTTAGACAGATTAGATAAAGAGAGCAGAACACAGTCAATTGTCAAAGCAGGCAGACTCAATTTAAATGTGAAAAAGAAAGGTACAAATTTGCCTCCATACTCCACCGCGCTGGGATCTACTTGGTAGAGCACACCCACGAGTGTGTCAGCTGAGGTTATCTAGAGGATGCCTCTAGTACCAGAATGTTATCTTCAAGGTTTTGTATCTCATTGCTCCCTGTCCTGTCTCTTCAGCAGGGAACAGACATGAGCCTAAATTAGGACTACACAAATAAGTCTTAACATTGCAGCCATCAACAGGGATACAGGTACTGGCAACATGCTCGCATTTAGCCAAAAGGCATGAAATAGTCTTTAAGAAAGTCTTTTACGTGGGTGCCCCTTGCTACCATTGCTAACTCGTGAACTCCAAATATCAGGAGTATCAGTGTCCATGTATCAGTCAGAGGAGTAACTCTATATTACATTTCCTCTTTCCCCAAAATATTGATAAATGATTACTAGCTGATGACAGGTGAAGTCACATGCAGTGGAGTTTCAGGTATGGAGTTCATTTCAACGTGTGCCGTAAGTTCAGGTAATAAGTTTGGAGAGCTGAAGGTGCTCCTGCACTACCAGCAAGCACTGAAACAGATTGCAGGTCTGGGAGTGCAAAACAATGGCTGGCAACACCAACCACTAACAGATGAGGCCGGAGGTGCGGGGGAGCAGGAATACCAACAGACTCCTATGATGCTAATTCAGACTGATTTGTCAAAGAGCAGCTACAGCACTTGACCTGAAAAGGCACTCGTCCTACATACTCACTGGGCTTGGCAGCCACATGTCTCCTGAATGATGTTGCATTTTCTGACTTTAAAGGCCAATAGCTAGTGGCTGGATAATTAGTACCAGAGCTAACAGAAAGGAAAGGATTTCAGAGACAAAATAGCAAGTATGGAAAAAAAAATATTTTTAGCTGATTAATAATGACATTTTTACACATTTGACTAAACATTCATTTATTTTTTATCCTTTATCTGTTTGCTCTAATCTACAGAACAAGCTAAGACTGAAAGTTCAATGTAGGATGATACTGTTGTACTTTGTACTTTGCAATCATACAAAAGTAAGCATTAAAGCTATGAAGTGCAGGATACTAGACTGCAGGCTTACCTCAACCACTAAAGTTGTATATAGGAAACAGATCTGCCTAAGAAAAATAGGCTCTTCTACTCTATATAGTGTGGTTATTATCTGGCAAGGATAATGTATATAATTTTCAATATAAAAATAGAAATGTTTTTTGCTGCTTTGAGATCTCTGGTTAAAATCCATTGCTAGACAAAAGAACTGACCCAAAATGAGTGTGCTGTTGGCTTTTTTAGGCAGATTGAGCCAAACTCAACTCTAGTCTACCAAGAAAGTATTATTACTCCACAGCCAATCTCCACCTACTATTAGCAGGGGAAGAGAGGGAAACAGAGAATCTTTCTCTTTATCTGAAAAGTGTTGATTTTTTAATGGAAAACATACTTGTAAGTACAAAGTTTTACAGTGTGCTAAGACATACTGAACAGTATGCATTTATGTATAATTTCAAAAGATATTTTACATGCACTCCAGTACCCATTATCTCTATACCCAGCATGGGAGCTTTCAAACCTTTTAAGTTAAAGGACTACCCCATATTCATCTCACCACTAAATTAGTCTTTGATAGAAGACCCCAGCAACAGATAAATTCATTTTTTCAACTTCCCAGCCAAGAGACACTCAGTGGCAGCAAAACAGTGGCCAGAGGGAAGCAGAGCACAGCTGTGCCAGTACAGGCTAAGAATATTCTTTAGCCAAAACTCCAGAGGTATTGTGAGGAGCTTACACTAGGGAATCAGATCTAGATAATCAAATCAGTATAACTGGCAGGTTCCAATATCACACAATCTAAGACAGTGGCTACAGCACAGGAACCTTCTTTATTTAACCTCCAGGCAGAGAAAAGCAGGGGAAAAGAATTTAAAAAAAAAAAAAAAAAAAAAAGGGAGTGGGGGCCATTGTAGAAACACAAGCAAACCTAACTTAGAGATACCTGCTGAAATACATCAGAACAGTAAATTCACGTATGTTTATAAAGAACTTGAAGGATATGAAGATAGACATAATCTTTCGGAAACAGATCAGAACTTTAAGTGATTGTTGAAATAACTTTAATCCCTTCAATAACGTTCCCAATTATTTAACCACTGCCATAGAGAAGAAGCATGTCTGATAATGCAAGTGGGAATTGAAAGACATAGTCAGAATAGAAAATTTTTTTGTTCTTCAGTTTATAGTAAGAAAATTTTACTTCACAGGCCTGTTGTTTACTTCTGCTACTAGCCAAAAAAGCACTGTAGTTTTAAAGTAATAAATACTTCTCTTATTCCCCACCAACATTGCAAGAAAGACAGTAGTGTCTTGATAAAATCTGTATATAATAATAATAAATGTTTTGGCAGAACGTCAGTACAGATTATAAATAGTACAGGTGTCTGTTTCCAAATCTAAAAGCAAAACAAACATCTGCATTTTGCAACTGGCTAGGACAATCATACCACCACATAGATGTTAATCTAATTCTATTAGATTATTAGCCTATTCTATAGGCTTCTAATCATCCACATATTTTTTCTGAAACTAGATTCAAACCCCTAGATCAGGAGCACTTCTTTCTGTGCATTTGTTGAGCAGACAGAACCTACCAGCTCTGATCTCTTCTGAGACTTCGTGGATCTTCTGTACCGTTAAGACCACATAAGGTCTGAATAGTCAAAGTTATAAGGAAAGATTTATAAAGGTGTACAAGAGACAGATACATTTGTTTCTGGAATTAGATAGGGCTGGTGAAGTAGAGTTCAGTGGAAAAGCAGGTGGTTGAGATTATGATCAACCAGGCAAACAAACTCAGGCAAGCTGGACCAGATGGCCTTTTTTCTGTTACTAATATTACTTATGTTCCTATTCAGCTGTAAGAAATTACACATAGTTTACCTGTTCAGATTTTTCTGACTCAAATTACATAAGATCAATGCTCTCACTTCATTGTCACATTAAAACTTATCATGACACTGTCTGTAATTCTATTTAATAATTTACAATGCTGCCAACCCAGAGGAGAAACTGGTAGGTGTAATAGAAGAAGTTTTGCCTTTAACAACACCAATTACATAGCAAACCATATAAAAAAGGAAAGAAAAAAATCCCAAGAAAATCCTCAAAAACTTAATCTAGAGTAGTAAGTGCTACTATTCACAAACAAAATCTAAAGTCAAACCATATTTCCTGCATTAAAAGATGAAATTTTGAAGGAAAATTAATGGGCGTGACTAACCTGTAGTCACAGAGATTGCATGACACATTAATTTACAACTGCACTAACCATGTCTAAATCTCTCCTTCATCTAACATGTGACACAGTTCAGAGGCAATAAATTTAAAATCAGAACGGTATTTCACAGGTGCACGGAAGAAAGTAACATCTCTAAGATCCCAATTTGCATTAATTTATTTCAAAACTCTACAAGCAATTTTTACATGTGGGCTTACAGCTTATTTTGAACTTTGAACTAATATGAGTGTGGCTTTTCTGTGACAGCAGATCTAGTTTACTGTTAGCAAACCAAACTTTACCAGTTGTGAGGTATACTCTGATGCTGCAAAGATCCTTATAATCTAGTGAAAAAGTTAACTGAGTGAAAAGACTTACAGTATTATGACCAGACTTCAGAGCAATCTATTCAACACCTATCTATACCTATTTTCCAAAATATCACTCTCCACTGTAATTTGGTATCACACATAATAATACTGAGACAAAGCAAACTGTGCCTATCATACACTTTATGAAACTTTAGAAATCATTCTGCATTTATGTCTATTTACATTTTAAATATCATCTTGGTCATTTAAAGCCTAAGCTCTTCAAGCACTACAGGTGCAGGCACACTGGGGCCACATGAAGAACTGCTAAATTCCAGTGTACATCAATCAGGAATCCTAGAAGAAACCACAAAAATGTATAAACTATCTATACCTATTCTCTGTATGTTTTTATTAAACCATGCATAGAACGTGGTACATCCCACAGCCACTGATATTCACAGTTATTGATTGCTGCTTCATTTCCTTGTAATTATTTCAGAGGAATGCTGGAGGAAGAATCTGAAATTCAAAATATACTGTGGCTCCCAGTATAGATCATATTTCAGGAATAGCTTTAACAACATACTTCACAAATTTTCTTGATGCTGGCTCTGCAGACATGCAAACATTTTCATTTACATGTGGTATGGAGTTTTGGCTGGTTTGTTTACCATTTACAGTGACAGCACACAGCACATTTCTTCTAGATGTACTAGGCTAGCCTGTCAATGGAATGCCAGTGAAGTGAACACAGCTAAAATCAGCAGAAAGAAGACTTTACCAGTAGCACAGGAAAAAACCCCTTGAGGGGTATTATTCAAATCGGGATGTGACTCTAAATTTCTCAGAGTTGCACCTCTCCCTGGAATGGCACAACAGGGAGGCAATACATGGTTTTTGACACATTTCAAAGTTTTTAGGTATCTGAATTCAAAGAATTTTCTTGTTCTAGTTTATAAATGTTACCACTGTTGTGGTAAGGCAGAACTTCAGAGATTGGAAGCCTTCACCACATTCCAGCATTCTCTCATTTCAAGGGAAGTCAGATGAGCAGTTGTATCTTAAGGGTGTCATTACCTTGGAATTTCCTCACATAGAAATCTGATTATTTGTGTGTTCAAGTCTTTTGTTCAATCAGAATCATAGAGATTTAAAATTTCTGTCTTTGTTTTGCACCATGTACAGCACTGATAGCCTTTGTATATGGATCTGAACTGAAACAGTATTTATGCTACATATTCCAGTACTTTATGTCAGCCTCATTCATTCAAAACAATAAAATAAGCATTAATAAAAAAATTGAGCTGAAAGAACTTACTAATAGAGAGATAGATAGTTGAGGGCTTCTCCTGAAGGCCACAACCATAATCCCTGTGTGATCATCCGGCTGAATATTGTGTTAGTGTACTGTATATACACATGTTTAGTTATACAGGATTCTATTCTGCCTTTGCATAATTTATTGAAAATGTTTATTGTAGACTACTTATTCTCCCCTGTTTCAATGCAGCAGAGAAGAGCAGAATGTTTGTATATCATCAGTCCGAGTATCAGCAGGACACTTGAAAACTGAATCATAAAAGCATAGATAAAACCACCATACTCTATGCCAGCCACCACAGTCTCTTCTATGACTCTTCTACCATATTTTCAAGTGAATTAATATCCTAATTGACTCTTAGATCAAGACATGAACATGAACAAAATTGGAAGTATAGAAAGCACATTTCCTCAAGAATTCTCAAAACCACTAAATAAATAGCATGGTTACAACCTCCCGTTCACATTTAATTCAACTCTCTTCACTTCCAGTAATCAAGTGAAAAATGAAATCAGACCTCACATTTTCAGGAGCCTAACCAGGGACAAAGATATGTTTAAAAAAAAAAAAATCGGTGAGTGATTTTGCTGTGAGCATTGGCATTTTTTTAAGTTTAAATATTTTTGAGCAGTCACTTTTCATTAAAATTACTTAGAAACCTTCATTTTAATCCAGCTTAATAATTAAAAAGTAATTATTGTTTCTATAGTTATTTTTATTACAAAATACAATATCAGAAAGTGATCTGGTTTACTATTATATGTAATATTTCTGTATTTTGGCTTATATTACTTCAGTAGTTTGGAGACAGTTTAAGTACTCTTACCATATTTTTTTCTATCAAACTAGAGCAGACAAACAGCTTTTCAGTGAGAGCTTAATCCTGCAAGGTGCTGAGGCCTCAGCAGTGTGTACATGTTGTACACAGGCTGTCTTCTCTTGAGCTGCAGTCACAGACTTGAGCAACAAGAGATAATAAAACCTGTGAAACATAGAAAACTTGCTTGGACTATAACTCCTGAAAAATTTCACACCATTGGTGTCTTATGGATATTAGGAGCTTACATATAAATTGCCAACCTCATGACCCAAGGAGTATGCAGTTTATGACCTCATGAACCACTAAACCCACAGGTGCAAGGGTTTTCATGCATCTTGAAGAGTGAACCACAAATGACAAACATTTGCACTACATTCTCAGATAAATCAATGTTATCACCAACTTTAAATACCCAAAAGATTGTTCCTTGTCACTTTCACAGAAACATGTGACAATAATTTTGTATTTCTGGATAGAAAATATTCTGCTGATGGCAGAGTACTAAAAAAGTGGTTTTCCTTAGAACTTTTTGTAATATGTCAAAATGTTGCAGGAAGTCTTGACAACAAAAATTAACCTACTGACTAATCTTTGTACTTGAAAAGATTAATAAGAGTATTATTGAGAAATATATCTGTTCTGTCCTGAAATGTCTGGCTTTTATATCCTCTTAAACCTTTATCCAAAATCTGTATAAGTTAATCCTTTCAGTATAATGTCTAATGTTTTGATCTCTGGGTGTCAACCACATTTTTGGACTGGCCAAATTAGAGCTCCAGGGCCTGTGGGAGCAACTCACCAGCTCCATGTTTATACACTGCTGATGATTTTCCTAGAGGTGGCTTTGCCCTACCTCAACAACATCTTCGTGGGAAACTCTGTTTTAGAATTGACCCCAAGTGATGCTTATGGCAGTCAAAAAGCACCATCTTGCATTCACGACCATCTTTTACTGACTAATAAAGCCCTTGACAAAGAACAAGAATCATCCTCTGTGCCGTAAGTATTCAATCTATCACTTTGCACATTAACATGGATTTGACAGTTCTTCAGCCCAGAAGATCAGTACACAATCATTTAAAACACAGAAGAGACAGCTGGCTATGTACAACACACAAGGAGACTGCAATTTTGAACTCTTAACACAATGGCTCATTTGAAGGTAAAATTATACAAATGTTAAGATCAAGAAATTTGAGCAACGTGCACTCAAGATTTTGCATTCATAATCACCCCATACTCTGTGTACCTCTGTATAAGTATGTAGCTATATATTACCTAATGACATCCCCCTGCAGTGCAGTCACACACTGCTTACAGGCAGAGGTGTGAAGACAGATCCTACTTATAGCCGATTTTACTGGGCCGGTTTTCATCACAACTGAACTCTAAAACTTGAAGGGTGCATGTAGGGATTTGCCTGTGGACACTATTTTGGATTAATGAATAAGCCCCAGAATACACTGCACATATGATGAGATCTCCAGCTGCAACCCAGAGTAACAATTTATCATAGACAAGATCCGCTGGGTTCTATTAGGAAATGGGTTTAGAAGTAAGGCAGTGAAGATGTCATAGGTCACAGCCAAAGGACAGCTGAGGAAGCCTGTTGTGCTTAAGGCAGCCTTACATAACTGCCATGAAAAATTTTCAGCTCAAAATGCAACATCTGTGCAACCAAATCTACCACAGCAATTGTGAAGACGATGGCCAAAACCCAAGGAAAATTATACTATATTCTCTCATAAGAAGTACTTCCCATAAAGAGAATTTTATAGAACTTGACAGTGAAATTTTGAGGTCATAAGAGAGAAGTTTCAAGGGGCAAGCAGAAAGGATAGGGAAAATTCTCTATCAATAAGCATCAGCTATGTGTTTGCTCTGTCTGTCCTCAGTACTGCTGAAGGAGCCATGAAGGGGCTGTAATTTAATTGCACGTTAGGGGATGTAATTTAGGAACAAAGAAATTATTAATAGTTGAGAGCACTTATAAACTGATTAGCCACATATATATACAAACTATACTGATGACAAGCTGATCAACTATGTTTGTCCATGGACAGCAGGATTAAGTAAAAAATATATATTATCTTGCTAACATGAATCACTCCAATAAACAGTATTCTGCAGGGATTATCCAGATTTACTATAAGTACTAAAGCATACATAAGGGCCCCAAATTTTTAATATGATACATATACATGGACAGATTAAATGGTCATTCATCACTTTCAAAAAGTAATAATGCTTCTTCAATAAAAATGAAATTTCATCATAGACATGTTGTGACTTTGCTCTGCGTAGTAATTTTTAATTGAAATTCTGATTTCTGCTAATTTCATATGAAAGGTAATATAATGCAATGTATATCAAAATTAAAGTAAAAAATCTTTCATTTATTTCCTACAAACTGTTGAATGTTAGCTAGATGAGATGATTCAGAGATAAATAAAGGTAGATGTAACATTATCTCTAGATTAAGATTTCCCATATCTCTGGATCTTACCCCTAGGAAAATGTAAAATTATCTCTCTCCTTGACAGGATAGCGGACTAGTAAATTGAATCAGCTCAAGGAAAGGGCTGATGCACACATGAGAAACAAAGCAGTCAGGGTGAGATGGCAGCTAGACTTAAAAGGGAAGAAAATGCCAGGGGGGAAGGTGTGAATAGGGAAGAACAATGGTGTGGCAGAGCACTGGGAGTGTTGCTTGAAGTGGTTAGAAAAGCAAAGCAAAAACAAGAGACAGTCCCTCCATTCCAGAAACTGAACGTACTCACTTGATTTCACACGAGGTCAATATTGATGCATAGAATCATAGAAACACTTAGGTTGTAAATGACCTTTAAGACTGAAAGGTAAATGTGTATTTAAGCCAAGGCAGCACCAAACTTTGCTGAGGAAAGAGAAGGATCATAGTAGGTTCAGGAGGCTCTTTTAATTAGGCTAATGACAAACACCACAGCACACAGAGCATTCTAATGAAAATCTGATTCACTTTGCAGGCGTTCCTCACATAGAGCAAGGAGAATTTCAATATTTATCCTTAAATAATTCAATGTCCTCTAACCTGAATACAACTTTCTGTTAAGTAACGTTCTGGTCTGCTCTTCAATCAGCCTTAACGTGACTAGAGACATCACTTTGCTGTGCTTACACAGGAGATTCAACTGCTGCTTTTATTGCTGCTTTGAAAGTGCCACTTCACAGCACTCTACTGAACCCAGTTTAGATTTTTAGAGATCGAACTGATCTCTGGTCCAGATTCTACTGATGTATTTAAAGATGGAAGGAAAAAAGAAATGGGTCTTTGTTTTCTGCCTTCCCCTTAGATTTCTTTCTCAGAGACCATGACAACAAATTAATCCTTACACAGGTGCAATCCTTCTCCTAGAGACTGACAGCAAACGTTCACAGTTTTCAAAAAACTGGCTGATTTCATCAGTTTCATTTTCACAATTAATTCTGATATTTAAATTTGAGAAAAACCCCCAATCTCCTCTTAAAACACTGGGGTTTTTGTGTAAAAATTCTTTGGATTAAATGCATATGTGGAAAAACTCTAAGGTTTAAAGGTCTTAAATTAGTCACTATTAAATAATTTTGTTGCTAGGACTAGAATTTATTTTTTATAGTAAGAAAAATTGGAAGAAAACATATTCCTCTAAAATCTACACCAAAATAGTCTTATTGTTTAAAGTTTAAATTCTGAATACAGTTTTCTACAAGGCACAGGCATTTCATAGACAAAGGAAATAATAGGTATATATCTCCCCATTTCAAATTTTGCCTACATCCAAGAAATCTGATCCTTTGTTAACCACAGACACAACCATTATGAGTCAATAACAGATTTGCATATTAAAAAGAGGCACAATCTTTTGAGTTTCATAGTACTCTCATATATCAGGAAATAAAGCACAGGTATCTTTATTTTTTAATAACTTTTAAATAATCCAAAAATTAAAACAACTCATGGCATCAAAGTTCTACAGTCTTAATTAAGTTCAGTATTTACTAGAGGTTTCTAGAAGCAAAATTTGCTGTAAAAAAACAAACTTACATTAAACATTTCCAGTGTCTTCATCACTGCAGAAATTACCTCTAAAAGACTGAAATGCTATTGTATATCCTGAACTCAAAATCAAGATCAACCAAAAGTGAGGAAACATGGTTGTTGCTACAATAATCATTTTTTAATAACAGCAAAGGATGGTGAACATATGGCTATATTTCCAAATAAAATCCAGGAGCAGGTGTTGGGCTGTGGTTTATGGGTGTTTTTGCAATTTTAAAATACAGCAAAGCTGTTGCTGCTGCAGAAAAGATAAGCAATTTTTTTCTGGGCCAAGGGCTTTTTCCAAAAACTTCTTCAAAGGGATTATTCCTAAGTGAGGAAAAATTTTCCTTTCAAAATTTTATGCATCTTTAAATCATGAAAATTAGTTGGCATTACCTTATCGGTAGAAACTTGCAAACTCGCACCATAGCTGATAATAAAAGACAAAAAATCCCACCAAAATTAAATTTTAAAAACATAATTAAAAATAAATAGATCAAATTTTTCAAGCTTTGATTTTTTTTTATCCAGCATCACAAGGTAGTTCTCTAGACATTTTAATCCATCCTTGGAATCCAGACCCTAATTTCCCAGCTGATTTCTACCAGCCAGGAAAAGGCTGTCAAATATATAGACAGTACCAAATATTTTAGGATTTACATTCCTTTGGGTTTTTTACTTCCTGTTTATTGGGGCATACTGCAAAAGCATAATGAAGTGGTGAAGCTAATGTTTCAGCCCCCACACCACATGCTCATACTGACCTGAGAAAGCCAAGCCTCTGTAGGATTCAGAAGTTTGACCCCTTTTCTAAGGTACAGTGGGAAGGTTAGCTTAGCCCATAATATTAATGGCTTTCAAACTCTGTCAGCACAAACTAGTTTCAGATTTCTAAAAGATAACAACCTGACTGAAAGTAGTGAAGGAGAAAGCTGATGAAAAGGGAAATGCCTTTATTTTACCATCTTGCTCATAGCTACCACAGATACATTTAGTGTCAGGCTCACCACCTGGAACTCAAATTACTTGACATTTGTATCATTTACAGATTCTTGTTCATATCCAATCATTTTAGACACCCATAGGTGCAATGGCATCTATTTTGGCCAAGTTTACTGTATAGCCAATACTGTCCTTGTTAAATTGTTTAGTTGCCTCTGCGCAGTTTAACTGAAGAAAGAAAAAAAACACCACCAAAACCACATCAAGTACAACAATCAGTGAATTTGTATGCAATGAAAAAAATCCGAAAACTGAGCTATTGAAAGGAAGTGGCAGACAGGTTAATATAATACATTGTATTTCTTTAGGAGGCTGCTAGGCAATTCAACTTATTTTGAAAAAGATACTGTGTCCTCCCCAAATTGAGTAATTTGATGTGAATATCTTTATACTGAACCACCGGTGGTTTGAACTTTAGATGATCAGCAAATTTCAGAGTGTGCATATATTAATCATATGTGATATACATATCATATGTGCACCCATATTTTACAGTGTTCAGATTGGTCCATAGGCAGAATGCTCCAACCACTTCATATTAATCTGATCACTTTGGGAGAGGGAGGATTTAAGGTCTCAGGATTTTCAATTCTTTCAATTAATGCCTCCTCAGTTTCCATTACTTTAAAATGCATTAGGTCTTTGTGGGTTTTCTGACTCACCACTTCCTGGGAAATTTTTCTTAGGAGTTCACAGTGAAAATTTCTTACTGTTCTACCGTTCTTCAGCAAGCACTTTACTTGATCTGTCAGCCTGCAGTTCTTCCATTTCTTTGTTCCTGCAGGATGGAGTTTACCTTTGGCAAGAATCAAATATCTACTTGGCAGTATCAACCTTGAAAAAATGAAACTTGGTGGTTATTGACTCTCGGAATTTTTGTGTAATTTTTCCATCCATAGCTTTGACCATGGTAAATGGAAATTGGATCAATTTGATCTTTTTAATTTTTTTTTTCAAAGCCCAGAAGATTGTCGAATCAGGCTCAGGTCATCCTGTATTAGATGTTTATAAACTTAGACAGTTATCTATTAAAAAAAGTTAGAGAATACAAAAAGTGAATGTTCAACTCTAGATTCACATTTTGATACACTGTTGCATAGCTGACGTGAACATGAACTCACATTTAGACACTTGTGATGAACTACATTTTGTCAATTCAACAAAATCTATAAAGAGGATTTCAGACATAGGTTTCAGGTTTGCAAATGTTTCCACAAGTATAATAACTCTCCACTGTCCAACTAGAAATTATGAAAGGAAAAAATCATCTATGAAATACACTTACTGAATTTAGTTTTGTGAATGATAGGTTACACTTGTTACTTTTTATGCTGCTGATTTTAGCATACTTTGAAACATACAATAATTTTAGGTGAATTATATTGTTTTAATTTTGGTCTTATTTTACTCCCTCCAAGGATTAGGACAGAAATTCATAATTATGTTTAATGGAAGATAAAATCAAAATCTCCAATCTAATACCCCTTCACTACAGTGTTCACTACATATGAGCTATGAACTATAAACTGAAAAAATAATCATATCCCAGCTGCAACATACAGATTATTTTTTAAAGGAAGAAAAACTGGATACATGTGCAAGACAATGTGCAATACAGTCAGTCCTGATTACAAGCCAGCTGTGTGAGCTTGAGCTCTTCTTAACAGGGTTAACTTCCTGGGTTAGGCTAAAACTTAGCATGTCTTTTCTTTTTCCTCTCCTTAAAAAAAAAAAGATGTGGCTTCATGTGAAGAAAAAAAAAAAAAAAGTCCTTATCAGGGTCAACTTAATGCCTCTCTTCATCAGATACTAACTTTTTTACTTGTTCAACCATAATTCTTTTTATGGGTGAGTTTGCTAGTTACACATTCCAGATGTAAGGCAATAGGAAAATTGCAGTGCGGGGGTTGGCTTTGGGATCTGTGTGTCTGAAGCATTCTTTTCCCACTAGGAACTCTTCCCATATTTATAATAATGAAATTGTGAATAATGAAAAGAAAGTTTAAAAAAAAGAAGTTCCTAAACACAAGGGCCAACATTTTCAAATTATAAACAAGAATAAAGTATGTCTTCTTATGATTCATCCATTAATTTTGGAAACTGGCAACTGCAGGTCACACCATCTATTTCAAAATTCAGAGGGAAATGCTGGCTGATGACTTCTTTTATTAGAAATAATTTGAATCTTTGGAAATGCAGCCAGTAGGAATTTAGGATGCAATGGAGTTCAAAGTTTGTGTGGGTGTATGTTGTTGGGAAGTAAAGAATAGCAATCCAGGCTACTTTAACTTGCCAGATACAATTTCCTTTCTCAGCATTCTATGGGCTTGTCTTAAAAACTGGAAAAATTTACTTTTTACTTACAAAATTGGCTATAGCTGGAATTAATCAAGCAGTATTAGCAAAATTTTAAGTTTTGTGTAGGAGAAAAATAGTGATATTGTCCTGGTGTTGTCTTTCTTTTCCTGAATCAGACGCTTGCAGCTCACAATAACTGTACATGTTATATGTACACAGGTAACATGAATGTGTGTGTATAAATATACATAGAGACAGTGTGGATACACACAAAAATTACATCTATGTAACCCTAGGTTAAGACCAAGATTTGTCAATGTGATCAGCCTCTAAATCCACACATTGGCAAATAAATACATCCTGTTCCTGCAAAATACTGTGCTCCTGGGGCTTCTCTAGAAAGTACTTGGTGTGGCTGGAAACACCCTGGAAACAAGGGCTGGGCAGGCACTGTCCTCCCCAAAGTCACAGATAATCCTCTGCATATGGAACAAAACCTGAATGTCTTTTTTTCATCTCCTGCTGCAGCCTTTCCCCTAATCAGGAAACAGATAAACAGTTCATATCCCAGTTCAGTGAGAAGAGGGGCTTTTCCAAATGACTACCTTAGGAAGTGGGAAAAGCACCCTGAGCCCAATGCTGCCACTCCCAGGAGACCTTTGCTGTCCTCATAGACTGTTCTTCCAGAATTTTTCCACAGTGGTGGGATTTTTGGCCAAGTTCTCCAGCCCTGCTGTGAGGACACATGCAATCCCAGAACCCCCCAGGTAAATGAAGGGAGCTGTACTTTTTAGCTCCCTTGCTCAGCAGATTGTGCAGAATAAACTTCCTCTGCCAAAACACTAAAGGTGTTAAGAGGACTAGCAAAAATATCCAGGATTTCAGTTGTGGAAGATTAAAACCAGTCTGGATTAACAATGAAACACTTGGTCATTTTGCTGGAAGTACAAACAGGACAAACTGAAACTTCATGTTGCTTTGAAGAGAGGACACCTCCTTTGTGTATCATCTGCACGGGCAGCTGTAGCATCTGAGATGGCACAGGCCAGCTCTGCTGACTGATGTAAGGAAACAGTGCCAGCTTTCTTCTCAAATCTGGATGTCTCAACGAGCTTTTTGTAAGGCTTTTTTTAGACTGACCCTCATTAGGTCTTTTAGTGCCTCACAACATTGTCTGTCTTCAAAATCCACCAGTCAGCACCAAACAACCTTCATTATTTTTAGCCTTTATCAGAGGAGATATAAAAGCAAGCAGAGGCTTGAAACATAAGACCTTTCCTTTCCTACAAATGGCTATACCAGAGATCCTAGCTTTTTAATGTCTCTGCTTTTGGACTACTCAGAAATAACAAATACCTGGTTGTAAAGGAAAGGTTTTTATTATGTTTCATGTAAATAATATTTTATGATGTATTGTGGTTTGGAAGAGTTATTGAGTACAAAATTGAAAGATAAGTGCAAAAGAATCCGTGTGTCTTTCTAGGAAATCTGAATTTATTACAGACAGAAAAAGCTTCACTTTCCTTTTCAACTTTAAATTAGAAACAAAGAGATAAAATAAAATATTTATTTCCCTTCTGAGTGTCTTTATATTATGAATTTTTTCAAACAGCTAGTAGATACAGTGCTAACAAAAAACAGATATATTTTTTTTCTATCCTGCTGGGCCAGTAGAAGTACATTTTATAAGTTTATGTGTAGGCATTTCTCATATGTAGCTGAAATGAACATAGTAAGAGCATATTCTAGAAATCTAAAGTTAAAGTTAAAATCTAAAATTAAATCAACTCCAATGATTATTTGAGAGTTTTTAATACTTCACTTATACATTTTAAATGTGAGATAATTATGGCTACTTACACATCTTCTGAGCCTTATCTGAGTTTATTTTCTGCATTCCACTAAGTTTAACCTTGCCTCAAGCATTTTAAATAAAAACATCCAGAAAACAAACAAAGTACTTCTGCTCCATTAAGAGGTAAAGAAGAGAATAGTTTTAGAAAATGAAATGGTAACAGTGTGTGTGGGTCACCAGCATCTGCTATGTTTTCTGCAGCAGGCCAGAGGCCATTCCTTACACTCTTAAAAATTTCAGAACAAGTCAACATTCTCCCTTTTACAGATTTAAAGTTATTTGTCTGTGGGTTGTGTTGACCCTGGCTGAATCCCAGGTGCCCCCCAAAACCACTGTGATTCCCATCCTTAGCTGGATACGGAAAATAAAACAAAAGGCTTGTGGGTTAAGACAAGACAGGGAGAGATCACTCACCGGTTAGTGTCATGGGCAAACCAGACTCAGCTTGGGCAAATTAGTTTAATTTTATTACTAATCAAAATGAGAGTAGGATGATGTGAAATAAAAATTAAATCTTAAAACAACTTCTCCCACACCTGTTTTTCCCCTTCTTATATCCGTTGTCCCAGAGGCACTCCCACTGTCACTGACTGCCTTGGCCTTGGCCAGCAGTGGGCTCACCTTGGAGCCAGCTGGCATTGGCTTTGTCAGGCATGGGAGAAGCTTCTGGCAGCTTCCCACAGACAACACCGCTCTAGTCACACCTCACACCCCTCCCTTGTTATCTAGCTCAAGCTGTTTTCCCGTGGTATTATGGTCTGTTACTTTGTTTCAGATTCACATAGACTCCTAAAAAGTGTTGAACCAGTCTAGTACAGAGTGGTTTTAAGCTAAAAATTACTTTAAGCCATCACAGAAAACCAACTTCAACTCATTTTATGGAGCTGATGTATTAGAAATCAGCTTGTCCAAAAGTTTAAATGAGTGTAAAAAAGTCAAACATCATTAAAACTGCTGACTCTGCAGCAGCATACCAAGTATAAGAGAAAATGGAAACATACCATCAAGAGTTGTTGCTTATCAGTGGATCTTTTATTCTGAATTCCTCTCCCTTCCCCTCCGGTAGAATACCACAGAATTAAAGCACCAGTGGCAAATTTTTATGCAATAACAGAACAGTCACTGAAACACTTTTCTCACAAAACAAACAAAAGGGAAAAAACAAACAAACCACTCAACTCACCCCTTACTTTCTCATGTAAAAAGTCCAAATAAGATTTTAAAAATCCAGATGAAATTCTGGAAAATGCTTAGCAACCACTGAAACTGTATCTCAGAAGCAATGGGAAACAGTAGAAAAACAGAAAGACATTTGGGTATCTGGAAAACTCCCACCTCTCCCACAGCTCCTGCCAGTCCCTACTTTCATTCCCTCTTCCTACCAGCCCTATTGGCAGCTGCTCCTCTTTCATCAGCAGCCTTGGTACAGATACAAACCTGTCCCTCTCAAAAGCCCGAGACAGATTTCCTCCCCAGTTTGTCTCCTCCAAAGCCCTGCAAGGAGGTGGCGATGCATCACTCTGCCGGCGGCACCTGCGTACTTGCCTATTGCAACAATGGAAAGCTAGGAGCTCTCTCTGCAGTGAGCAGTGCTCAATAGTGTGCATCCATCAAAAATAATGGAAATATGAGGATCTACAGAGGACAATACCGATCTACCAATTCCAGCTCCATAGGGATTCCCCTTGTGCCACCCTTGCTGCGTTGGATTCTCTCCAAGTGGGAAATCCTGCTTCAGTTTGCATCTGGAGGCACAGAAAGGAAATATTTCTGTGGGATGGGGAGCAGAGCTCCAGGGAAAAGTCAGACCACATGACAAAGCCCATCTGGTCATTTGCTCTAACCAAAGTGATGATCACAAGTCCCTCTTCAGCTGCTCTTCCCTTCTGTCCTCCCGTACACCCACACACATGCGCTTGCTCACTCTGGCACTCGCTACAACTCTCATCAGGGTAATTCAGCTCACTGGGTTAGTTTCTGGCTGGGATTGTAAAACAAGAGAAGTGGACTGTCATCCTTGGCTCTGTGATCTGTTTAGTTTTCCTTTTAACCCCTGCTTTTCCCAGCACAGATAGCATTTGGACCCAGTTATAAAAATACAGTCCTAAAAGCAGTGAGCACAGAACCACCTAAAAGTCAAGCATGAAGTTTGGAGAGCATTTTTATCCCTCAGCATAGCCACAGGAAAACGTGTGGGTGCCTAGAAGGCAGGCAGTGTTCTGAACTTAGGAGAACTGAAAGTAAAGATCAAACAAGCAGTTTTGAAACCCTATTTTATGCTTTATCATTTCCCTGCAGTCCCAAGATCTCTACCTTAGATGGGAAAGCAGGATCCCCCACATGAAAGGCTGCTACTTAAAGGACTTAAGCCATCCTGTTGGATACAGATGACTGACCTGCTGTTCCCTGGTGTGATGGCAAGAGGTGCTGGCTACAGCACAAGCAGTAACAGTTGAGTAGGTGCAGAGACCTCTGGACTGTAAATCTTATCCAGTCCTAGATAAGACTGTGAATCCAGACTGCTTCCAAAAAGCAACGTAAGATTTTAATCCTCATCTTAGAAGAGCTAATAATTTCAACCATTTTGTACACTTAAAGACTAACCAAAAAATAATAGAACCATCTTTTGAAACTCATCACAGAACTGCAGCTGAAGATCTTTCACAAAGGAAGACAGATTGTTTGAAAATCACAAAAACCAGCCTCATAGATGTGTAGATATATATTCACATTAAAGGTATCCTATTCTCTGGCATGCTTTGAATTATTTTTTTTTAAATTTCTTGAACACATATCTGTTTATGGTCTTCTTTGAGTGACCATTCTCATCTCATTTATCATCTGTACAAAGTTTCAGACTGTTAAAAATCAACCTAGGCACCTATACTTCTTCCAATGGATATTGGTATGGGCTTACTCACAGCCAAGTGCTCCTTACAAAGAAATCAAATATGAGTAGTAGTAATACAGGTGTTCCTACAAAATATTCCTATGTTGATTCAGTGGAAGAGGGAATTTTAAAAAAATCAAATAATCATAGAATGGTTTGCCTTGGAACGGATCTTAAATACCACCTAAGTTCCAAGCCCCCTGGACTGCTTCCACTAGACCAGGGCAGGGACACCTTCCACTAGACCAGTTTACTCACAGCCCCACCCAATCTGGCCTTGGGCACTTCCAGGGATGGGGCATCCATAGCTTCCCTGGACAACCTGTTCCAGTCCCTCACAACCCTCACAGTAAAAAATTTCTTACTAATATCTAATCTAAACTCTCAGTTTGAAGCCATTCCTCATGTTGTCCTATCACTACATGTTCTTGGAAACAGTTCCCCTCCAGACTTCTTGTAGGCTCCTTTTAGGTACTGAAAGGCTGCAACAAGTCACCCCAGAGCCTTCTCCTCTCCAGGCTGGACAACCCCAATTCTTTCAGCTTTTTCTTGTGGGAGAGGTACAACAGCCCTCTGATGAACTTTGTGTCCTGTCCCTCCTCCAGGATCACTCCAACAAGTCCAGTCTTTCTTGTACTGAGAGCCCCAGAGCTGCATGCACTACTCCAGGTGGGGTCTCGCCAGAGGGAAGAGAATCACATCCCTCAGCCTGCTGGCCAGTTGGGGAGAGATCTCGGGGAAGAGATGAGCAGAATAACTCCCTGCACTCATTTGCTGCTTCCCACCATGGATAGTAAAGATGTGAAGAGAAAAGGCATCTTCCTTTCACTACCAATGTGGCACCAAAACATGCAACATAAAAACAATGCCTGGGTCTTTCACAGTAAAAAACCACTCGACATTCTTTGTCATTGCAGAGTTAAATCCCTCATTTTGACTGGCACTCATTAATTACTGCTCACTGAAAAAGCCACTTTGATCCAACTAATATATACGTGCCCTTGCTTGACAGTAGCTTTTTACACATAAATTAAAATAGGAATCAGTATAACAGCAAAAACATCATCCATTAAATGATATTTCAAAATGCTTCTCTGTTTTCTAAGAGTACATTATTTGCTAATAAAGACAGGATATATAATGAAATTGGTTTTGTCTGTTAGAAGTGTGTTGTCTTTCAGCAAATACTGAAATGAAAGATGTATTTAAATATACCTAATTTTATTTTTACGCTGATGTTTGCAAAAGGTACTGTGAAAAGAAAATGTCCCCTTGGGAGGAAATATTTTATATAATTTGTGAAGTAATGAGATATTCTAGTTGTGAAGGCCATACAAAAACATTACATATGAATCACTATACAAATCAAAATGGAATTTTAGTTGCTAATGGCTGAGAATTCAACTCCAGCTCTCTGTCTCTTTTTCACAGGTGCAGACATAGAAGATCCAGTACACACAACTGGAAATTATTTTAAACAAACATGGGTATTTAGGCAATTTTTTCAAATACTGAGAAACACAGAGTAGGCCAACTTTTGCAAGTAAAAGAAGAAAAAGGAAATCTCTCATTTTACAGTGTAATATGAACAACTCACTGAGATGCTTTAGGGAGGAGATTTCACACTGGAATTGCAATTTTAAAAAAACAAAACCCAAGATGACCTGTTGAAAACTCATTAAAATCAATGCAGGTCAATAAAGAGTCATGTGCTTCTGCTTTTAAACACAGTTAAAACCACACAAAGCAGCACAAAGTCACCTTTTATAGCTGTCTAAACTTGTTCTGGATCAGAAAATGCAATGGTTACTACAAAAAAATAATGGAAGCAGCTAATAAACCTTACAGAAAACAGTAGAGTCAAGCACATGCAAGCAATATGCTGAATAGCTGTTGATTTTCTGTCTGCTGAGTGACTTCAGATCTTGTCACCAGCACAGTCAATGGGGTACAAAATCCTATGGAATTTGCTGTTTGACACTGGCCAAGCAAAACAACCACGGGATCCTAGAACACTGGACATGTCACGTGCTGTCATCATAGATCACGCTGCTGTTCTCACTCCCATGCCAGCAGAAAAGCCTGCTTTTTATATTAAATGCAGACTCTCACAAATCAGTTTTAATAAAAAATTACTTGTGTGCAACAGTATTTAAATCTCTAGCAATTACATTGATTAACTCAAGATGGTCTCTTTCTTCATTCAGCTCTTAAGACTGGCTACCTAAAAGTTGGATAGAAAGCATATCAAAAGCCATTTTATTCAGCATTTGTTTTGGTTCCTCATTCTAACTTCACTAC
This sequence comes from Dicaeum eximium, assembly GCA_013396995.1. Classification (NCBI taxonomy): domain Eukaryota; kingdom Metazoa; phylum Chordata; class Aves; order Passeriformes; family Dicaeidae; genus Dicaeum; species Dicaeum eximium. The sequence continues at coordinate 1,687,438 of VWZP01010350.1, read as the reverse complement.
TTTAGTCAGAAACAATGCCAATTTCAAGAATCTTGTTACCAAAGCAAGACTTGACATACCTGGTGTTTTCTGAATACTTACAAAATGAACATACACTTGAAAGCTGCTAATGGGCCATGCCCATTTTTCACAGGATTTAAAGAGTATTTTGCAGAATCACACACAGTAGATGCACTCACATGTGGTATCTACAGCCTGCAACATAAACTCGGAGCAACTGCATATAAAAATGGTGTCCTCCTAAATAAGACTGTATATTTCAGACTCCAATGTCAAAGCATCTAGACTGTTATTATCAAAAGCACCTTTGACTTTTTTAAGGGATGGTGACGATCACTTGAGTGGTTTAGTCCTGAAGGTTTCTTAAAAAGATTGCAGTTTATTTTGCACAATTCACCATTCCATAATAGGGTCACAGACACTGAGGAAGTAAGAACACTGGGTAAATGGATTTTTCTGTTCAATGCCTTGCTTTGTTCCCTTTTGGCAGAACGAAGTGATTTTTTTTTTGTTTGTTTTTGGGGTTTTTTGTTATTGCAATTACTGTGGATTGGAACACAACTACCCCTAACCTGGCTTTGGGAACTGAACAGGTACAGTTCAGTATAATAAAACATGAGGACCTTCTACCCTTGCTTGAAACTGAAATACAAAAATATGATGTGATACATGGAACACTTGCTAGTAGCACATAATTTATTGATTACTCTCCCCATAACAGAAGAGGTCTGTAGCTGGATAAAATAAAGATCTCCCAGTATGGCAGCAACATACATGTCAATGTGTAGGACATTGATTTTCTCCTAATTACTATGAGGTATTGTCTGCACAGAGTTCATTAAGATCATAACATTTGGCATATTTCAAATTTAATCACAATTTTGAAATATCTGCCAAAAACTACAAGATAGCTTCAAATACAGTAAAAGCTGAAACTCTTAAAAGGTAAATGATTAGCTATGCCAGTATTAACATTATCCTAGTGAAAGTACTGGGGTTATTTCCTACCCAAATTTTCCATAATTAAGTTCAAACACTAGAAAAAAATTTTTTTTTCATTTGATGTAGACTTGAAAGCACAGGGATGTCAGGGAATCTACACTGAGACTTATAGGGCTATATTATTTGCAGATCTCTGTGAATTTTGCTATAACATAGGAGGCTCAGACCCCAGTAATAAAATACCAACAATGAGCAGCATAAAAAATTCCATCTTTACTTGTGAAACAATGAAGTTAATTTTCCTGAAATACTCTCTTTCACTTTAAAAATCGTATTTCTCTTGTGGCCTAGGCTGTAAAAGGTAGCATAAAAGAATATGACTGGCTTCTCTTTAATGCAGAGAATCTTCCTGCCAAATTTTTCCTATATTTCTCACTTTTTCCTTCCAATCTGAACTTATTAGAGTACTATTCAATCTCTTGCCTGGTATGTAATCACTGTGCACAGCAATGTAGAACTTCCATTCCTGATAATGACAACTCGGTCCTAAGGAGAAAAAATATAGTCTGATTTTGGTTAGGTTTAATATGTTGCTAGAAGATTTTCAACATGTGCAGTAAGAATTTTCTGAACTAATGAACAAAAGAGCATAGGCTGTAACATAAAGAGATGAAGTCTGGGCAGCTTTACAGTGGAGGAACATTAAGTCCACCCTCCATCAACTGGTAGGGTTGCCCTCATTCATTCCCAGCTCCCCTGCCAGGATGGTACATCTTTCTGTCAAGCACATCAGGTTGGGTCTTCCACTGGCTAGTGTTGCCCTAAGCTCACAAATCACAAAAAGCTACACCTAGTAGCTTTTCTGTTTTCTGTGAGTACATTATGGACATGTATTAATTACACTTCATTATGCTCTGTTTTTCACTCCTTTCTCCCGGTCTTGATATAAACACAGCAAATTAGCTCTTGCTGACAACTCTGGTTTCTGTAAGGGAATCCTGACCAGCCTCTTTACAGGATTTTAATTTCTTTTTGATTAGGCCTGTGTGAATTTAAACTCTCAATCAAAGCTCTTGCCAACATTTTAAGTAAATTGCAAAGCAAATCAAGACTTCTTCATTTGCTTTCATTATGTTTCACCTCATGTAAGGTTTCCACTTGGGGGAATGCTGGAATGTTAAAATAGCAAATAAAGACAGCAGAACTTGCCCTAGAAAGAGTACAGCACATAAACTCTACCAACATACATTTTGCTTTTGTCCCAGCTCCAAGTACAAAAATGTAAGAGTCTCCCTCTTCAATTCAAATGGCTTTCAAGCTGACCCTGCATACTTGTCTAATTATTATACTTTCACTGCTCTGTCCTCCCTTTCTTCTTGCACAAGTAATTTCTGTTTATGTACAATGGCACAGAGGGATAAAAGAAAAGCTTCAGGTACAGCTTAGAATCAAGGAATATGTCATCTCTAATACCTGCTGCAATGCAAACCCACCTAAATGGTACTGTAAGTTCAGTTAGCTCAAATGGCTGAAGTTTTGTGATTTTTGGACCTAGGAGTGTCTATTCCATTCTCAGGGTCACCAGTACACAGCTGGCAAACACCAAGGTCTATGGCTTCAGTACTGATTGAGCAAGAGAGGATATGTATATTCCATAGACACATATATTGTTTGAACAGGTGCAAGTATAAACCACAAAGAAAGTTTCTCAATTTCATTCAAGACTGTGAGATTGGCATGTCATCAGTATGCTCCAAGGAGGCTTCTTCAGTCAGCTTTGAGAAGGTCCTGTACTGCAAAGCACGTAACTCAAATGATTAACAGATGATAACAAGATTAAAAAGGTCTCCTGTAGGTTGACAGGTAATATATTATATGAAGATCTTTTCATCACAGCACGGCAAATGTGCGGAAAGTCAAAATGAATCAAATATACTTATATTGTAGCCACTCTATCATTTTGCATTTTCTATTCCAATCACCATATTTAATTATTATTATAGCACTAGCAAAGAAAGGAGAGAATTTTCTAAGCTGATATTTCAACGATATTTCATTCTTTTTCTTCTACCTAAAGAATCATTACGCTTTTAAGATTTTATGCAGAAGGCCATGAGGAATCTAAAATTAAAACTGTTATTAGAAGCAGTTGAAAGCAGGCAGTGAACTGAAGCTGTGCCTTGCAGTCTTGGCTATTGTTGTATTATTGCAGAGTCCCATAGGCAGCGCTCACATGTACAGTACAGAGACTTCACATCCTGGCTCTTTTGATTCTTTTGTCTGCCCTCCAACCTGCGCAGCCAGGAACTTTCACTTGAGAAAGATTTATGAAGCCTCCGCTAACAGGGTCAGCCCTGTTATATCACCAGAGGGCTTCTTCTTAAAAATAATAACATCTATCCACAGCTCGGCAGGGCGGTCTCTCTTGGCACTCGCTTTCCCTGTTTGTCTTAACAACTGGCGCACACAAAGCCCTCGGCTCTAGCGAGGACGGCCAGCGATTCCCTTAGGCACGGTAGCCCCGTTTCCTGCTGCCTGCCAGGCCTGTGTCAGCTGAGATAACCCACACCTCCAAAACCCACTTCAGGTTTATGAAGTCTTGACTCCTGTAGCTGGTGGGGTTATACCTTTACATATTAGGAAAAGTTTGCAAATCTGCAAAATCCATAAAAAGTTTGCAAGGTGGACTAATAAAAGGATTTTAGAGGCTCTGATTCTACTCAGTTACAGTGCAAGACCATTTATGCGTACGTGCCAATCACTACTATATCATTATGTAGTCACCCTGACTGAGAAACGCCTGTCATTTCTAATAATTATGAGAGTTTTTTGCTACCATGATAAAAGCTACTTCCAAAGCTCTTATGTACTTGAGAGTGCAAGTGGTTTGGATATTCATTGCATATATAATTTGAAAGAGAGAAAAACGTTTTTTTTTTTTCCACTGAAGCTATCAAATATTAAAAATAGGTAAGGAAAAATTATTTTTACAGTCATTTTCTCCAAAGGAGTTCATGCTTAGAAGCTTGGACAAATCCTCAGATAATCTGTCCTTCTCTGTATATTTATTAATAAAATAAAAAGTTGAACTTTTTCCCAATCCTCCCCTCCTGCTTAAGAAAATGCTCTTAAATTTATTTCATTTATTAAGATTACATAAAGTGTTTCTTTCACAGTAAGCATTCCTAACAAATTTAGTCCCCTGTGCTGGGAGGAGAAAGACTCTTTTCATGAATACACAGCCAAGGGTTCCTGAGAGTTAATACTCCCACTCTTCTTCCTTGAGTGTCAAGGGATTTTTAACATCCGCAAAACAGACAGGAACTTGGGTTTCTGCCTTAGGAAAAGAATGGATTTTTTTTTTCACCACATAATAATCTGCTGTGCAATTACCAATAAGAAAGGAATATTCTCTACTATAAACTGAACAATGTGCAAGAAACATTTATTTGTAATTTACTACAAAACACATAAGGAATTTAAATTAAGTTTCGAAGTGAATATAGAAAGCAAACAACATAAAGAAACCGTGAGCACTTTACAGTGCAAATTATTTAAATGATAAATAGAATCTGTAAAATGACAGAGTATTGAGACATCACGGGCTAAATTGTTCACTTTTATAAAATACTGATGACTAGTAGATTGTATTCACCATATCAAGTGCCATAAGATCTAAGTATAACATGTTCACATAAAAGAAGCATTAGTTTCAAATCAGCTCTGTGTGGGAGCATTTCCTTTCACAAATCCAGCTGGAGGACAGGGCCTTTATTAAACTAAAGACTACTGCTTCCAAAGTTTAGTAAGACAGAAGGAATGATGATTCTGTCCCTGCCATGTCCATTTACTGCATAGAGAAATGGGGGCTAGCCTGTCTTAAATTAGAATATGCTGCTTTTTTTTTTTTGCTAGTGGGAGAGTAGATCAGTGAAGCAAATCCTTCACATGATGGACAATTTTAACAATAAGGAAAAAAATCAAATTAACATTGACCCCACACAAAAGCTGCTATTTTGCTCAGAGGACATTAATGGTACTTTAATATTTCATAATAAACTCATCCTGAACACTGAGCAGTTGGAAAAGCCATTCAGAAATAAATGCACACGTTGCTATCAAGCAAGAACCTGTCAGTTGTAAAAGAACATTAATGCTGTACAAACCCATATTTTTCTCTCTTTCGACCCATTTCGCACACACAAAAATGCTTTATAAAACCACATATTTTGTAATCAGCTTACCTTTACAATGAGAATATTAGCAATTATGTATCTGCCTTCATTAATTAAAACCACTCCCAAAAGCTTACTCATGATCCTGTTCAATATAAATTTTGGAAGTTGCTTTAAGGTATGTTCTCCTAACCCACAGTCAAACTTTTCCATAGGCAATAAAACAGCAGCCAGCACAGGCTGGTTTCAGAGGGGGCATCCATTCCTGCTTAATGCAATGTAAGTATGCAAGTGTGAAGACTTTCCTAGGTGACCACAGGTTGTGTACAATTACCCAAGCTAATTCGCAGTTAGCTCTTTTGCATACTGCAAACCAAGACAGCAAAATTTAACACAAACTAATCCTGTTTTGTCAGAGGCTTAGAGCTTGCAATAAGGTGTTTTTCCATGGATATCAGAAACAAACCAGCTATGTAAAGGATGTCTCCATGAGCAGCAGTTAGGTCCACAAGAGCAATTACAACAGCACACAGTTCATTCTGTGAGAACATTCTTCAGACCCTCATGTAAAGAAGGTTCTCTTTAGGTTCTTCCCTGAGGACATGAGAAAGTACTATCATTCTCCCTTAAATTAATTTTTTTTCTTAAAAAAGCAGATATTGATGCTCAGGTCAAATGTGGATCTATAAATATTCTTTTAATCCTCACACTGACTCAGGATCACAGCTTGGGGAGTCCAGTGAGTTAGAAAATTTCATCATATTCTGGTTGATCTCAGTGTACTGATTTATCTCACCTTACAATTTATGCCACCAAAAAACAGAGCCAAGTGATTCACAAATCTATGACTTAGAACATAGGTCCCTGAATATGTGACTGACATATTTGGGTTGGCAAATGGAAAGTTCTGGTTCTGGTTTAAGAGATATTCATACTGAGGATATCACCAACATAATTTTAAAAAAATAAAACTCTTGTTTCAAAATTAAATACAATTAAAATATATTGAATGTGGCATTAAACATTATAGCATGAATATTACCTACAAAAATCTTTAGGCATTTTCTATTGCTATATTTTCATGTGTGCAACTCAATAGTTGTAACATTTAGTAGCAGTTGAAGCTAATATACACACAGAAAATCACAGGGATGCTCTCAAAGTTTCAGGACACTGACTATCAGAAGTTGTTTGCCATTCCAACAGTTGCATGACAACTTTAAAGACATATTTTTAAGAAACAATACATTTTGCTACCCTAGTGGCCTCACCCTTCATAGTGTCCAAAGGTTTTCATTTGTCTCAAGTAAACATTTTATAATAGAAATTATTCCATAAATTTATAATGTCACCAGCATATAAAAATAGCCATCTATTAAATGTGCAAAGGTTCAAAAACATTTTTTTCCTGCAAAGATGACTTTTCCATACTTCCTCCACTATGGTTGGATGTAAAGTACATTACAAGTCACAGGGCAGTGAGGGAAAGGCCCTCCCTCCCAAGCCAGTGGGGAAGTGCTAGACTCTCAGCACATCCCCACAACATTTCCGCTGACCTTTTCCACATGTGAACGAGGCTCAAGTGACACCCTAATCTCTCAAGCAACAGCCGCAACCCTCCTCCGTCCTTACTTTGCAACAGTTCACAGTCCCTCGTCCAAAGATGTTAGACAAACTGGAAACACCTTCCTAAGAAATTCAGCCTTTGCCACCCTTTTATTTTCTCCACCACAAGGTCAGATATATTTGTACTATTTCCTCAGGTCACCTAATTTTCAAGTTTCCAATGTGCTTGGAACTCTGAACAATGGAAGAGATTTTCATTTGAAGCATAGAACTAGTGGAGAGTTACTCCCCTGTGGCACTAATGTCACCAGCTCTCAGACTTTAATTGCAATCCTTGCCAACACACTCACACACACAGATACACAGCTAAAACAGATATGGTTAATTTTTTGTGTAGCACCTCCTCTCAAAATGGTGCTATTTCCATAGACTTATATACTTTTATTATTAATTTTGGTATCTTAAATTTTAAAATCTAGGATTTGGTACTTGATTTATAGAATGATTACTTACTATTTTAAAATTAATATTATGATTGAACATTAAATGCATTCTGTTAAACCAATTTTGAATTCTATACATGTTCTTTTAAAATGTCAGTACCATCATCACATCCAAGACACCGAAAAACAACCATTCACTGCAGTAATTACTCCCTGTATTGTGCTAAGGAATTATACTTCCAGCAGCCAAATGATGAGTTACTTCTGAGATAATATTTTTATTTATGCTTCTTATGTTACCTATATTCAATAAGGAAGTGCAAAGTGAATTGCCCAGCCCTTCATTTCTTCAGCTTCTTAAAGATGAAAAGTAATCTTATTTTGTGCACCCTGTATAGAATTTATACCACTGGAAATCATGCTCTTACAAAAACTATCACTGCAGTCAACTAGAAAATTAAAGATTCACTTTTTAAATGAAAACAGTGAAAAACCTGTCATCTAAAACTCCTATACTCTAAAACCAATTAATCTTATTTCATAAAACCATGTTTTTTATTGCCAGGACTATGTAATCTAATTGGACATCTGAAATTGTAAGAAAACATTGGTTCTTTAATCCATCATATTTAGATAATGTAAATGAGGAACAGACTTCCTTTAGAAGTCAGCGTTGCATTCTTACCAGATACTCTGGGAAAAAAAAAATCATAACAGTAAAAGAAGCATGGAATATCTTTTCTCATAACTTTAAAGCAAATATATTAACATGGAATAAAATAATAGCATTAAATTTTGTTACAGGTTTGTATTCAAAACTTCTTAGCAACATAAATCCTTTTTATATTACCTAAAAGCATAAACTAATATTTAGTTCTCTTTAATATCTAGAAAAATATAAGCATTTGAATAGACACCTTCTCTGAAAACAACAGATTTCACTTTTTAATATTAAAAATCTTTAGGGGAAAAAATACAAGAACATGGAGGGCATTTTAGGTACAAAAATTTCCCCCATTTCCCTGCTAACTTAAATTCTAACCACAGTAGCAGTCTTGCAACTTACAGTAGCAATGAAGTTGTAACTCTTCTACTCATTACACCTGGACACTTGTAGCAATTCAGTTTTTAAATTAATTATATATGATAATATTCCTATTTTGAAAAGGGTTCTCCTCATTGATCTTTCACCTTCAATTTTTAAATATTCTTTCTTCTTATAGGGCATTACAGAAGTGTTTTGCTTTATTTTGATGGTCATGCATTTGGGTTACAGCACTGCAGGCAGCGGTACCAATCAGACGGAAAGACAGATTTTTGAAAGAAACATGAGACTTTCCTTATTTTTTGTACAATCCTACAGCCATGACATAGTTTTTTCTTTTAAGTTCTTAATCCAGATATAATTTAATGAGTCATCTCTTAACAGAGACTTACAGAAAGTCACCCTGTTCAATCCTCAATGATTTAGCAATATTATACCTCACATACACACAAAATCAAACATGGCTGGGTCCACAGTAGTACTATCAACACAATCTGCTTTGAAAACATAGCCCTCACATTACTATTGTTACGAAATTTTACTATCCATGTCACACCACTAGATTTATTTGGCACTTGCAGTCATGACTTGTTCTTCCGGAGGAATTCCTCTATAATTGAGCATTAGTTATTGTACCATTAAAATGCAACATTTCCGTAAATTTTAAACAGATAACAGCACTTTCTAGCAAGTGTTTTTTTAGATACAAGTTTATTACCTAGTTACAGGGAGGAAAAAAAAATTGGCTAAAAAAGTTTTTCCTTTTCTAGTTAAAATAAAATAAATGAGGTTAACAGAAAACATCCTGCCATTGCTCCCAAAGGAATATTCCCCAACTACGAAATGAGTGAGGGCCATTTCTGTAAATGTAAATATTTTAAAATCTAACGTAATAATAAACAGTTACACAACTTACATTTTCTAATGTGATCTTTTGTATATTTATACTATAAGCATTGATGCTTTATTTTTATCTATTTCTTTCATTTATGGGTTTAGGTTCAACCTTATTAACAATGGCAATGGTCCAATGACCTGGTAGAAATATGCAGTGGGCACAGATTGCTTCAGCTCTGGGGCTTACTCATATTTCAGATGAGGAGTGGGCCTGTGCAATTGAACTATTATTTTTCCACAAAAATGCCAAGAGACTGGGATGAATAGGCTCCTTTCATTATGCTCTGAAGGAAGAGGAAGACTAAAAGGTTCATGGCGAATTGTGTCCTTGCATAAATGTCAGAACAAAGTAAGGCTCCATGTAAAAACATTTTCTTTACAGTCTTGGCAAGTATTTCCCTAAGAAATTCTGAAGAATTAAACTCATGATGTCAGGAATACTTTAGTGAGTATGAAGGATTAACATATTGCATCTCTCTGCTGATCTGCTCACCACTATTGGAACCCAAAGCAGAAGTAACCTTTTGGTTACTTTAACCTTTCCTTAAAGCAAGGTACAGAATTGTCATAACTCAGACTCTGAGTTCAGGATGCTGATTGATCAGAAAGACTGGCCCTTAGGCATGTAATGTAAATAACACTGCTTGCTGAAATCTTACTTCTATTCAAATATACATGCCAAAAGCAAAGCAAATTTCCCAAGATCCTTAAGAGGGCCGAGGATTTACTGGGATTTTACCCTGTAGACTAACTTAGTCAATATTGTAAAATTAGGTGTAGAATTAACAATATTAATTTGCATTGCAAATAATATTCTTGTTTATATGAATATATATATATATGTATATATCAAGTATCAGATTGCAGTACTGTAAGTACTTTATGCTAGACTGTAATCAGCATTACATCATGCCCTCTTTAACAAAATAACATTTAATGGGCAACATGTTGTAAATGTAGTGCATCGCCCTTGTGGATTATAAAGAATTAATGGAGTTGCTCTCAGTTATGGATAGAACAGCAATTTAGAAGAAAAAAATTAATTTTTACTTTAAAATAAATACTAGTCTCAAAATAGCTTACAACTGCAAACTCTTTCAAAGTTCAACACAGTAGTCTATGATTTAAATTTCAAATCCTTAGAAGTACTGCAAACAAAATTGTATAAATAGTAAGTAAACAAAATAATCAAAGGTGAATTACCTTGAGAATAACATCAGGCCTACAATTAAAGTTGCTCTGGTTCAAGCATGGGAATGGATGCACTCTAGACTACACTCTCGCTCATCTGACTGCGCTAGTATTTAGCATTCAAAGCTGCTGCCAACACAGCATTTACACCAGTCACACTTAGGGCCTGCAACACTTTGGTTCCAATCAGCATTCCAAAACTCTCTTTGGAACAAATCACACATACAGTGAATTTCTTCCTGAAATAGGTATCATTCCCTGCATTTGTATTTTAGTTGTCATTACTCAGTAGCTAATCTTGTTTTCTATTTCTTCTGGCACAGTTTATTTCTGACTTTACTTCTGTTGCGCTACTTCTGAACCACATGGCAAACACTTTCTGCAGTGATACAGGTTATATAAACATTTTCTACCAAAAATAGCAGGGGTCTAGTAACACTTTGAAAGTTAGAGATAACTGTGCATTTCACTCTTAAACCAGTACCTGCCACACTGAACTTTCTTATGTCAGTGTCTGACATTACATAGACACAACATGCACTTTTGGGGTTTTTTTCTAAAATAAACAGTTTTACTCAGTCATTTTCAATTTGACTTTACTTTGGATATACTGCAATCAAATTAATTCTGACAAAGTAATAGAGATTGGGCTGATGTTTGGATGTGACACCGTTAAGGAAATCTGTGCTGTAAGAAGGAAATTTAACAGCTGCTTATGGAGGAAGCATCTTTATCACTGAGTCAGAGAGGAACCAACTGCTTAGCATAATTTTAAAGGCAGCTCCTCTGTCACAGGCATCATCTCTCAGTTGATGTGTAAAAACCATTTATAAATATTAGCAATCATCTGGCATTTTTCAAAAGAACAGGAAAGTTAATCTTGTTTCCTGACTGAGTTCTGTATTGCATAATTACATTCTGACTACCTAAGTTCCCCTGCAATTTCAGTTAATTACAGCATTATTCTTACTTCCTGTCTTAAAGTTATTTGTGTAGTAACCATATCCTACTAGAGTGGAAGATGAAGTAAACTCTGTGAATTATTTTGATTAATATGTAAAATGTTGTGCTATCATCTCACACAAAACCCCACTACATACTGGATATTATTCCCACCTTAAAGAAAGTGTGAAACTTTTCAGCAATTACATTAATGCTCAGTAGCCCACCTCTCAAGGGATGCTTGTGTTACTTGACTAATAGATATAAATCTGTATGTAACTAGAAAATATTAGTTCAGCCTTTTATTGAACAGAAGAAGATGAAAAAAATCTTAGATCTCTCCAAAGAGATAAAAAGTATACAAGAATAATATACATAGTATACATAAAAGTATATTCTTTTATTACTTGCCATTGCCTTTTCTTTTATAACAGTGTAGAGGCAACAGTGTGGAGAGCAATTTTACCCAACTCATCCACCAAAAACTACTATTGCTAGTTCTGAACATTGGAAAGTCATTGTATTTTCTTGGCAATCATAAACTTTAGAAGCTAAACTATTTAGGAAGCAACTAGAGTATTTTCCACAGACCAAACAGCTGTGGAAAACACCGCTGCCCAACTTTATGGCAAAAGTGTATCTTAGCTATTATAGTATTTCTTAGCTATTACAGCATTTATATTAGTGTCTAATATAAAAGGAAGATTTTCATTCATTTTTGGTGCAAACTTTAATTTTGTAATTAAAAGCAAGAAGCCTTCTAACAGCTTCTATAGCACAGGGCTTTGTCCCTGAACTATGCCATGCAGTAGCCATAAATCAGTCCATCATAAATTTCCTCACTCCTCCTAAACTCATCCTGACTCTGCATATATTCCTCTTTCACAACCTTCTGTCCCACACAGCAATGCTTTCATATTCCACTTGCACATAAAGTATTTTCTTATCTGAAAGTATACCACTTTGCCTGTCCCAGGCTTCTCTTTCTAACTGTTGTGATATCCAAAATTTCTTAGTGCTTCCACTGTTGTTAAAACTTAAAAAACCATAATTTTTGTAAGTTCTGTGAGTTGTAAAAAAAACACTTACAACTACTACAAAAATTATTTCATTCCAAGAAGCAGAAAAAAAACCCAAAGAAAGTGTATCCTATAGGTACAAAAATCAAAGCCAAGGAAAAATATTCTCAGAATTATTTCAAAGCCAACACCACAAAAAAATGTTTTTGAGAGAGGGGATGATATTGCAAGACCTGGCAACTGGTGAAGATAAACCATGACACACCTGAGAAATGGCTAATTTGAGTAGCAAATCTGAACGACAGATTGTCAGCGTGTTCTCCTATTCCCCCACCTGCAAAAGGAAACCACAGCTGCGAGTGGTGGCAGAGTCCAGAGCCCCTGCCTCCCCTGGGAAGTGCGTTGCCACAGCTGCAGTGATGGGCTGGGGTAGCTTCCAAGTGCCACCTGGTTATTCAACCTTTAGCTGAAGGGTTTTTTCCCAGAGGCTAGCAACTTGGTCTCTCTTCATGGAGAGCACCAGCTATCCTAGGAGCAGGGCTGAACTCCCAGGAAGAGAATGAAGCCACTTCTATAGTCACTTTGGCTTCATGGTCACTCTCCATCTCTCTTTCCTGTTCTCTCTTCTGAACAGCTCCCCTTCCCTCTTTGTATGCAAAGACTCAGCAAGATTTCCATCTGGTGATACTTCCACACTCTGCACTTCTTAACATCTTTCCTCGTCCTGAGCACATAACACTTCCCAGCAATGTTTTGAGCATAACACAGAAATTGAGACAAGTTATTTCTACATCCTTGCCATTGCCAATCTTCACGTCATGCTCCAGAGCCTATTTGTTCTCATACATGACTGAGAAGAAATTTGTAAGTAATTGAAGAAATTTGGTGTTGTAAATCCTGTGTCTTTGAAACAAGATTTGTGAAAGCTCTTTATGTTTTCTAAGGAGTAAAAGGCTGCTGTAATTATATGGCTGTTACACTTTCTAATGTTTATAAAATGGCAGAATGGGAACACAGAATGGGAAAAATAAGTCTACATAAGCACATACATAAAAACCCTTTCAGGTGCTTGCATTTAAAATTGTAGGCAATGACAGTTAAGGGAATTTGCAGTGCTAGAACATGCTGCAACATGTTGCAACACTGCCTGCCCAGGAGAATAACCCTGTTTAAAAGTTGGTGGGGGTTTTGGGGGGGTTTTGTTAGTTTTGGGTTTTGGGGGGTTTTTTTTGTTGTTGTTGGTTTGGGTTTTAGTTGTCATTGGTTTGGTTGTTTGTTGTTGTTTTGGTTTTGTTTTTTAAAGTTTCAGTCTCGACATGCTTGTTTTGGAGCTCGTAAGGAGTGGGGAGTTCACATAAATGAGTTAATACACTGAAGCAGTCTCCAGCCCTCAGGAGATCTTTAGCCCAAGGAAGTGGAGAAATATCTGGCTAGCAAATTTTACTGGAAGGGGCCTTCTCTGCCTCACTGCTAGTATGGTAGCAAGACCCTCTTATCCCTCATCAGCAGAGGAAAATCCCTTCCACATTAAGTACAATTATAGGTGAAAATTGGCTGCCAGTTTTTGAATATCTGTCACTTTAAGTTTTAAGGGAGGTGGTTTCCGTTTCAATTTTAAATATATCTCACCCATATGGGAATAATACACAATCAAATCCAATATTTTTCCTACTGCCTAGCAGCTAAGTTATTTACTTGACTTTAACAAGACATTTCTTTCCTCTTCCCAAGTTTGAGAGCAAGCACAGGCTGAGATGAGCTGTGCTGCTGTATTAGCAGGCAGCTGCTTCCAACTATATATTTGAAAAGAAGGAGATCTGTATTTTAGGTGGGAAGGGAGAAACTTAGTGCAGGCAGGGGAAAGAGGGGGAAAAAGTCAAACTTTGCATTTTTAGTTGTCATAAATAATAAGTCTGAAACATGGGAATAGAAAATAGGAAACTTTCAGTGACTTGACACACCTTTATCCTACTGCTAGAAAATTAAGACAGTTCCATAAGCTGCATCTCCCCTGAACTAAAAACAATGCACAAAGGGTGCTAAGTTAGCCATGCAGACACAACGGCAATTAAAAAAATGCCACTTGCATGCTGTGCAAATCTGCATGTTCAAGCTACATCTGTTCTTAAGACACTACATTGAAGGCAAAACAAAGTTTTAGTTTGAACCCTGATTTCCCCCCCCAAACTGTAGAAATAAAAATATAGCATGTTTACTATTTACAACTTCCTTCTCAGGAGACACAGGTAGACAATTCATGCTTTCCAAAATGTAACCTTACACATCTGGCCAGCAAACATCTGGATATTTATCTTCACTCATCATTTCCTTTAGTAAGTCCAAAAACTGTCAGTTGTTTCAGCTGAGATTCAGCCCAAGGGAGTACAAAAAAAAGTTACATCCTTCTTTTGTCCAGGTTTTATAAACTGTTTTTTACCTTTTTCCCTGGGATATCAGTAAGTACAAAAATAAGCAGTCTGGATTCCTCTGACTGTGGTTTTTATTCTGTGACTATATACTTCTGTAGTCACTGGGTGCATACATATGCAATTGAAGTAATAATAGAGTCATATCTGCAATGCATGCAAAACATGGTACACCTTTAAACAGGCTTTTATATATATATATATATATACACACACACATGTATATATTATATACTTCCAGTATATACACAAATCATAAGTAAGAATACAAAATGATTTTCATGATTATTCACAAATACAGATTTGTGAATAAGCTATATAGCAAAATTTATGCCAATTAAACTTCAGATAGACAAAAACCAGGAAATGTATGATTAAGTAAAAAACAATAACAACAACAAAAAAAAAACCCTTCACTTGCAGAATTATTGTAATGGAAGCACTGCCTTTGGTCTGAAGGTACCAGCCTGAAGAGCTCATCCCTGAGTTAGTCCCTTGCTCTGCCACTGTGCTAGGAAAGTCTAATCATCTGCTTGTGCTACCCTTCCCCTCTTTTACAGAAGGGAACAGTGAAACTC
This sequence comes from Dicaeum eximium, assembly GCA_013396995.1. Classification (NCBI taxonomy): domain Eukaryota; kingdom Metazoa; phylum Chordata; class Aves; order Passeriformes; family Dicaeidae; genus Dicaeum; species Dicaeum eximium. Next base: position 1,672,214 of record VWZP01010350.1, on the reverse strand, counting down.
ATCTCCATTGCAAAACATTTGCAGTTTAACTGTGAAAAAAAGGTAGCTTATAAGTGACTCAGTTATTAACACCAAAGATAGATATTGACCAAAGGAAAAGGGGAATAATTTCTGAATCTATGTTTGTTTGTTCTTACTGTTCAGTAATTTAAAGACACTGCCGTATTTAATGTTTCCTTATCTCTGTCCTGATATCCAATCTGAAAGTGCTTCACAAAAATTTTCAGACAAGAAATGAAAAATTCAAGCTACATAAAGAGTTTTTTTGAAATTTTTTTGTTTAGCTGAGTTTGCATGCACCTCTTCCCAATAATTTCTCTGAACCAGCTTCATGCTTTCCAACTTAACTCTGCTTGGTGAAGTTGAAGTGCTTTTACAAGAGAGGCAAATGTAATAATCATACCCATATTTAAAGACAAAAGAGCAAAAATTAATATTATGGCTTCTTAAATTTCTAGCATTTAGTATGAATTTATTTTATATGTGTACTGTGAGCACTTTGCATATTGTCATTTGTCCCATAGGAATGCTGCAAAGTGTTCATGACTCAGATTCATTTTAACCATATGGTCCAAGGGAATCTGCTAATGATATAATAAGCTTACATACTTCTGCATTTCTCCATTATATTTTTAGATATATTTTTCAACTTTAAATCAACCAAAAAAACCCTCTATGTTTAAGTAGCAAAACAATATTTAGAATAAAAAAGGTCATATTAGCATGAGCAGGTAAGAGACATCAGAAGAAGAGCAAAGCTGGAAATAGTAGGAAAGACTTGAGTGTTGGCTTTGACAGGTTCACTCATTCCTGCTTCACATCCATTCTAGCCAACAAACAACTCAGGAAGAGTTCTTTTTTTATATTGTTTGGGGATTTTTTTTACTATCTTAATCTCCAGCTGGAAGTACATTAAATTAAAAGACAGCTTGGGGTAAAAAACTCCTTTTATTTTTAGTTCTGTAACACAGTATAGGTTACCACATTTTATAAAATACAAGATTTTATTTTTAAAACTACAAAATTTTAGGATCTCAGCATCTGTACGTGTTAATAGTGACTAAAATTTAAAGTAAAATAAAATAAAGCATAAAAGCATGTAAAATATATGATGCACATATAAAGCATATAATTGCCTTACACCACTGTGCTATGAAATCAATAAAACCCTACCTTTTTGTCTCAATTTAGCAGGCCAGTTCCCAGGTGATGGAAGCCATGAACACGACATCACTGATGTCTGAAATGATTCCTTGTGACAGTATGTCACATGCCATAGTGTTACTACAGCCTGAGAGTCTGCACTTCCCTTTCCATACTAAGCAATATCTTTGACCCTCCTGAACTTACAAAAATAAAATGGTAAGGTATGCTTAGAATGACAGTGATATTTACAATATCTGTTCATTAAATTGAAAGGAATTCTTCTAATTTTACAGAAGTTGAAAGTAGCACAGGAAAATCTCTCTTGTGTTTTACAAGTTCACAATGTCCAGGTTGCACTGCACTGTCTGAAGCAATAGCCACACCATTTTACTGTCAGTGTGTGTCGTGTCCTCATCAGAAAGGCTGAGAATGGCCACAGGCTTTTCAGAAGGAAAAATTTTAAGGGTTTCTGGAAAATTAATGACTAGATAGAATCAAGAATTCTCCTCCTGGACTCCACAAAATCTTGCACTTCCTCACATATACACACCAATATGATTTGATTAGTCATAATTTTTGTTTCCCAGCAGCAAAAAGAAATTTCCTGTTCTGATGCAGACCACAAAATAAGTAACCCAGAGGCCATCATCTACTGCTTAAATGCAAGTACTTTACAAAATCCAACTATAAAGACCACAAAACAGCTCAGTGACTCCTATTTAGGCTATCTGTCTTTCATACAGCTTTAGACATGTGAACATTGTAGGTATCTTCTTGCAACAGGATGTTTTCATTCTATTTTGCACCTCTTCATTTATAATAAAAAAGTAGTTTTACTTTTAAAATAGTTAGCATGATGAATTTATTCAGGTTTGACATTTACTGATCCTTGAGAAAAATTAATTGAGAAATAGTGTAGGTTATTAAAATAGTTATACCAGAAAAGGATGTACTGATAATTTTAGCAACTAAAAAGAAGAAGAAAAGGAAAAAAAATCTGGCTGGTAATTTTTATTAAGTTACATCTTCCACCAGCATGCTATCAATTTAGATAGAGTGTGATGCAGAAAAGATTGCCCTTCATACACTCAAAAAGCAGTTTTGGCAGTTTAAATTCTTTATTAAGGCAATAAAGATGAATTGAAGGAAACATACATGCAAAGAGCATTGCCCAGATACAATAATGTTTTGTCTACTCCAGACACATTTTAAAAGCTAATTGCCAATCTTGGAATGTAAAATAAAGTTTTTTAAATGGTAATGGCCTCACTAGATTTTTAGCAAGCAAGGAAAACTATTACAGACATTGAGCTTCTGGAAACCTGAGTAATATCCTGAAAGGAACAGCTTGCCTTTTGGGGCTTGGGATGGAATGCACTTTTATTCTGGATTTAAAAGGCATTCTAAATTTCTTACTTTTCTTGGTCCTAATACTGTAGAAATGGGATATTTCAGCCATGTCCTGCTGGGGAACAGAAATGTGATTCCAAGCCCTTCAGAGTGGCACATCTGCCCAGGAGGAGAGCTGGTCTGTGTCCCCACTTCACATGTCCCTGCCACACAATCACATACTTGCCACGGGAACCACCTTACCTTTCCCTGCAGGTAGACGGTCAAGAGGCTCCAAACCTAAATTCTGCACCTAAATTCAAACCTAAATTCTAAGTTTGAAAAGAAATTTCGAAAAAGCTGTTTGAAGTTGCATATTCACAGTGCGTATTAGCTGAAGTGCTGCTTCAGGGCGGAAGTGCAGAGATAGTGCTCTGTTCATTTCTTTCTCCGTGCTAAAACTATAGCAACTGATAGAGCAATAATGACCAGGCAATTTTTACTAGCACAGAAGGAGAAAAAGATTTCTTTTGTAACAAAGAAAGCACAAGCATCTCAGTGAGCTATCTGTTTTCACATTGCCTTTCATTCCTCTAGGCCTTTGCTTCTACTCTAAAACTGTGACAAAAATAATTACCACTGATGGCTGTTTGATGAATTATATGGAGTGTGCTTTTACTCCAAATCTAATGCCTTACAATCACAGTTTCACATCACAGATTAAAAAGGGTTATTGTATTTGGTACCTCTTACTGCTGATCTGCTGATTTCAACAGATTGGTATAACCTGGAAGTGACAGAGTCCTCTATCAAGACAGTGTGCAGAGCTGCTGCATCATAAACTGAGGTGGCATTTCCAAAATCAACGCAGTTGGTTTTGGTTTAAAATGAACCTAGATTAAGTGATTTTCTGCAACTTCTTCAGGAAATAGATATTAACCTTTAGATGAAGCAAGTAACATGACTTCAAATTAAGTAAAGGGAAACAAATATATATTCTCAGATGGGCTTTCACTTACATGTGAAATACAAGTTTCTAGCATAAGATATATTCAAAGTTTAAGACAAAAAAAAAAAAAAAAGGAAGAGAAGATAGACATAGCTGGACTTCTCTCCTTGAATGAGTAGCTGAACTACCAAACATAAAATTCTCTCTCTTCAACTTATGAAGTCACCTGACTGAAGGTGGGTTCTATAGCATTTAGGAGGCCAAATAATGTACAAGAGAACTATTTCAAACCTTTTCTCAGGTAAAACTTCAATAAGATCTTCAAACTATTGCAGAAGAACTAGCTTCTCCTCTTCCACCCTCACTAACTACAAAAACATTAACTTTAAAACTTGGATAATTCACATTTTACTTTATGTTCTGTAACACCTTAAAAAAATACAACTGTTATGCACCATTTCACTGGTTTTCAACAGCACACTTGAAAAAGTATATCAAATGAACTGTTTCCCTGCACAGTGACTTGGATGCTTTCATACTCACATCTCCACTCAGATGAAATGGGTTATTTTTCTTTGTGTTTAAAATTTGATCACAGCCTAGAGGGCAGCAATAGCCAAGGATACAAATGTGTGAAGGCTGATTTTTTGAATGGCCAACCCATGCTAATTTATAACAAACTTTCTTCTCCCACTTCACCACATTTTCTAATGTTTTCCTGAAAAAGCATGTTGCAAACTTGCCTTTGTACAAGCAGAGACAGAACCTTTTCCTTAATCTGTGCACTCAGGAAAAACCCAGGCACTGTAGGTAGGAAAAATGATGAAATTCTACCCTCTGGACACCCATACATCTAACACATCTATATAGAGAGCATATCTATATAGAGATCCTCTAGAATGCCAATGTATTATGTAAATCCTCAAAGTAGGAAAGTAGGCAATACTTAAAAAGATTCTTAACCTTGTGCTGGCTATTTGCCCAACCATAAAATGACAAACAAGGAAAATGGAGGACTAGTTTATTTTTAATTTTGTACTGGGGAGCTTGCCAGGTCTTTTCATGGTGGGAGCTTGAGAGAAGATGAATAGTGCTGAGAGGAGATGGAATTATCACCTGAATTTTGGCATAAAAATCATGTCATAATATTGTCAGCTCACACTTTCATTACCATGTATTTCATGATATTTAAAAGATACATTGTCTCTGGAATCAGAAAAAAATTAAAAATAAAAAAGATTGCTTTTGTACTTTATCAAGGTCTAATTCATGACAGTAAGACCTGTCTCTCCCAGCATCCTGCAGGAAAAAAACCAAACAATTGACAGATATTTACACAAAACTACAAGAATCATGGCAAGCATAGTGTTGAACCCATGAGTTCAACCATGGTCCATGACCACAGAGTTGAACTCCTCACCTGTAGCAACAAGCCATATCCTACCCTTCACTACATTGTATTCCCACTCCAGACCACATCCTTACAGCAGCTAGAAAGAGCCAAAAATCCACAGGCTGTCACTTTGTCTGACATCCAACCTATTGGCAGATTTGTTACTACCATTATTCTTGATTATCTCTGACATACTAAAATACTTAGAAAATCCATTCACCCGTAAATGTCGTTAGGATATTCAGAAATTAAAATCAAGCAAAAACTCTCTAGTGGATTCCCTCTTATTTCCATCTACTCAGCTCTTCAGGTTACAGAGAATTTTCAGAAAGTCAATTATTATCTCACCATGTGTAAAGTAAAATAGGAAGAGGCTTTAGCTATCTGCATATGCCACAGTAAAATTAACAGACTAAACGAGTCAACCTCACCTCATATCAGGACATTATTCTTGCCAGTATACAAGAAATCAGTCTTTCAAACAACAGGAACTCGTTATGAACAATAACAAACTGAAAACAATACAAGCAGGCTCCTATAATTTTATGGGACCCTAGACATTCCATATCAGGAAGCCTCATTGCAGCTGATGTAGTTTTCAGGTGAACTTTCTCAACAAAATGTATGTTTTAATATGAAAAGGAATGACAACATCTTGATTTGCTAAGATCAATTTTGGTCTTCTACAAATTCAGTGTCCATTCAAAAAAATTAAGAACATAGTAAAGGAGTACCTCTTCTTATGAAAACATAAGTGAATGTTAAAAGACAAGTTACAAAAGCAAGCATATAGAAATAAAAAATGATGTCGTTTATTTACAGTCAACTTGAATGGCAACGAACAAGTCATAATCACCTGAACCATGTACTTTTTTTCAATTCATGTTATGCTGTCTGCAGGTATTAGACTAGATCAATCAGAAGATGGAAGAGAAAATATGACAACCAGCTACTGCTTTTGCTATTTTTGTGAGGCTAGTAAGGACAGCATTTTAATATCCTGCTCTCACAAGCCTGTTTAAAAATAAGAAAAAAACAACTGACAGAACAGCAAAAAAATGTTTTCTGTTTAATTCACAAGAAGAGAATATTTTTCTCTTCATGATTGTGTATCAATTCCCTTTGCAATCAACACAAGTTGTGACAAGAAAAAGAGCAGAGCCTCATCCAGTCACTTGACAGTTTCCAACATTTTCTATCTTTCACTGGGGTGAAATTAAATTTGTTTCATTTTGGATAATCAATATGGTACTAAATTCCTAGTCAGGTAAACAATGACATTTTCCCACATGCAAAAATAAGCCTAAAAATACCACTACCACCCAACCCTCTCCCCACTTGGCATGTAAAAGAGCATCACAATTTGCTGTATTTCTAGGGGAATACAGATTTTCCTGAAAAGTAACCTTTTCAGGAAAAGTCAGACATCAGGCTATTATAATGAATTTCTCATAAATCCAAAACCCTATAAATAAAAAATTACTTCAGTATAGTACCAACTGTTAATATAACATCTACATAACAAGTCCATCCTAATATACTGAATTCAGACAAGTACATTATAAAATGCAGATGAAAGGGGCACTTCAAAGGCAGGAATGGGTCAGATAAATAAAGACAGTACAATCATATGATTTCAATACACCCTCCAAAAATTATCAGCAAATACAGATGGTGAAGAGACTTTGAGCCTTTGAGCTGTGTTTTCCTCTAACAAGGTTAAACTCATCTCCTCATGCAACAACAAACAGTACTGCACTGGTGTCCAGTGACACATTAGGATTATTATTACTACACAATGCATATATAATTATCAGAAAGAACAGGACTGGGCTTTACTGTTGCACATTCTAGTTATTTTAATGGCATCAATCTTGGGAAACTACCTGTGCCAATTTATCCACTCTGGCTCCTTATAAAACAATGAGTTACCTGCCTGTGCACTACTGATTCAGAAAATTGTCTGCTCTCTCTCAAGTCTCCACTTAATCCCATTGATTCTCAGCTAGCACATCTGGCTTATGTCCTACTCCATAGCTAAGTTGACCCCTATGACTACTGAGTTGAATTGTTAAGAAAGAAATCCAACACAACCTTGTTTTTTAACATGGTTTATTTCAGTTATCTTATGCACACAGTCTCCATGCATGGTATTTTTTTCAGGACTGAATGCATTGTGAACTGCAGCATGGTGTAGGAAAGAGCAGCCAGAAACTTCTGAAGTCAGTTCTGCTGCTGAAGGAACTGTAACAAAAGATGCTTACTGGGAGAAGAGGCAGAAGCAATATAAGTCATGGCTAGGAGAAACATCCTTCTAAAAGAAGTTCTTTAAAACAGGAGTTGAAAAGTTCACAGAACTTCCAATTATTTGAAGTCTTAGAAAGAAAAATTTCTCAACATCCACAGCTGAGACATTTTGCCACAGTATGAGGCATAGTCTTTTGAAGGACAATGCTGATGTTGGTTTTCAGGGTTTCTTTCTTTGTCCTCTGACCCTTCAGAAGCTGGCCTTGGCCAAAAGGTTAGTATTGTGGGGTGGGAGAATCTGAGAAGCTTGGATTCTACTGCTCTACAATACACCTGGTGTAGAAGGCTCATTTCTCATCCACTATAAATAAATTCAGAATTATTAAGAGACACACCATTAACTTGAAATTTTATGTAGCAGCTGGGGAATCTGCTGAGGATATACTCATCAGCTGAGGTCTACTTTATGACCTCAGATGTAACGCAAACCATCAGCTCATATTGGCTCGGCCCTTTGCTGACAGGGACCATGTCACGTACCCCGCAGGGCGGCTGGAAGCCACCAGCGGACAATGGGGCGAGCGGCTGACACCGGCCACCGGGGCTCAGGCAGAACAATGCAGCTGCTGCGGAGGTTGGCCCTGCTGAAGGAAACTCACTTCTCCCAGGTTGTCTGAGGGGAGGGACGCTGAAGCAATGGAAATTCCCCAGCAGTAAAAGAGAACAAAAGAAGAGGTGTTGCAAGCTGCTGTTAAGAAGAGACAGCTTCTTCCAGGGCCTGACAGAGGAGAGGAGATTCTCCCAGCTGATAGAAACATACTCTGTTCTGCAGGATGTGATCCTCTGGGAAGTGTACATTAAAAACTACTCCCTTACAGAGCACCAGAGGCTTACAACTCCCCACTATTCCCCACTGGAGCACAGGGGTGAGCACACAGCTGTTGCCAAGGCACCTGCTCGGGCCAGGGGTGGCCCTGGATCCAGCAGAGCCCCCCACACCAGAGCTGGGCATCAGACTCCCACAGCTGGGCTCTGCACCCGTGTTTTTGCATGGATCTGGAATTCTCTAGATTTCCCTCTGTGAATAAAAGGTGTGGCTGCTGAAGAAATCAGTTTACAGAGGCTCCAAATTCCTTACTGCCGTTGTTATTTGTCTGCAACAAGAGTATCCATGAGGCCAGGGTGCGGGGAGGGTGTGCTGGGGCTCAGCGCTGCTCTGGGACCACCAAATTCCCCTTTACTAGCAGGACTAACTCTACAAGGTCTCCGCACCTGCAGAGGAAACTCAAAGAGTAATCCATATATGCTAGATTAAAATACCTGGTAAAAATCCTTCAAACCCACACATATCCTTCCCTAAAAAAAAAGATTCAAAGTAAAACCTGTGATTTTGCAGCATACTTTTTTTAGTAGTACAGCTATAATGAAACAAAGGCAAAAGTTACATTGATTTATAAATTCATTAAAATGCCATGAGAAAGGGCAGTGTCTAAGTAGACCTGTTGACTGCCATGGCTTTTGGATCAGACCCAGAAGAATGCTGGAATAAGTGGTGAAGCATTTTATTTTCTAACCTTTCAGTGGCTACTGCAAACAATGGAAAATACAAGTACATACTTAGAATAACTCTATCCTTTGCAAAATGAGATCACACCTAAAAATACTTCCTTTTGTTGCTGTATAACTTCAGTTTAGGATAATAGCTATTACATGCATATAGTGAAGAGGAAAAAATATCTCCTCAAATACTGGGTAAAAATTTTATATCGCAAAGTAGGGCTTCTCCTACAGAAGAAACTTTAAAATCTGTAGTGATTCAAGACAGTTTATGAAATAATAGACTGAAAAATCTAGTTATTCATGGACGACATGAAATAAGGTAGTAAAACTGCCAGGGGATTGAGTTACCAAATTATTACTTGCAGCCAGGAAAAGCTACATGATGATGGTAATTCTCAGTATCAAAATTATATCAAGTTCTAAGAAACAACTGAAAAATGTATCTGAATTTTAGTTTTTCAGTTTGAAACAATTAGGGCTAGCCCACACAGCTTGAACTTCCTGTGATATACATGTGCTATTAATTTTTAACTTTGCTGTAGGATCCAAGCCTGAATCACCAGGCCCTGTCACTTTCTAGTGCAAAGGTGTGTTTTGTCTGCTTGTACCAGCAACTTTTCCAGTGCCCTTTCTTCTCAATTTGCGAAGATATTTTTCCTGACTTTTTAAAACCATCTCCTTGAATTTCCTCAGCAACTTCCAATGCAGCTGACTTTTGCAGCTGTGCTGCCATGCTACAGATTTCATCACTGTTTGACCAGAGAAGAGTGTTGGTTAAACTAAAATTTTGAGTTAGAGTGATTTTCTACAATGTTTCATCAGTTCCCAGCTAAGTAGCACAGATCTAACAGTGAACAATATTTCTGTAACCAGAAGAAGAGTAAATTAAAATTTATTGAATAGGTCAGCACTGACCTTCTTAAGAGAAGAGCAGCATTTTCTTACAGTTTCTTCAACTCCATTACATATAGAATTGGTTTGGTTTTATTTCTAAAACACCTATTGAAATTAATTCCAAAGTATTCCATCAAAAACAAAAAGAGAGAAGAGTAAATGCAAAGTTGCTGCAGGAACAGAAATATATCCATTGCTTTAGAGAATGTAGAGATGGCCCTATTCCCTTCTCTGCCAGTGGGAATTATACCACTGACTCCAGAGAAAGCACAGCCAAGCTAGTGATTTTCTAACACTTGAAGGCAATTATTTTTATTTTAAAACACAGGAATAGCCTCCTGGTCTGGTGCAGCTCTCAGCCTGAGGCTGTAGCCCTGCCAGCACTGTTAATGTCATTGTTTGTGAAGTGTATTCCCAGTCTCCGTACACCCACGCAGGGCTCCCAGCTCCCGGCCATGATGTCCCCCTTGACACATTGTTCCAGCTCCCCCTGCTTCCTCGCCTCCCGCCCCGTCTCCCCACCATTGTTATCCCTTTACACCCACCCTGCATTGTTCTCACACCCGCTGTCATCCCCACCTGGGAGGGACCCTTCCTCTCTCCCACTCCTCGCTGCAGCTCAGGCTCCTTTCTTACCTACTTCCATATATTCCACTGACCTACTGGCAGCAGAGCATTTTCCCTTTCTGGAAGCACAATACATAAAGTATCATTACTACATCCCACAGCTTCTGCAAGCTGTGGGCACTGAGCTTTGAGAAGCCCAGTCCAAAACTTCTTAAAGAACAAAAAGATTTTTATTTCATTGCTACAGGCTTTAGGTCAGGCCCAGAACTAGGACTAATAGAAAGTGTTATTGCATTTTCAGATAGGGTATAAAAGGCTAGAGCTGATATTTGTTTTCACTAGGGAACAAAAATATTTAATGAGACGAACATATATGCACAGAAATGGCTGACATGATTTACACAGGCTCCATTATTTTGGCCACCTTGCTTTTTACTGCTCCCTAGTTTGTACACCCACCAGATTATTTTGAAACAGTTATCTGTACTTTGCTCAATTTTTCATACAGGTATATAGGGATATTGAACCCAAATTTTTATGTACTTACTATTTTTTTCCTTACTTTTTTTCATGATACTTCATTTCTCTGTTGAACTGCTTTCAAAATGATACTCCTTCCTTTCACAAAATCATGTTTATTATATAGAGTACGATGCATTAACTGTTTTGTATGCTAAAAGTTTATCTTTGCCAATCCTTGGGAAGAAGAGCAGTTATATATGCTTAGAGTAGATCAAGTATAGAAACAAAAACTAATACCTCGTTTTTTTAATAGATCACTTATAGAACATATTTTATATGTTCAAATGTGAAAAACTTGTTAAGTCTTACCATGGCTCATGCGATGAAAGCAGTAGTATGCAAAGTCCACTCCCAGAAGCGTCAAATACCATGTCCATGGCGAGTCCCAGGGCAGTTCAAAGAGTCTGTAGTTATTCCATACGTATATGTAACTAATTAACTCAATACTTCTGAACAAAACACTGAAATAGAGATCCAGAAATTTTTATCAGTAATCTGTCAGTTTTAATTTCAGAACCTTTTATATATTTACAATTTACCAGCTGGAAATCCTTTTACAACACGTAAAACCAGTCTCCAAGTTCTCCACCCTCCGTCAAGTAATACTACTATTGACTTCAGTGGAACCTTTCCTTAGTGTCTACAAGATTTCTAAAACCAACTCTCACCCACTCACCACCTATATTGTGGCATTAGGTACGCTCAAAGGCTGAAGCGCTCCTGTGCTCTGCAGGTGTTATGATGCTCCTGTTTTCCCAAATCTGAAAGAAACCCTTACTTTCTAACTAGTAAGTCAGAAGTGATTGAAGTGTAGCAGCAATTATGCTGAAACACTAATGTACTACATTAAAATACCGTGACTGCTCCCATTACAAGAAAGAACATGGAAGGGGGCAAGACTTTTGGGAGCAGTGAAATGTTTGATCTGCTCGGCATATTGCTTCACTTTAAAAGAGGATAAATGCAGCAGGAGAAGACAAAGATCTGTGCCTTTGAAAAGAAGGGGAAGGGCAATTGGTAGAGAGAAATGGCAGGATTCTGAGAAAGGGAAAGAAAAAAATCATGAACTTGCAAAGGCAAGGAAAGCAACCAGACAGCAGCTCTTACTGCTGCTGAGCTCCTGGACTACAGAGACAGGGTAGCTGTCCCTGGCCTAACACAGGCTCAGCACTGAGACCAGGAGAAGAGAAAGGAAGTAGCTCTGGAATGGGCAGGCCAAACCTAGGAGCAACTCTCCACAGCTACTCAGATGAATACAAATTTGGGTTGCCATGGTCACACCATCCTCTCAGCACCCTACTAGCTCATTTCACCAACTGGGGCCCTGAGCTACCTCCAAACAAATTACTTTGATTTTGCTGGAGGAATTTTTGGAGGAATCAGGAAGCATCAAACCCAGGTTTGAATGGCGAGAGGCTGTAGGCACTGGGGTGGCTCAGGTCACAATTGGCTTAGGTAGCTGCAAAATGGTGCTGCAGATGCAGATGGATATATATTTAAATTGGCAATTTTGTCGAAGAAACTAGTCCACAGCAGGATTTGTAGCAGATTCCTCCCACCGTCTCCTGCTACTCTCCTTTGTTGTGTTGCTGAAAATGTAGTGAAACAGTGGTGAACTGAATTGCAACAGCCTCTGAAAAGCAGCAAACAGAAAAAAAAGAAGAGTAGGAGAAAGATACTAATCATAGGAAAGTCACCAAATTTTTTTTTAATATATCAGTGGGTGAAATTTCCTAAGTTTAGGGCCTAAGAGTAAGAAATAAGATAATCACACACACACAAAATGTGGTTCTCAGATGTTACGCTGCTGCTATTTTGTGGGGGGAGGTAGAAGAATTATCAGCAGCACCTTTGTACAAAGTCGTGCAAGACTTCAAAAACCTATAAAACATATTCATAGTTGAAGAAAGACTCTGGGATACAAACTCAGGGAGCTTCCAAAGAACACTGCAGATAGCACACCTGTAGACACTACTTAAACAGAAGTGGTAACAAACTGCACATACGTGTTTCAGCCATGCAAAATCTCAGCCAAAGAACAGACCAACAACTCTCTTTCACTTTAATCTCATCTAAAACTTCACTTTACATTGAAATCAGCTGAAAGATTCCCTTTGCATCTCTGTCACATCTGCTCATTCTTGCCTCAGTACCACTTCTCAGATGTATTTTTTTAAATAACCCCCCTTTTTTTGCCTTATTTTTTTTTTTCAGCTAGATTATTTTTTATATAGTTGACAGCATGGCCAGAAGAATACTAGAATCTGCAAAACTAAAAAAGGATATATACTCCTTCCCCTTTAAAGACTTTTTCCACACATCTGGAAAACATCCCTGAAAACAGTCTGGCCATGCCCTGTCCTTTTGGGCAGCTGCACTGAAACAGAAGGGAAGCTCAGTAAACACGGTTGTTTCAGCTTGCAAGCCATCCCCCGTGCTAGAGCTGAACTCCATCTTTTTGCAAAGACACCCATTCAGAGCTTTTATCCTCCTGGCATTAGCACCTCTTCCCATAAGTGTTTTGAATAAAGCTAGAAGAAAACACCTTGAGTTTCTGTGTGCTAGTTTCACTATTAATGAAGAAAAAAAAGTCATCTGAAAATCCCAACCTCCCAATAAAAGCCTGCAAGCACAACAGTATCACATCCACCATTTTATCCTGAGAGCTGAAGCACTGCAAGTAGTCGTTGCTCAGAAGAACTAATTTTTTTCCACAGCCAGGTGCACATCTTACCTACAACTCATTCCCAGCTTTGCTATAATCATACAAGTTTTTCTCTTGAATAAAACCAAGACTCAACAAACTCCATAAAATTTCAAGTCATTTTAGGAGCTTGACCATGAAGAATTTCTCTTGACTAGCAAGGACAGGTGTATCTACCACTTCAAAAACAACTTGGCTATGCCCAGAAGGTGAACCATGCACACCTGGAACATGTTTAATTTTCATAAGAGCTGTGTTCTATAAATATTTTTAAAGAAGATTATATGTGTCCAAGCAGATTTTTGCAATTCACCTCATGAGGAATCTGTAAAGTTCAGTATAAATTCTCAATCCATTTCACAACAGGTCAGAAGGCAGCTGATATTATTCAAACATAAAAAATGGGCATTTCTTAACATCTTTTCAGTGACCAGGAAATTTAAAACACCTCTTGCAACATAGAGTATCACTTATTATTAGGTACTGTTTTCTTACTTTACTCTTCTGCTTTTATTAACATATAATGCTTTTGCAGTACATCCAAAGATATGTGACCTGGAACATTTCCTCCATTTTTGATCAGCTTTCAGTATTTCACCCATGAGTCCTTTTTTTTTTCCACTTGGCTGAGGCCAAGGTGTAAACCTTGAGCTAACCCTGCAACACATTTTTCATATATACAATTTGCTCTACATTCTTTCCTTCATGCTTGAATCACAACTCTACAGCACATAACGTTAGCTGATTACTGTAATTAATTTAGAGTAATCCATCATATTACTAGGCAGTGCTGGAGAAAGAAGAGTTGCTTAACTAAGTATTTTTTTTTAATTTACAGTGTGATAGGAAAGACCAGAGCTTGCATTCAATTACAATTCCTAAAGTTCACTTGGAGTTTTAAAGGTTTATATTCCCCCTTTTTTTCCCCTCAAGTTCCTTTTTCACTTCTTGAAAATACTAAGTGAATTTAAGAAAACTTTTTCCTCTTTTATATGTTGTAACCATAAATGTGACAGAAGTGGATAGATAAGGCTTTTGTCATCTAGTCCAATCCTCTGCATAAACAGTAATAAATCCTAAATCAGACAGATTGTATAGAAAACTTTATTATATAAATTACATAGATTTATCTTCTTGGATTTTGAACATTGCTGCTAAAAATTTTCTAATTATGCGCAAAGCACACTCAGGCAACTGTTATCATCTTGAGAGTTTTTGTCTCCTTGTTTCTAAAGATCTTACGTACTTTAATTAATGGCAATAATATTTGTTTTTAATAAACCATTTCCCCCTTCACCTTCCACTGGGTCAAATTATCACTTCCTCTAATTAAAAAAGTCCAAGAAGGAAATTCTGGGAGATGAACTCTCCATGTGGAAATGAAGATCTACTTACTCTAGATCCCTATGGGATAATGAAGGAGGGAAAAGGTGGAAGAAATTCAATTGGAAGAAAAGGCAGCTGCCCATTTCAAAGAATACAAAGTCCTGTTTTGCTTCCTCCAGCCACAGAGCCTGAAACCACATCTTTAGGAAACTTCCATGGTGCCCAGGACAGTCACCAAAAATAAAAACAGTCCGAGATAGGAGCTGTTGTCTCTTTTCCAAGCATGGAGGAAGATCTGTGTACCAAAAGTGAATAGCCCAAGGAAACTGCCTCAGCTCTCACCACTATAGCAGTCACCACCTCACATCACACTGGGAACTGACCTGGTGCCCCTGAGCTAAAAACACAACCCTACAGCTGGACCTACAAAAGCTCTGCTCTCAAGGGCTGTAACAGACTTGCATCCTTGGAGGTCAGGCACAGAGGGAAGCATGTTAAGACACCCTGGTCACAAGGTTATATTATCATTAAAAATAGTGAGATATTACTACTACAGTTTCCCTGGGTTAAATAAATTCTGTTTTCCTAGCCTGATTCAAACTGTATAAATGTAAAGTTTCAAAATGCTGAACAAAGGCAGCTTCACAATAATTTGAGATTATTCAGACCATTTATATAACAGCAGGATATGTGAATAATTAAATGCTCTGTAAGGTTTCATTTCAGAATGAAAATCGTAAGGATTTCCATTTCCAAGGATACTCATAGAGCTTTCTTTTCCAGATGAAACACTGGCTCCAGCCACAATTGAAATAAACATTTTGATAACATGATTTCAGTAAAGAAAATAAGGGGAAAGGAGGTAGAGGAGACTTGAAAAAAGATCCATTTGTAAAACAAAGCAAATCTGCTGCAACTGAAATCCCCTTTTATTTCCTGCACAGGTGCCAGGTCTTGAACAGACACCCAATTTATTACCTTGTCAGCTGACTTATTAGGGTTGACACAAATCGAGCTGAAATATGCCTGACACACTACAGTCAAGGCTTTTTTCACGCTTTAGCACAAAGCCAAACTTTCCACAAGGTGGAGGGAAAGGGAGAGGGAGCTGTGGGAGTTCTATTCCCTGTTTTCTATCATCAAGATGAATATGATCTCCTCTCCCATTCTTAATATGCAAAACCCAAGGCTAAAGAATAATTCACCAAAATTATACAGCTGGGAAATTATTATCAGGCTCTGGAAAACCCTTGATTACAGGAAATAGCACCTACATTTTGAGTAAATGTTCCCACCAGACACAAAAGCTGAATCAAAGCCTCTCCTCTTCCTCAGTATGGCTTTCTTCTCCAGCATTTTAGCCTAAACAATGCAAACCTCCAAGTTTTCCTCAAGGACACAAGAAAATATCAAATGCAAACTGAAGTAAAAGGGAGGTGACTCAGGTATCCCTACTAGCTGTA
Source organism: Dicaeum eximium (assembly GCA_013396995.1). Classification (NCBI taxonomy): domain Eukaryota; kingdom Metazoa; phylum Chordata; class Aves; order Passeriformes; family Dicaeidae; genus Dicaeum; species Dicaeum eximium. The sequence goes on along the minus strand of VWZP01010350.1, from coordinate 1,656,114 downwards.
TTTTAAACAGTATTGCACAATATTTTGCCTGACAGAGCTGCCCTTTTATTCACCAAACTTATTCCTGCTGCACTTCACTTTTTATCCTCTAATTTATGACACTAATATTAATTTACAGTAGTGGCTGGAATAAAACGTGAAACACCAGGTGTTGGAAGAAAAATAGCAACAGTGTTAAACTCTTATTATTAAGTTCTAATCTTGCTACATAATTCAAGTCAGTTTTTTACCTTTGCTCATAAATAAGTAAATTTTAATTGTATCAATTAAAACTACAACAGAGATTATTTTCATGAGAAGTTCCACTGGCTTCAGTGATACAATCCACAGCAGAAACTCATTATGCCCTAAGTTTATGAAAGGTCTTCAGATACTTTTAACTACACGGTATCTTTAAAAGACTAAAAAGTCTAGTTTAAAACCTTCAGTACCACTGAGCTTCTGGCATTGTAGCTTATTCCTCTTCTTTTATGACAATGGAAGCTGTATTTCTTTTATACCTATTTATACCTGCTCAGCACTGGGGGCAGTAAATTATATTCCAGTATCTTCATGATACACCAGACTGGAATATTGTACAATGTCATCTCCTACAAGACAATGCTCCTGATTTTTTAATATTTGTACAAATATCACCACATGAGTTTAATACAAATGCTTGACTAGGACCTTTTTCCAATTGAGGGTCTGATTTTGAACTGTACTTGGTTGTTCCATTGAAACGCGCAAATTTGCATTATAATTTAAGTTAGGTTGGGAACAAGCCTGTAATATTCTCAAAGATCACATATAAACAAGTAATGAGAAAAGGGTATTCTATTCAACTCAGATTTTTATAGATAGATTCAGAAAAACCAAAGGAACTAGTATGAGTTCCTATGGTCTATAAAAATACAGTGAAATAGCTCCAGTGAAACACCATAGCACATCAAATGATGAAATAAGGAAAAGTATTTACATGAGAATTTATGTTGAACTCCTTTGGTCATACTTCTGAATGTTTTCAAAGATAGTTTGTTTTTGTCCATAATACACAGTGGTGAAAGTCTATTCTTTTCAGATCTGTACACTGGTTTACAGCATCATTAAGAGACATTTTCTCCCAATGTTCCTAACTTGTAAGTGTTGACCCAAGAAACTGCATTGCCCAGCTCTAAAAATGCTACCCCTGTGCTCCATCTAGTGGAGTCCTGATTTAAGATTAATTCATTGTTTAGCAAAGATGTCCTTCACTCAGAAGGGTACTCTATACAGAAGCATTTCTTCAATTTTTTTTTCAAAATGTGTGAAAAATGACACAATTTAGCTTAACAAAAATACAAAAACATGGAATAAAAAATCTGCACAACATTTAATGGATTTGAGAAATCGCTATATTTTGTGAGCTACTGAGACTACTGAGCTTAATACCATATTTTCAGTAAGGGTAAATTCAGTTCACAGTAGTTTCACAGAAGAGCACAAGTATATTTGAAAATGCATCCTGACAGCTTCTCTTTGCTTCTAAAGATATGGCAGGTGTAAAGCTGGGCTCTAATATTAGGAATGGGCAATCACAAAGCCACTGGCCCCACTGTACAGAAGTACAGGAAAAGACCATGATACAATACTAAGGATGTAGAAAAATATGCATTCTGTGTAAGAGGTTACAACCTAAAAGAGTAATTGGATCCCTAACAGATTTGTGTGAAATACAGTGATCTGTAGAACATTATGGTAGATAGGGACTACTACCAGTTGTTTCAGTCAATTAGTTTGAGACTATCCAAGCTCTCCCACATCCTTCCTTGTAATGCAAGGTAGCCTATATGTAATTTCATTAGAAATTTCAGAAATTCAGATTCTGGCTCAGATTGTTCCTTAGTCATCACTAAAAAGTAGCACTGTCTCACTGGTATTCCTGTGTTCTGCCAGCAGCTACGCCCATGTGTGCTCTCCAGCCTGCTTCAAACAAATGGAACCAGAGTACCAAAATTCCACAGTTTAAACCTCTGAAGATAAGGCTGTCGATATGCCTGCAAAGGGTGCAGATGGTAAAGGGGGATTAGGGAGGTAGTGATGAGCATGAAAGAGCAGGCAGGAAGCACTAGCATCTTTACTGGGCACAGCTGGATTTGGACTTACTGGAGAACATGGCACAGTTTACACCAAAATTATAAAACTGTGTTAAAAGTGATACGGTAAGAACATAGAAAAATTAATCCACACAGGAGTAACTAATTTACTAGCACAGTCCCAATTGGTTCATCAATGCAGACCAGATTAAAGACAAACAAACAAACAAACAAACCCCAACAAACTAATTAGATTAAACAAAAACCTTTCAGGTGTAAGACAATTACTGCCATGAGTTTAACTGAACTGATTTTGAAAAACCCCTTCCAGAGTCAGGCTTACGTCCTGAAAATCCTACCAGCTCCTGCTGCACAGCACTACCCCCTTACTGAAATTGTTTATCTTACTCTGACTGCTTTACCTACAGAAGATTAGTGAGTTAATTCAAAACCTGTTCCTTTGAGAGAGCTGTGAGGGCTGTGACCTTTAGCAAAATGTGGGAACAATCAACAGTGTATATAGGAGAGTGAAGCCAGGAGGGTGCTCTTGTGAAATATATAACTACCTAGTGCTACTTGGAAAGCAGGAGGAATAGGTAGGTGAGTAGAGTCTGTCTTTTCAGGCCTGTTACTTATTAAAAATTCTATTTTTTGGACACATCTATTGACAGTGCCTTAAACTGCCATAACAAGCTGCTGCAGGCATGATTATGACTGCAGGTTCTGTAGAGACAGAACCTAAAGCCTGACAGCTCTTGGCTGCCCCTTTTCCATTCCCAGACAATTTGCTTGTCTCTCTGCCTAAAGCAAATACCATTTGCTCAGAGACTGAACTAAAATAACTCCACTTGGGATCAGATGAGCACCTGAACCAACACAAGAGAAGGAGAGGACTACGTAAGTGAACACGAGAAAGACAGAAGCGCAGTAGCCAGAAGTTCAGTTGGTTTAAGGGCATGGCATGGCTCAGCAGCTCCACTTCCCATTTAACCAGGTTAAGTGACTACCTTTCCAGTTTGGCCCCATCTGCTCATCACTGCCCTAAGTGTGGTGGCTACCAGCCCTCAAACCTGCCACCATAATTGCATGCATAGCTGCTCCCTGACCCGGCTCTGTCAAAATGAATGCAGCTGAGCTTAAACACCTCTTTTATAGTTCTTGGGGGGCTTTTGTTTCTGCTTTTAGCGAGATCACTTTGTCAGGACCAGGTTAGGGAGCAATTAAATGTGCAGTTATGTTGGCAGATCTAAGGGGGCAGCTGGACCAGAAGCAACACATCTGACCATGCTCTAAACAAACATCTGTCCAAAATCTTAGTCAAACAGATGTGAAGAAAAAAATGTACCTAATAAGTCTTGAAGTAAAAGTATGATTTATGAGAAACTGCATGTATCAAATTTTCTTCTAAGAAATGCAATCAGTAATTTATGAGATTATAATTTTCTATAGTCAGATATGACGTATCTAATAGATACCTCAGGAAACCAGCATATGCTTCAAATGGTTAAGTTTTGTTACTCTTAAAAACTGAAAACCTTTGGTTTCAGATTGCAGTTGCAATTTTATATATGTTACAGAGCAGATAACTCAGTAAGGCTACAAAAGCATTGAGTGTTTCTTGTCCTGTAACCCTGGCTGCTCTTTTCCAATCCCATTTCTTGTTCTAGCACAAGACTGCACAGACATAGTAGGAATTGATGCAGGTTAATGTGATGGGAGGACACGAGGAGGATGTGATGGACCTGTTTCCCAAGCCACTTCACCACAGGGCAAGAAAAATGCTGATGCTGGCCAAAGAGAGGTGAAGGTACAATCAAGCAAAGGTGCTTCATCTGGGAGCATTGCTGGACTAAAATGTACATGAAACTGCCTCTTTAATCCAGCTTCTGAAAAAATATTATTTAAAATCTAGATGATGTACAGAACTGAATACACTGGTCTACAGCAGAAACAGGATTTGTATTCCTTTGGTTTAATTATTGCTGATGTGTAGGTATCTTAAGATATTTACTAGCATGAACTAGTCAAAAAGCATTTACTCATTCCATTCTCATGTTCAACAATTCAGAGAATTCCAACTTCCCCTGATTCAAAAATCAAGGTAAATAATGTATACAGACTGTAATATTCTCTTTGGAAACTGAGAAGTTCATTGCAGACTTGACTGACAAAACTGTGTCAGACATTATATACATATACACTCATACTCTGTATGACTGTGTCGCAGAGCAGAACACTAAAAATTGGCAATTGACCATGACCATAAAGAACAAATACTTCCCCAACTAGTTTGAAAACATACCTACCTCAGTTATCCCCCAAACACTTTCTGATTTGATTTATGTTCTGCTGCTTTAGAAGAAGAAATTAGTCAATATGAAATAATGCACATACTTGTAAAATGGATATTCATACCCAAAATAGACATTCTCTTGGGAGAATATTTTTAAAGCAGCATTTAAAGTCTCTTGACAATGGTTAGCTAGAAAAGTTATTTAGTTATTTATTTAGAATAAAAGTTCTCAGAATTTTTTTACCAACATTTAGGATCCTGGGAGTAAACTTAGTAATACAAGTTTCTCCCTTTCTCCCAAATAAATTTTCATTCCATTCAACATATAGTATTTATACATGCAGAAGAATGCATACTACACATTAATTATATTTAAGAAACATGTGGGCTACTTTACAAGAGATTATATGAAGGCACAAACCATTCAACTTACTGCATGCTGTTTAGTCTAATAAGCCTGAAAACAATCAGACATTGCCTTGTCTGATTAGACTTTTCCTCTTGCACCTACATTTTTAACATTTGGCATACAAGTATCAACAATTTATGATCTGCACTTTCTTAACAGAAAGTTGAAGTATGAAACACTAAATAAATACTGCTTGCTCTCAAGACATGCAATAGTTCTGTTACACAGACTGTGAAATGGAAAAAATACTTAGAGGCTGAATATGGTTAGTGACTCCTAATTTTTTCATTAAATGTAAAGACCTCTTTGCAGTGACACATTTGAAGCTTCATTTTAACTAATAGACTGAAGCCACCATTTTAGATCCAACCACAGATTTTTTTAAGGAAGTGGCAAACCATTGCTGCTAGTTGAGAAAATGAAAATTAGTCCCTGGGAGAGGATACAATCAATGGTGTGTTAATCTAACCTTCAGCTGTTAATGATTTGCGCTACTATTTCCCCTGATGCTGTGGGTTCTGCTGAAATATTGTTTTAGCAGTTTCTGTCAACTTTCCCTACCTTTTTTCTTCCTGAAAGGGACAGACTGAAGTGAAAGTCTTAGCAACAGATTTTTGCCTGTGCTATTTTTTCTCCCTTTTTTTGTCTGACCCAGTTCTTTCACACCATGGAAGCACAAGACAGAAGGGTAAAGTGTTCTGGTTTTTTCAGTTAGAGCCTTTTTAGCCAGTCTGTTTTTCACAACTCCTCTTACTTATAAAAGAGGTGTTACACTAAGCAGTCACCATTGGAATTGTGATATTAACATGAGATTAAATAATTTAGGAAGTCTGTATTTTGCCTGCTTCTTTCACAGTCAGCCAAAAAGCTGAAAGGGTTACAGGACTCTTCTTTGGAAAGAACTGCTGAGGAGGGTCTGGTATTTCCAGTCATGAGAGCTGTACAAGCAACCTGGAAGAGACTTCTTGTGCTGGTGTAACAATAAATAGGTGTACTGATCTTGGAGATTTGCCTGACCCTGAAAGTTTTGAGTCCTTAAGGATCATTTGGTTCACTCAATTGAAACAACCTTGCAAAAGAAAACTGCATAGCCTGCAAGCCAAATTCTGCAGCAAAGGACTGAATGCCAAAATAATAAAAGTACTCAGCACCTTGCAAAGCTGCATTCCACCACACAACACTAGTTTTCTTAGCAAGCATTTCTTCCAGGAATGAGTGTATCTCAATTGTTTCAGTATTCTTAAAATAAAGCCAAAAGGACTTGCAAAACCATTCAAACTTATTTTACATGTATCTCAGGCCCTTTGTTTAACTTAATCAGTTCTGAATATTTCAGACGAATAAAGGTAAATACTCAACATGGTAAGCATGTCAAGTTAAAAAAATTTGGGTTAAGTTGAAGAGACATTTGCTCTATTTCAATATTAGCTTCATGCAGATTACAGTAACCTATTATCAGGGTTGTGTGTTGCGGCACACAAATCTAACTTGTTGATACTTATTTAATTAATTCATAGAACATATTGAAAAGTTGAATGTTGCTCCTTCAAGATCATGCTCAAGAGTCATTAAAAATTATTTGAATATAGGTACACTAGCTGTAAAAATAAATTCATGAAATTCTCCAATAACTTAAGACATAACTTTGTTTGATGACATAACTTTATGGTTGAGTATTTCTCATAATGAAAGCTCATGCCTTTAATTTTCAGATATTTGGAGAGTTTTGGAATGTGTCTTTAAAACGTTTCATCAGGGATATTTACTACTGATAACTAACATAATCTATCAGAAATTGTCTTTGTACCTAATGGACCTTGTCATAGATTGTATTGATTAGAAAGCTTTAAAAAATGGCAAATGATCAATAGATTACAAAGAGGGTGATTTACACATTGCATAAAATGAGTTCTACTAGCCAGAAGGGATTTTTTTGTTGTTGTTGTTGCTATGGTCTTTTTATGTATTTGATCAAGAGTTTGGATTGAAAGAAAAGACTTCTAGTAAAATTTGCAGTGACATAAACCAGGGACCTCTAGGTAACAAAGACAACTTTTCATGGAATCAGGCTACTTCAGGAGGACCAAATATACAATCCATGTATTTCTATGTGGCCAAATATAAGAACATATTGCCTATGAATGAGGAATGTAAGCCACAGAATCCAAGAAAGTATTCAGGGATGAAAGACGGCTCAAAGGATCTGGGATATATAAAGGGAGGAACAACAAGTAGAAATAGAGAACAAATGACTTCATTATTTGGCACTGATGTAGTAATTTCTGAAATATGGAGTGCACTTGAGACATCAACACTAAGAAGGCTGAAAAACTGCAGAGGATTCTGAAAAAAGACTGGGGGAATAATTGAAAGGCTTGCAAATACACCATATAGTAGAACTCAAATAATAAAACTTTTCTTCTTATAATGAAGAGATTATATACAATTTGATGGTCACCTGCAAATCTGTACATGGGGAATAGAAATGTAACCCCAGTTGAAAAGATGCAATAAAATCTATCATCTGGATGCTCATATCATGCAAAGGCATATCTAAAACATTTTATTACTTACAAGTAACTAAAACTTCTGGAAAACACTTAGAGCAATTTATATAAAGGATTTGCTGGATTTTTTCACTAGGATTCACAGTTAATCCACAGTGGCTATTTCTTTAAAATACAACTCTGCTTACCAAACTAATTCAGGTAAATCTTATGGCCTTTACATTGGAGAGTGAATTATATGTTTGCAACGATTCTCTCAGGAATTAAAATCCATTGAAGTAAAACATAAGATAATGACTATGTTCAAAGCACTTTGGATCACATGCATATTCACAATTCTATTGATCTCGTTGTATGCACACAGTTTTATTTTTAAAGGCTAACAAAAACAATAGACTTGGTTTGTTGGTTTTATTTTGTTATCCTTCTGTATTTTAATGAAAGAAAACCCAGATTCTAAAATCTAGTCTAACATAAGACATAGCAAAGTCAGGTGAAGTCCCAGAAACAGCAAAAGGTGACAGCAAGGTCCAACACAGATTAATAGAATTCATGACAAATTGGTAATCTGGAGCTGGACAACACCCTGTAAGAATCACATTTATCCTTACAGATTAGAAAGATTTTATACACATCACTAAAATTTAATTGCATCAAGAAAGGTTCAGATGCCTTGTTTAGTAATTTTGGATTAGCAATAACAACTTCAATACCTAATTATATTTTCTTCCTTCTTAGTGGTTAAAACCCAAACACTATCAAGACTGTATTCGTATACTCACTCTGGTAGTCGGGACAGGATACCTAAGGAAAGAGAACTTATGCCATCGTTGATCCGACCTGGCAGCTTGCGCTTCTGAATCCAGCTGACAGCAAACTCCAGCCCAATAAAAGTAATGAAGAATGGAATACTCTAAAAATAGTTTGGAAAAAAAAAAAAAAAAAAGAGAGAAAGTCACAACAAAATAAAATTAGACACGCTTTTCCTAACAGCTTGTTATGCAGCGAGATGCTTCTCAGATTGGCTGGCACTTCAGTAGCTACTCCTGTAATAAAGCTCCACATGGACCTTACAAATCAGAACAACCAAGGCTACCATTTAATCCACGACACCAACATAATTCTATTGCAGTAACCTCCTCCCACAATGTTTACTTTTGTATAAAGAGCACATAAACATTATCAGAACAAAATACAAAAGTCTTTCCAAACTTATATTTCTCATATTTAAGTAAATCAGTGAGAGCACCAATATTTGTGGACTCCTCCAACCACAAAGTAAAACAGAATCTGGTTTGGATTTGATATTGTATGAAGTTTTTTGAGTGTTTTCAGCCACTGAATTTGGCATCCAACATTATTATCTGAAAGATACAGTAAAGCGAGTTTCTTTCTACTTGGCATTCTATTGTCATGCTTTTCACTGCAGAAAACAACAGCTCTTCTGTATGTGCTTTCATCTGTGAACCCAGGAACTCTGCAGTAACCTGTTCCAATTTGGGCCACACACCATGTTCTCTTCCCAGACCAAGTGACAATGATACAATGTTCCCCTCTTTCTTAGGGATTGTGCTGACTGCAAAATAGTTTTCTGCCTTTCTGCAGAAAAGTATAATGATAAGCAAGGCTGACACATTTCTCACTCACAACACTGCTTTAGTCTAGGATTCAATTCTCACTGTCCATCTTCTATCCCAGACCAACTGGCAAGCTGAAAATGCACAGCAACATCACCCATTAGTGAAAGGTGTAACCGGTGGTAGGACTGTAGAACATCTTAGTGACAACATCATTTTTCATCATCAAAGACTATCAGACCTGTTCTCAATTTTTTATCAGCTCAGGCAACAAGAAAAAGGCTTGAACAGCAGTAAGTGGTAGAGCTTTGTTTTTTTTTTTACTGACTCTGGAGTCCTAACAGTCCTTGCACTTCACGTGAGGAAGGAATTCGGCAGGGGCAGCGTTTTAGCCATCACCACCAAAACCTAGAAGGCCTGTGGCAAGGAAAATAGGAAGGAGCTCCTAGATCTCTGTGAAAGTGAATGTTCCTTCACAGCCTCCCTTGCTCTGTAGAAAACTTTTAGCTGACGTTTGAGACATTTAGGCAACTGCTTTCTGGTTATATTAAGGTATAAAATTCCCACCATGTTTTGCAGGGCAAGAGAAATGCAAGAGCCGTTCTGCACCACTCTGGGAGGCATCACACTGCCATACTTGCCCTGTAAGTTTTCTGCTGCTTCTGCTCCCTTCCAGTGACCTGCAAACACCAACAACTTCACTGCCTGGAACCCCCCAGACTGCACTGCTGTAGAAGAGAGGCTGCTTCTGCCCATACAACACTTCAACAGAAGCATGCTGTCTCTGCAAATACCATTGCATTTTGGAGGGTGCTCATTTTTGTTGCCAAGTGAGATATGATCTGGGAATTCCTACTAGGCTGGGACACTAAAGAGACTAAGATGTTTACAGACCAGATTGCTCAGTCAAAGAAGAACTGGATGATTCAAACCATGCAAACAGCAAGAGATTTATAGCGTCTAGAAAATGTGAAAGTTCATAAACTTCAGCAGCACAGGGTTAGGTTACAATAACAGATGAACAGAGATTAATATCAACATGACACTTTTAAATTTAGGTGCCTAGCTTACCCTGTAACAGCATTTTAGGCATCTAAAAGCCTGTTTCCGATAGGCACCAACTGATGATATAAAAACCTAGAAAGCAAGGGAAGACCTGTAAAGGCTATAAAGCCTAAATAGCACCTAAGAAAACTAATATGGTAAATCTTTCAATATTTGGAATAAATAAGAAATAATAATAAAATATATTATAAAAGAGGATAATAAAAGAATAAGGAAACCTAAAAACTTCTATTTGAAATCAATGGAAGATTCTAGGAAAACATAAATACTCCTTGTTTTGCTTTCTATATCTGATTCATTTTTAAGTAGACGATTTTTAATGTACTTTTCCTAATTGATATAATCAAATACAGATTCCTGGTTTAGCAAACTAAGGTTGATGATCACATCTGTACACTCCAGCAGAGAAAAGAGAGAAAGAATAGGAAAATAAGAAAAACTATTAAACACTTAATGACAATGTTAAGAGGCAGTTCTAGCACAGACTACAAACACTTTTAAGGTATGGAACAGCAGAAGCTTCAGAGCAAATTGAATAGGCTCAGAACAGAGAAAGTGACTTTATTCACAAAATAAAAACAGTCAGTAGGAAATGTACAATGTTTGTATTCCATGTGATGACTCATTTTACCTAGCAACCTCTGAAACAGTTGAAACACTTTATATTAATGTAAACTATTACAACTTCTGTCTTACTGACTTCATTAAATATTGTCGTCCCACTGTGAAGCTGTGAAACAGCCAAGCAGTTGGCATCACCTTCTGACTCACAAATGGGGAGTCTCATAGCAAGGTGGATAAAGAAACATTCGGACATCCTTAACCTCCTGTTCATCAAGGTTATAAAAGAAAAGATTTATGGCATATTTATGGCATACCCCTTACTATCTAAGAAATTACTACATCTCTCTCACACACCTACATTAAGCTTCATCCAAAGCAGATCAATGGGATCAACTAAATTTAGGCTAATATGTATCATTTATGTGACTATGACAGCTATTGTCATGGAGAATGATAAGGAATTCCCTGACTCAAACAGCCCACAGTGTAAGAATGAGATGTAATGCAACAGAAGAAGAATGTAAATAATTCAGGAAAAAAGGAGACAGAAAGAGAGAAAATAGTTTCATTAGCCTAACCACTACTTTTCTTCTGTTTGTTTGTTTGGTTGGGTTTTTTTGTTTAAGTTAAAAGGACAATGAAGACATTTAAGGAAGCCATTGAGGATGGCTATCTCTACAACTATTTTCAAGGGTTGTCTCTACAAATAAAATGGCACAAAGTTAAAAAATAGCCACTGTTGACATCACAGGTCAGTGACATAAGACAGATCCTTTTGATATCTTCTGGTCCATAAATGTTTTACTCTCTGTTTCCAGGTTTTTTCTCTTCACCCAACAAAAGAAATACTCAATGGAGATCTGCATTAGTTTGTGGTTTACCTAAATAACTGATCCATAACATGAAAGCCTTACTCTGAGTACTGTGTAAGAGGGCTCCATTTTAAGTAACCAATTCTACAGAATGCAAAGGACCATTTAAAATCAGTTTCCACTTTATACTGTTGCAAAGAATAATATTCTAGGTTGAAATGCAGCATATAATCATAGTTTTATTGCAATTCTTGAAACAGTTTTTATTTTCTTAAAGTCCCAGATCCTTATAACGTAAGAATCCAAACTTTCAAGTAAAACTAAATATGAAGGTTCTGTGCCTCATTATTTAGAAGCAACCCCTAAAATGTGAATTGAATTTAAATGTGAACTTATTCTTTAGGCTCTCAAGAGAGTAAATCAAAAAGGAAAACAGTGATTATTAAAGGTTTCATTTTGGAGTTCTCGGAAGAAGGACTGTCTTTTCAGAAGTCTGACTCATGGAAGTCTTTACAGAGCACAAGTGATAATTTCAGACCATAGCAAGGTACAAAGTGAATTTATGGTTCATGAAAACTATGTTTGGCAAACAAAAATAATCATTTCACCTGCCATCTGTAGATGGTGAGAGAATTTAAAAAAAAAATAAATAAAACCAACCAGAAAACAACAAACAGAGCATGCAGAGCCTAATCTTACACCCACAGGAAAGAGAGTGCTATAAAAAGAATGAGCAAGCATCAGTATAGATTTTAAAAATCACGATGTCCTGTCCTGGGGAAAGAAAACTGACACACTTCCCAGAAATATCGAAAAATCAAGGGATTTGAATTCTACATGACACAAAGTCTTATAAAAATAAATTCAATTATGATTATCCAAGATCCACACCCGTTTTCTCAGAATTCTGGAGATTTGTTGAAAGGGTGACTTTTCGCTGGGCACTGCTGCAGAGCTTTGCTACTTGTCACTGGTAGCAGCTGATCAGCTTCTGTTTTAAACAGGACTTGAGGCCATTACATACAGCTCTGCCAACATACAGAGCAACAGTGCAAGGACCATTGCTTCTGAAAACAGAAACAATAGAACCAGAGACAGAAAGTACACTGCACAAGTCAGGCTAACTATTGTGTTCTCAGAACCAGAGCTGCTCCACCCCCTGCTGTCATTTCCTACCCAAGATGTAATAGCACAGGTGACTCCAGCTCAAAGCTGCCACTCTTGTGAAGTTCCTGTATTTTGTAGGCCAACCAACTCAGTTTTGCATATCGCTAAGCCCATGAATGTTTGGGTGAATTTGGAGGTTCTGCCACCTGTCTAATGTTGGAAGGTGCATATCCCCACAACTGTAGCCATGTCATCTAATGTCCTAGAAATACTTTCATCCATCTGATATCCAAAACATTACAGATCTGAGATGCAAATTCCATTACAGTGTCTCAGAAAAACAAAAAAATCCCAGACTATTTAGAGACACTAATGTAATCAGTAGTTTGTTTCACACACACATCCTCATTATTGTCTTTCAGAGTAAATTATTTGAGCCAAGGCCTTCATTTGTTACCAGCTCTACACTAGAATTTTTTTGTTCTGTTTTAAATTGAGTTCAGATATCCACTTCTGTATCTGTGCCAACTAAAGGAGTTACCACTCCCAAGACCTCCCTGAAAGGCTCATTAGGTCACCATTAAATCTATTGCTGATGAATCCAATGGATATACTGCTTGTGTAATTGTTCCCCAAACAGTCAAGAACAGAAGCTAGAGGAGGGACTGTAGATAGCTGCCATGTGCCCATAAAGAAGTCCAGAAAGGATGGATGAACTCTGCCTAAGCTCAGACCAAAGCCAAAGAGTTAAAACAGTTATGCCACTAAAATACTTTTATATGCCAACCCAGACAAGCATCAAAGATCTCTTCTAGCAACAAATGCACTGTCAGGAGAGAAATATAGCACAGCTAACCTAAGATAGGAATTGAAGGAAAGTATATCTGTAATGGGAAACCTTTCTTTAGTGTTGGCTTTTTTGCGAGAAATATTCCTTTACAAGCTTATCACAACACTGCTATACAACAGCAAAAGCCTGCAGGTGCTTTCATAATTCAAAGTATTAAGAATCCTTTCACAGACTTAAAACTGTGTGCCTAGCAAAAGAAATTCCAGGTTTGGCTAATGTCTGACCTGTATATTGCACATAGGAGATGAAGGCCCAAGGATGTTAAGGTATGCTGCAGACAAGAAAGTGAATGATATTCTCCTGGAAATGTAGGAGTAGTAAAAGGGACTGAGATAGTAGAGAGAGCTGGAGGGAGAGATCAGCTGACTAGGAAAAACCATCAATCTTCCTTGATCATGACAATATAGCTCAGGTGCAAAACGCCTCTGAGGACAGCAGTCCACTGACCAGACACTGCACACACAGGCTGGGCTTGCAGCAGCTTTCTCCTTACCTTATGCAAAAGGGTTTACCTTTGCTGATAGCATCCCTCAGTGAGGGACTGCTGCATACTACAATTCCCAGAAAGCTGCTGATGATGCTGCACTGCTCTGCACAGCCCATGACACCCCCTTGCAGTCTGCCAGCAGCTGCTGCACAGCACTACAAGGTATACCTAGCAGAGGAGCTAGTCAGATCTATCAAAACCCATGTAAAAAGTGCAGCTCTTTACTGAGGCTGGGCCGAATTTACCTTGGCAAGAGCAAAACGGTGTTTATGTGCTGTCTCTGTGAACAGCTGACATCGATCTGGGTTCAGAAGGAGCTGACAATCAAGGTATGTGCAATAGGCAGGACAGAAGGGAGCAAAGGTATCTTCTTGGAAGGGAATAAACTGGCAGGGTGGGACGGGAGGGAAGGATATGCTGCTGCCTGCTGACAAGGGAGTTCTCACCCATGACCTCTGTACTCTTGCCTTGGATATTTAGGACACAGCACTGTCCCAGTACAAATATTTGTTCTAAAATCTCTTAAAACAATCTTTATTCTTTATTTTAATTAGAAACCTTTTATTTTTCTGTCTTTGACTGAGCTTGACTTAAGGGCACAGAGAGAGCTGACTTTTTGCTTGCTTTAAGAACCATAACAGCCAAACACAGTATCATATTTTCTTGTTTCCTCAGTTCAGTTTGCTGTCACTGTTCACCTTATCCGTGCTGCTGGATATAACCTTAGCACCAAGCCTCAGATATCTGGGGTGCTTCTCTGAAAACTCCAGCTCTTGGTACCAGGAGAAATCATCATTTAAATACATGAAAAGAGAGGGCACGGTTACCCTGGCAGCTTACAGGCAGAAAGCCCATGAGAGATACGGTTTATCTTAATTTAGGTGCCCTTTCACGGACACGGTTTCTGCGTGGCTTTTGAAAACAGGCGCAGGTGGGCGAAGGGAAGGGCGAGTGATGCAGCCAGGGTGGAAAAGGAGAGAACTCTCACCTTCTCCACGTAGTCGGGCACCTCCTGCACCGTGCGGAAGGAGCTCTCTCCGGGCAGCAGCGCGTAGAAGAGGGCGCGGAGCTGCTGGCCCGGCGCGGTGTCCCGCGGGCCGCCCGCCTCAGCGCCCATGGCCAGGCCGCGCTGCGCCCGCTCCGCTCGCGGGACGGCGGCACCGCCCGCCCCCCGCGCCGCCCTCCGCGGCCTCGCCTCGTTACCCCGTGGGCCCGGGGGCTTAAGGGCTTCCTTGGAGAAAGGTTCCCACTTCTGGTTAACCGGCATCGTGCTGTTTTGGAGGTTTGCTTGGGTTTGGGGGCTCTTTTTTTTTCTTTTTTGTGTGTCATCACTGCCCGGCCCGCTTCGGGAAGCTGGGAGAAAGCTCCCGCGTACCCCAGCTCCCTTCTCACCCTCAAAACTCTCAGACTCTCAAAAATCCGCAGAGCTCAAGTCACCCTTTCTCAATTTTAGACAGATTTCCACACAAAAATAGAAATTATTGCTCAGGTTTGCAGTTCCATAAAAATGAAGTGTTGAGGATTTTGAGAAACAAGCCAAGGTGTGCTGGTTGACTCCTGTTCAGCTGAATGGGTTAGTCCAGCATTCTTCCCATTAAAACTTTTTATTTTTTTAATAGGGCTCATCACGGCTCCATTTTATATAGCTTCAGGTAACGTCATTGCATTGAAGGTAGTCCCTGGAAGCCATCTATTGTGCTTTCAATCATGAAGGAATGAAGGAATTTCCCTGAAACCAGGGAAATACAAGTGGTGAAGAGATATATGCTCGATCCTTTTAGAAAATTACTTTTAGATTGCAAATACGGATAGGCTTTGTGCATTCAAGACCTTTGGTCTGAAGCTGAGGAGCATGTCAAATGTTTGTCAATCATGCTTGATATTTAGTATTAGTACAAATAATAAAATTTCTGATGAAATAGATTAGCCAGAAATAAAAGAGCACAATGTCTCAACAATCCCTTCATCTCAAATGTGCAGTTCCACTAACAGTCTTTGCAGAAGAAATGGACTGCAAATCCTGCTGTAAAAGATTTTACCACAATTTAAATTCTGACAGTCATAAAAAAAAATTACTTTGCATCAGCCTTTAGTTTTGGAAAGGAACTATGCTGGGTAATTTCAGCTGAAGTTTCTGTTTAGGAAAAGTGCTATGCAAAGAAATTGACATTAAAAAACTGAAGTATTACACATTTGGGATGTTTGTATTAAATAAGTTGCTATTTAAGCAACGGCATGGAAAGTTGACTTAAACAATATTTTGCAGTTTGAATAATGTTGCAATACTGTAGAGAATGGCTGTCAGGAAATTACTGGAAATACCAATAAAATATTCTACTTTTAGCTGAACAAAGCAGAAGTATTGTGAAAGGGCATTGATGATGAAATAGAGTTGGACACTCTCTTAATATGCATAGTTTATACTAATACTATAAGTAAAAAAATTTTTAAATTTATTTAAATGCTTCAAAATTGCGTCCTAGTGTTCTCAACTTCATTGGTGGTTCATGATAATCTGAAATTCTTATAAAACTCTAGTTGTTAACTTCTAAAATCTGAATTAATCTAAATAAATATTCCAAGTTTACTGAAAATCACACAAATCAACAGCATTCTGACTAGACCTTCATGGCAGGCAATGACAGAAAACATTTGCTTTTTCATTTAGATTAACCTCAGTATTTCAATGACATTGCTCTCATGTTCAAGCTCCTTTAACTCACCCTCACCTCAGCCATACCATCTCACCTGGAGCCCTTCCTTGGTCTTGTGCTGGTGTTAATCCCACAAAAATTGTTATCAGTGAACTGGGGACCATTCTGGGGTGAGAATGATTAGCAGGGCAAGGGAGCTCGTGGCCACACAAGGTAGGATACATTTTAAGTACCAAGATATAACACCATGCTGGGAAAGAAGAGAATCCATCAACTTTTTAGGACTTTCTACTTTATTAAAGATTATTTTGGACCTCCATGTCATTGTAAATTGTCACCTCAATATGACTACTGAAGCTCTTGCTTTCAAACAGGAAGGATAGAAATTGGGCTTCATCATGCTTCGTAGGGGAAAATGATGGGTTGTGTTTTCAAGCTTCTGAGTCCAAGAAGAAATAGGAGATAGCACTATAATACCTGCATTTCTGGTGAGAGAAACAGATTGGAATCTTATCTGGAGCATTTATGAGTGTTTCACAAGCTTCAGTGGACTGGCTCTGCCAGTGTAGCTGCTGTTGTCTACTTGTGCCTTGAAACTTAGCATGCAGTTTTCAGTGCTTCTTCTTTCTGTTGTTAAGAAAGTAATGGAAAATAAAGGAATGTTGCTTCACTGGAGGCACTAAGCCTCTCCCACACAATGCTCCCTCCATTCAGTCACCTTGGAGAAATTTTTTGTGAGAGCTGACTTTTTTATTACTTTATTTTCTGCAAAGTCTTAAATAATCTTTTTTTTTTTCTCTTTACAATAAAATCAACAAGCAGAAAAGTTAATATTTCCCATCCTACACTGCCATCAAAAATGAAGGAGGATGTTCTGTATGGAGACTGGGATCCTGCTGTTGACTAGTAGATAGTTCCAGTATCTAAGGCAACAAAGGCCTCTGTTCTACTTAGAGGAAATTGGGGAGCTGGCCTAACATGATCTGTAGGTGGATCATATTTTGTTTTCTCTAAAGAACTTCATCCCACCCACTTCTTGAACAGAGAACGCCCAGAGTCTTCCTGTTTAGGTCTCTCTAAGCAGTAAAACAGCACTAAATAATAAAGTCATAAAGGGAATTAGGGCAGGTTGAAATTGGGATGGGCCATATAGTCTGCCTTGGCAGTCATTCACAGTAAACTAAATCATATCCAGAACCTAGCTGGGCTTAGTATGCTCTGTTTATGTAGTAGAATCTGTGAATAGAAGAACTTTAAAGGAGTGCACTTTAAATGAGCACACAGAATGTCAGAATTTTTTGTATCACCACTCCAAGTATACAGCACCTACATTCATGCTTTGTAGTGGATGTCACCACAGAAGCACTAAATGTATCTGTGTTATTATAAAACTGGTATCATAAAATATTTTCAGTGTTGTCTTTGCCATTGAGAAACCCTACATTACATTAAAAAAACCCTACCATTAAAAACAAAGCCAAATGTTTATTTGTATCTATTATAAGCTATATATAATACTTTATATATGTATATATATATATATATAAATAGACAAGTCTTATTAAGAGCTCATTACTCGAGAGACACAAAAATAGGGATGTTCTTGCATATTAATCAATGTTATGCCATGCACTTGGCAACTTACTGCTAACTTTCCATTTCTTCTACACAGAACTGGTAGCCATAGAACAGGGAGCAGTCATCAGGATTCTCAAGCAGGCTGAAGAATGAGGCAGACACTATTTTGGGGTATTTTTGTAATATTTTCCATCATTGTATGCACTTGAAATAATTTAACCTTTTGTTCTAACTGAGGAAAAATGTGTTTTGTTTTTTCTTGTGTGAGAGGGAATGGGACGGGAGTTACTGGAAAAATAAATTTCATCTTCAAGGCAGATTTATCAAGTAAGTAACTTTAGAAGAACAGCCTGCCCACCTGTTGTGAATGTTTCCAAATTTTATCTGGCACGCTCTGCTGTGCAATTTCTTGCACTTCTATTTCTGAAACCCTTATTTCAGTTTAATTTTTTAGGAACACTGGGGTTCAGGCTGCTGTGTGCTGCAAACTACATGTTAAGTCAGCATTATATAGCTTACAGGACAGATATCTTATACATTGAGAGCATGCTATTAAGCATGTTATAACCTATTTAATAGGTCCTTGTGTCATGTGGCCAATGATTGTTACTATTTGTTATCACCAGAACAGTCTTGTGTTTTTCAATTAGGAACAGATGAATATCAACACTAGGTAGATCCAAAATTATAAAACATCTCATGACATGAGAGGCACACATGAGATTATAGCACATGCTACCTCTTTACTCCCTGTGCACCCGTAGGAATCATTTGAATAATTTCTAAGAGGAAAAATAGAAAGCACAACTTTTCAAGTAAGGCTAACCAAAATGCTGATTGATTTTGGTTTTTGTTTGTTTGTTTGTTTTTTAATAAAGAACAGTCACAGAGAATTATAAAGAGTATGCCCATATACATGAACTTAATAGAAAGACTGTTGTCTGTTAACACTGGACATTTTAAAAGGTCTACTCTAGTATCAGCAGCAGATGTACTTTATAAAAGTCATTGGGTAATATTTTAAAGCTTGAGATCTTCAAGAATCATTTGGCTTTAAATCAGCTGGGTTTTTTTATTATAAGGAACAGAGAATAATTTTTCTTTCCTAGGAAAACGACATAGCTTCTATTTCTTTCTAGCCTGCAAATCCCTAGTCCTTGAGAAACAGATTGTTTTCTGTGGGTGACTCCATTTTAATTAATTACAGTGATTTATAAATGCTGAGTGCAATTAATGTGTTCGAATAAAATAAAAAGACTACAAAGCTTAGCTACCAAAGGCAGTAGAACACTTTTGGAAGGTGGAATTCTCCTTTACTTCCAAGGAATAATTTACCAGGGCCTCTGGCAGGCAGCAAACCTCCTGTGCCAGTAGGCCTGTATGGAGATGAACCATTCCCATGGCCTCTGTGCTCCTGTTTTGCTTCCTGTTCACCCTCCTCACCTTTAAATCAGTGCATCAATACCACAAATTCAGGTCTGAGGGCAAAGAAAGTGCCTTTCTCCTGCTGCCCAGAGACATAAGCTGACAGCCTTCTCCACTCAGAAGGTCTCCATCCACCACTCATCCACAAGTAGCCTCTTGCTCCCCTTTATTTGTTTCATGCTCCTCCAGGGGCACTGTGAAAACATCGCCCATCACCTGCCTGCCATCCTTGAAGCCACATGGTCACACACATCCTCCTACTATCCTTTGACCCGATGCCAAAGCCCACCTTCCACCGTGAGACCACCCCAGGAAGAAGTACCAGGTGGTCCCTGCAGCCTAAACCTGAATAAGGACATGCTTCACTGCTCCAGTTCTTTTGATACTCCAGGTAATTTATATGTCACATGTTGAGAACTGAACCTTGCAATATTGTACAATTGCATCCTACCTGGAGACATTCCCAGCACACTTTCCACAGCTTAGCAGTCTCTTTAATTACCCAAATATCTAAGTATCTGTTCTCTGCTAAGTCCTGCTGACATAAATACATTCTTTCTTAATCAGCCATTAGATAAAGACAGAAGCTGGAGGCCTTTTTAAATCAACATGATTCCTTTCAGAAAGTAACTGGCTGAAGCTGTAGCTCCAGAAGGTCCTGGAAGCTTAAAGAAAGAGCTAAATGCTGAAATGTAGACTGAAGAAGAATTAAAACCAGAACATTAATAACTACACCAAAATCTGCAAATAACTATTAGGAAGAAGAAGGAAGGGGGAAAAAAAAGCAAAGGAAAGCAAGCAAGTGAAAATTCATTAATACTTCAAAGCTCTTTGGCTATTTGCAATCTAGACCAGTAATCTAGTCAGAGATCCCAGTACAAGGTAGAGTATGATGACTTAATTAAAGACCACTGTAATATGTAAGTGTTGGAAATGGCTGTTAAATATAAATGTATTCAATCATAGAGTGAATTTCATTTTGTAAGCCTGAAGTTCATTTCATGCTGCAAACTTTAATACACAAAAAGCAAGAATAACCATATAAGTTATCTATAAAAGCAAATTATTGAAATTATGATGATCAATCAAATTACAGGTAATATATATGTCACATTTTCCACAGCAAAAGCTTTTTTCTTGCTTTTTTTTTCTTTGTCCTCTTTTTTTTTTTTGTCCTGCTTTTTTTGACTGTAAGTGAAAAGCAGTATGAAATTTCATTTATGGATGCACATAATTTTGAGACAAAAAAGACTATTCACTACAGAATTCACTTAGAGAATGCCTACTTTTTCCTCCTTCATTCTAGGGTCCCATATATTCATGAATGTTTCTAATCTCTTTTTACGTTTGGGGAATGAAATAGGCTTCAAATTCATATGTCATAAGTATGGAATGCATTCCCTGATATTTAGTTGTGGGGAATCCTTCCTGTGTTGCAGAGTAACTTATACAGCAGCTGTGATCAAGATGTTTGTACAGTTTTTCTTGCTGTGTTGTTTACCTGTTCTGAAACACTTACTGTTTTAACATCTGAGCCAAAGCCCAATCAGAATGGTAAGATTTGTATGCATAGTGTTTTGGGGAATGCTTAGGGGTTTGTGGTTTTTTGTGGCAATTTTTCAGGGTACTGGAAGACAAAATAATGGAAAATTAGAAAAAGATCTTTGAGTCCAGATGCAACTATCAAGGTCAGTTCTGTCTACTTAGAGTAGGTTCGCAATGAATCAATTCCAGAATTTTGACATGAATCAGCTCTCTAGCTTTTGATGGATTCATGAGGTACCTGGGGAATGTGTTCATGGTTAAGAGACTACAAAATCCACCATAATCTGAATAGTTGAATCAATCAATAAAATGTTTTAAGTAAGTTATATTTAAAATACATTTTTCAATTTAAAAAAAATGTACATTGACCTCTCAACTTGCTCTGGTTACCTGTGAATGTGCGAAGATTTTAGGCCATGGTTCTCAGTCAGTAAAACTGCTGTTGATATTTTAGTACTTCTGTAACTTCCTTAGTCCTTTCCTTTGGGCCATGGATAGGTATGTCTTTGAATTTGGCATGCAGTGAGTGGAAGAAATGGGAAGCAGGAAACTGAGAATAAACACAGGCTTATCTCTATCAACTCTTCAGACTTCAGAGGAGAAAGTTAATATTAACGTCAGGCGCATTTTGAAATTTGCACTGAATATGCGTGTGCCATTGTAGTCCAGGTGTTGTCACACAGCTAAAGGAATTTGAAACATGTAATTCTACATCTCAAATTTAGTTCACAACACTTTTTTGCTTTTGTAATTTTTCAGCTTTCTTAACTGAACAAACCCCGAATTTTGCTCCAATGTAGGGAGAAAATAAAACTGCCAGTGTAAAGGCTTCTTAAATGAATCTTTCCCTTTTTTCCATGTTTTTTTTTTTTTTTTCTCACAGGCATCTCATTTTACTGACAGTATCATATTAGTAATGTCTTTGACCTTATGCCAACTGGCATTTCAGAAGCTGAGAGTTTTCATTTTTTCAAAATATAAGGGCGATGATCTCTACAATATTTTTCTTGGCTATTTTGGGACACTGAAATTCTCTGAATTGTTTCATTTCTCATGTAAGTACTTAATCTGAGTTTGTTTTTCTGAATCATACCTATGCAGGATGCCTAAGCCACTGCAATAGTGTCGAAACAGAGCAAAAAATGAAATACGCAAGTAGCATTCCAGTAGAGTGCAGTTGCAGGTAAATACATCATCATTCATGTTCATTTCCTCCATTGCCATTCCCTGAATTGTTATACAGCTGTGAAGTTTCTCCTCAGAAAGAGCTGCAAGGAAGTGATAGGCAAAAGCACAGATAAAAAGTGCCTATGGTTGGCTTAAAGCTGCATATACCTTTCAACATGATTCCTTAGATGCTAATTTAAATATCACAGTGATAATATAATCTTTTGCTAGCAAAATGTCTAAGAAACCTCTATCTGCTTTTGTCCTCAGAGTTTTATCAGACTCATCAAAGTGACTCCTTAGAGTGTTCAGTGAAGAAGCCTTTTTCTAAACCATTGTGATTTTATGTTATTGTGAGGCAGTGGAAGGTGTTTGCACATATTTGCAAATACGTTACAAGATTATAGTCTCCTTCTAGATTGAAAATAAATCTTTGTATTGAACTGTCAAATGCTCTATTCTCAAAGTCATTTAAAATTATGTTGTAGGATGGGTTTGATCACAAACTTATGGCTTCATCCTCATTTAATCTCTCCTGTGAACAGACATGGGATGGGATTTACTCATTAATGCAATACAGCACAGAAACAATTTCAGCGCAAATATCAGCTTTGTTTTCCTTTTTTTCTAATTGGAATGTGTTTATCCCAGCCTCTCTTCTGCAATGAAGAATGCTAATGAAGAACCCACTCTACAAAGTATTACTGGGATTTTGATAGGTATTCAACCTGGGCCAAAAAAGGGGTTTAGGGCTTTGTGGCTTTGTTGTGTAATGAAATTGCAATGGTATATTTCATAAATGTATTCATACAAAGTCTGCTTTTAATTTCATGAGAGCCTAACTCCAGCTTCATCAGGCTAATCTTCGTGCCATTGCTGGATCTTTAATTCTTCTTTTGCTAGTCTCTTAAGAGTCCGTATAACTTTTAACAGGAATCTGGCTGAGCCAAAAAGGAAATCATCTCAATAATGCTGCATGCCAGTGCTTTGTGTACATCTCATTATCACAATATGCTAAGGCCGTTAGAGGCTAAGCCTGATATTGAAAACTTTTTCATAGTAGAAGACTAGTAGTTCAAAATCATCCAGATGTCTCAGGATTCATCAAAAATGTAACAGCTCTACATTCTCACTTACAGGACTTCTCTTTATCTCAGCATCATATCAATCTATTGTAAATATTTTGTCAAGGGTCTGCTTAAGGCAGGAAAGAAAGTTGGATTACTTTCATCACTGATAAAGCAAACAATGCAAAGTCTTACTGTCAAAAGGAGGAAATGTGCCTGTGCTTTCCTCATCCTCATTTTTTAAACCACTAACAATGTCAGTCATTCTGAACACCAAGATTACAAATAGTAAAAGGACTGTTTATTCAAAAAAAAACTTCTGAAAATGGCATAGAAAATAGGAAGTCTTGCATTTATACTAGTAATCCCTCACCTCCTAACAACACTCATCTGTTAGGGATAGAGAAGTGTTGTAACATCTGGCTTAGTGTGGTGAGTTTTCATCTTGAGTTGGGAGGGCTGATGTCATGTAAGGAATAGAACAGCACACTAACTGCTGCAAATGAGAGGCAGCAGCAGTGCTTATCCTGGGAGCTGAGGCTCATGGATCAGCTGAATGGCTGCCTGCAGCCCTCATGTGTTGATTCTGGCCCATTAACCATCCTATTAATCTTCAAAAACCTTTAAGGCCTGAGTGGTTTGGAGAGTGAATGTAGGTGAGAATTTGCAGGTGTCATTCACACAAAACAGCCATCTTCCACACTCTTTTCATCAAACAGCTTTTCCAGTCTTCCAGAGCACAGAAGGAAATTCTTTCCACCACCTTTTACCCTGTCTGAAATTTCTGAGAACATCAGGATTTTTAACATTTTGCAACATGGCAATGCAAGTGTAAAGGACCAGCAAGTCAGTTTGTAAGAATCAGAAGGACATTTGTTTTGGAAAATTTATACACTTCATTCAACCCACATCCTTTAACTTTCAGTTTTTGAGTGTCACCACAATATATGCTGCTGCATGAGTCATCTCAATGCTGTATCAACCAACATTTCAATTCTCTCTAATATTCCATTCTGTTCTTTTAGGAAAAAACACTATAGAAGAACAGAGCAATTTTAGTCAATTTAAAGTTTATGCTATGCTTGACACCTGACTTCACTTTAGTAACACCTGCCTGAAGAATAATTAGCAGGCCACTTTTAAAGAAAGAACTTCCATACACCACAGATGGCATTTTTCATACCAGACAGGCAACGATGTATGTTGGAAGTGAGCCAAACTGTCTGCAAAAACTGTGAGAAATTCAAGACAGACATCTGAATGGAAGGAAAGTTTTACCTTCCTCACCACCCCTACCCCCCACACCATTTGGGAACATCTGTTCAAACCTACCTTTCTATATAATGCACTTTATTTTTCTTATCTACTAATACAACAAATTGCACAATGAAAATGGCATAGAAAGATTATTTCATATTGCTTATGAAACCCACAATTTAGTAACATAATGTGATGATTTGCCAGCTATACAAATCCTGCATTATGACTCCTGTTAGAACCAAGAACAGAATTTTCATAACCCCATATTATGGGGTTCTCAACTCACATTTCAATAAAGTGGTCCTAATTTTCACTGTGTGCTCAAAACTTTGTTGAAATCAGGATACTGTGTGTCATAATGGAGGCACAAAGTCAACAGTCACTTTGGAAAATATTGGCTAATGTCTTAATCCTGGACTGTTCACTGATTTGTATGAACTTTTGTGTGTACTTTGGGCTAAGTCCAAATCCTTGTGAAATCAATCGTAATCTTTCCATTGCCATCTATAGGCTTTGGATGAGGTCCTTTTCTGCCTTAGAAGAACCTTGACTTCTTTCTTGCAAAAATATTCCACATAAAAGGAATCCTGAGATCTCATCATAATAATGTCCTCAGAATCAAATGTCTTACACAAATATGCTAAAACTAGAAAAGTGACAGGTCTACATTGTACTTAGTATCAGTTATGGAAGAAAATATCTGTATTTTATTTCCACAGTTCCAGCAAATAGGTATCTACATAAGAATTACAGAAATACGTATACAAAATTATTTACAATGCATTGTAATTCCAAATTTTGGGGCTTTTTTTCTCCCAGGTAGGTTTTACTCCCTTAAATGCATTTCTGGGGCGATTTTATAAAATTTTTCTAAGCGCACTTTTCAAGATACATTTTAAATTTGGGCAAATGCCCATTTCAGTATTTTCTCAGCTGTGCATGTGACTTTTTTGGCAAATAATGTGGTAAGCCTTCAGAATAGACATATTTCTAAAAGCTCTGAAGTCCATAAGCAAACATAAGATACATACACAGTGTCTGTATTCATAGTGACACAAGGGATGAGAATCTGTCCCTAAATACTAAACTATTCCTACAGATATCTGCCACATTAATTGCTTCATATTGTTTTGGAGCATGCTTTTATAAAACAAATTTCCTTATATTATCATGTGGTTATGAGACAAGAAAGTTCCTACAGAAATCAATGATTGTGATTTTTACTTAAAGGATGAGTGAATCTCATTAATTTGTTGGTCACCAATGTAAATAACATTTCACAAAATTTCTCTTAATGGATACTAAAATTTCAAAATGTGCAAAAAAATAATCCAAACAGTAGCAGAAAAGTACTTGTGTCCAATTTTTTTCTTTCTTGAGAGATGTCAATCCGTGAGCTAGTAGTCTTATTCTGTTAGACAACAGAATTAAATATTTGAGTTTGAGTATATAACCTTAAAAAACATAATACACAAAGATTTTAAAAGTTTTTAGTTCACAAATTCCAAACAAGAATTAAAAAAAACCCATTTATGGAAAGAACAGGAAGGTGGTAACACACTTTATTCCTGTTAATTAGTCCTCTGAACAGAGCTAATAACATTTTAATAATTATTTAGTATCCTGAACCACATTCTTACACATTATCTTAACTATATTGTTCAATTCTTCTCTGAAAAACTGCATATTTGCTCTTTTTATTGAATCCAGTTAAGGGAAGGAGTGAAGGTTACAAGGGTTGGAATAGGTTGTCATGGAAGGCATTCAAGGGAGAAATAATATTTAAAAAGAAAGAACCATTGCAGGACATTTACTAGAGCCATGAATCTAATCCCACAAGGCTTACTTGGCCTGTCATACAAGGCAACCAATACAAATTTCTTGAGTTCTGGGAAAAAAAAAAAAAGAACTATGGAACCATGGTTGTTTCCTACTACAGCTACTATTTAACAAACTCTTCATTTACAATGCTTTGTGGGGTCTTCTCTGTTCATTGATCTCAACCAAGTCTACTGTTCAGGTGATAGTCCTGGATGCATGACTTGGACAGAGGTAATAAAGGACTGAGAAACTGCTAAGACATTTGCAGTTTTTACAGATGAATGTGATAACCTCTTATTATGCCATATGGAGGCCCTGACTAATAGCCAAGGGCCTTAAATTACATTGAAACCGATTCCTACACCACAGCTTTCAGCTGTAAATTATGCCAAAAGACCATGGGCTTAAAATTAAAATGGAAAGAAATATATAAAAGCAAATTAACTCCGGTGAGTCATTATTAATCTGAGGTTATAGTGTCCATCACTACTGAAGCCCTATGCCAGTTACTGCCAGTTATGTTACATTGCCTTCTTTAAATGAATATAGACATCAGGTTGTATACTGAATTCTCCTTTTCAATCCACACGCATTACATAATGATATTAATTACAGTTTGTAATTAGTTAAATGTTATTCTCTAACATTTCTTGAATCTTGTAGTTGATCTTAAATACTGCATGTACTCTCTTAAATACAAGCTCACCCAAGAGACACCAACTGAAGCCAGGAAATTCTAAATGAAGTCCCAAGCTGACATTTTGTCCCTGACTTATATGTCTCCTCATAGCTACTAAGAGTGCATGTCCTAAATGTGCTTCTTTCTTTATTTGTACAAATAATATTATTGCAGCAGACAGAACCTCCACTTAAGAAAGCAGGAAACATAAACTGCCTTGAAACTTGTTCTATGGTGGAAAGATACAGGTATAGAGTCTCTCGTGCTCCCTTTTTTCTGACTGCTTTTGGATCCAATGAAAAGTCAAGAAAAGACACTACTTTCAGCATGTGATTAAATAAATTCAGCCCCTTGCAATTGTATTATTTTAACAATATCTCTTGAACTGCTATTGTCAAAATAAATCTAAAATGATGATGCTAAAGTAAACAAAATCATGAAATAAAAACAAGTCATGAAGGAAGAGAAAGAAACCCTGCAATTAATATACAGCTTTGTCTCTGAGAAAAAAGAATTCTTATCATCCATCATGTTGAAAATTAAACTGTTAAACATCACTGTCTTTTTACAGTCAGTTGTGTTATCTATGTATATTTTCTGACTACATTTTTGTATCTGGCTCAGAGACACACCAACAGGACATCAAAGAAAGATTGACTCTGGGGAAATACAGTGTCAAAATTGTCGTAAGTCAAAAATGTCATTATTCATCAGAAGCCAGATTCATTGACAACAAGTAATGAAAAGTGATTATCCACTATTTAGTAACAGTAAATAATAAAGATAAACCAACCTGACTAAATTTTATCCTATTGACGTTTCATTCTATAACCAAGTGCTTGCACAACTTTGGGCAAGTCACAATCTTAGGGGTTGATTTTGTTCATGTGTTAAATGGTAGAGTCTTAGTTATACCACATGGCTAGACTGGTAGAAGATGTAACAGTCTGCAAACAACAAAAATAAAACAAACCCTTCAGTTATAGTTCAAAAGCTTTTAACCATATCTGTTTTCAGCAACAAAATTGTGCTGCAAATTTGATACAAAGTCATAGCATCTTACTGCACATGGTTGATCCCAGGAGCTTTCATATGAGAGTTTTGGGGTAAATGGAGTATTCTGAAGAAGCTGACACACCATCTGCATTGGTGAGTCCTGAGCAGACCCACTAACCCACAAAGAGGTGCTAAAGCTTGGGGCATTTGTTGCTGCTCTAAGTGGCTTGAACACGAGCTAGCTGAAATCTGGAAGAAGCATGTCTGTATTGCTGTGGGGCTGAGCATGCAGGGAAGTTCCTTCAAGGCCTTAGTAGGAAGATCACTGTGCCTTCATAGGTTCAACTGCTGCCAGTGTAGGATCTCTGCATCACAGTATATGCACCAATGGTGTACCAACAAACAATTGTTAAAGCCCCAAGAGGTCTTTAAGTGATCTGGGAAATTAGAGTTGGCACCTCACAGCCATTTTCAAAGTCTGAGCTGCCTTTAAAGCATAGGAAATATTTTTTAATTGTCTTTTTGTTCTGAAATATAAAGTTACATTATTTGGTCTTTTCTTTCAAATTTCATTTACTTATCTAAAAAAAAAAAAAACACCAAAAAACACAAAAACAAAAACCAACACCTCCTAGCACTGTAAATCTACTTGTACCTTTCTCTCACTTCAACCTGTGCTCTAAACCTCAGCAGATTCAGTTAAAACTAGTAAAATGGACCTACATTTCTCAATAGGAAAAGCTGGCTGCTTCCCCATGGCAAGTAACCCAATCCAATCCCTGTGCCACTAACAGAGTAACAAACCTCACAAAATGCCTTGGGCTAGGAACACATTGGTGAATTTCAGGTAATGGAAATAAAGTGTTTCCATTTGTTTTGTAAAGTGGCAGCTCAAACTTGATCTGTTTTCAGATGCAGTTGTAATTTTTTTCATGAATGACAGCAATAAACAATTCTGCAAACCTTGAAAGGTAGTTTTGGCCAACAGTTCTTGGAAGACATCTTCTCTCCCCTTTACTAGCAAAACAAGTCATATTATGTTTGACTAAATCTCTGTGATTAAGTGTTATTTGAAAATTACAGATACTTATTTTCAACTTTCCATTGTGATTTTTCATTTTGAAATGTAATTATATTTCATTTAAGGGGGAGGAGAAAATAGCCAAGAGTAAAAAACTTTAGTGTGAATCACTGTAAATTTTTTCTGTTCTGAAAATCCCTGCACAACCCAAAAACCTTTCCCATCCAGACATAAAATCAAAAATATAAGTGTTCACAATAGTTAGCTTGCTTCTCTTATCCCATTACTGTTCTCAGCACTTTTGTATGACAAAGGCATTTGTAAAGAACTGAGAAAAAATGCAAAGTCCCTTAAATGCTGGAATCAATAAAATGCTCTGGAGTCTTTTAAGAAATTAATTACCCATTGCTTGGATATTTTAAACTAAAATGGTCAAGACAACAATTAATGTGCAAGAAAGATCAAACTTACAGTGGAAAGGATTTGGAAAATAGACACAGATTTCTTAATTGCATTTAACTTTCATGATGCCCTACTGCTTCACATAGCAGAGTTTCAGTGAATGCTCACAAGTACTTGCTAGGATATGCACATTTCTTACTCCCTCTTTTTTTCACCCATCTCCTTCTACCACACTACCCAGTCCAAACAATCTCTGAATTTTTGGGGAGATGCTTTGAAGTTTTTCTACTAAACGACTTTATTGAACAAAGGCATGATTAATATTAGTATGCATCCCTTATATTTATTCCCTTTCATCCAATTCAACAAGTTCAACAAAATAACCCTTTACATTTGCTCTAAATCTGAAAATGGGAAAATGGTTGAATGGACTCTTGTTGGTTTTGGCTGAAGACATCATTAGCTGCTAGTTAAATTTTTCCTGCTAAAGGAAAGAGTTTCCCAAATGGATCAAGGTAGAAGGTTTCTCCAAGATTAAAAGCCTGAATTTGAAAGCAGCTTTTTGTTGTCCCCAGACGAAGTTCCAAAAAACACAGAGATACAGAGCTAAATACAGAGATACAGAGATAAATCACTTTTATAGTCCTATGAAATCACTGTAGAGAGACCAGAGTTATTTAAAAAGGATTATTTATTAAACATATTTCTTTACAAAGTACAATCAATGGTTTGCATTAAATTTTGGGGTTTGGTATTTGCCTGTATGTACACAAAAGCTTCTAACAGAAAATATGTCTTGATTTTATGCATGGGACACAATATAGAGTTACCTTCATACTTTGATTCCTACCAACATAATCAGTTGATAATAACTTTCAGTTTATCTACTGTTTTTTCAAACTGAACATGAAGCAACAACATTTCTGCAGAATGCCAGTATTTATCAATGTACTCAATTATGACAAAGTAGAAATGAAGAATCCTTTGGAAAGTTTCCACTGAGCACGAGTGGAACGTGACATTTTTGGCAGGTTACTGGACTATCCTTATGATCATAAAAATCACTTTTTGCAGTTAAAAGATAGGAAGAATTGAGGAGCTAGGTAAATTTAATAATACCCTATTAGCAGCAGTTGATAGTAAATGCAACATAAGGTTTGTTTTGTCTGTCATACAAGGATGTGTCCTAGCAGAACTGTTGTCCTCTACTTGAACAAAAGTGTCTGCATGTATTGTATGTCTTTGGAAAAACAAAACAAAGATATAGAGACAAAAAGCCATTTATTGTCATGAGTGACTATTGCCATCAGCTAATATGAATGCATTGCTAAAAATTAGTGAAGACAGGAAAATGCTGTAAGGTAAATATATACAGAGTTAAAATACATTTCTTATCCACTAGATAGTGATTTTGTGGCACTGTGGTTTTCAGAATATAACGTCTTTGAGAGCAATGTAATTTTCAGTGCAAGCTTAAGCAAAAATACCTGCCCGCTGTCATAAAAACGACAAACAAATCTGGAATGTTCAAAGTAAGTTTGTCTTCCACTTCTCCACTCTTGAGGCACCTTTAAGACGTGGCACTTACTGTAAACCATCTAAGAATTGAGAAAAACAGACACAATAAGCCTGAATTTTCCATAACAACTTTAAAGATCACTGCCAGAGTCACTTGCATAAGTAAACGATGCCTGTGTAAGGCTTGTCAGCAAAGCATCTTTCCTGAGAAGGGAGCTGGGACACTCTCTGTGTATCATAAGTGTGCGTGCTCAGAGCTGTGGTCGCTGTCGTGGCTGTCGTCGTTGGCTAGTGAGTCCCCTGTGTGCTGGAGCCCCGCGGCGCCGATGCCGGAGAGCTCAGAGGGGAGCAGTGTGCCCTTTTTCACATTTACCAGTTCCTTCTCCCGGGCTGCTGCCCCTTGCTGGCCTCCTTTTACACGCTTCCACTTCATCCGTCTGTTCTGGAACCAAACTTTTACCTTCACAGAGGAAAGACAAAACAGGAAAGTAAAGATGGGGTCACTGAAGGTAAAAATGAACTTTCTACCTGTAGCGCAGCACTTGGGGATTGTATTTTCCTAATGTGCCTTTCTGTCTGGATGGTAAAGAGCTTAGCAAGCTTTCCCTAAAGACCAGGCAATTCAGTTTTGGATAGGATGTGAACACTGGGGATAATGGCTGCAAGGGAGGAAAAGGGGTTACTCTAAAGAAGACAGCTGGGCTATCTGCTACAGACAGTTCTGTAGGAACATCTACGAGCCCTTTAGGAAACATTAAAAAGATCACATACTCTTGAGAAACATATTAATGCCATTTGTCAGGGAGAGAAACAGAGGCAAAATGTTTTCCATCAAGAGACTGTGCAAAAGAGCATACATTTTGAGCAACAGAGAACCCTTCATCAGAGGGTAGTTTCTCTGCAAGGCAACTAGCCTGAAAAGTTTGCATTGCTTTCTTCTTTCTTCTTGTAAGCTGGTTTCAGGTGCAGCACTTTAAAGGTACCTTTTTTTTTTTAACTTGCTGAAGTATCTGAAAGACCATTTCTTACTATAAGAGCTTAAGACTTCCCTGCCTATTTCACAAATATATTCAAATTGTTCTAGTCAACTGATCCTTTATTCTGCTAAATTTAACCATAGACCCTGATCAAATTTTTTAGACAAATAAATACCCCCAAACTCAGAAGGCAAAGCATTTATAAATTTGAATCAAAATTAGAAATAAATAATTTCAGATAAGAATGAAAAAGGAACTCATAACATGGAAGACTAAAAATGTATCTGTGTTTAAGTCACATTAAACCCCAAGATTTTACTCCAGCTGAAACTCATTTCCGCTCCTCCCCATCTCTGTATGGAAATATATGAGGGAAAAGTAAACCTAAATTATTTGCACTGCAAACCACAATATTTTTCAATAGCCAAAAGAAAAGTAAAAAAATTAAAAAGATATGCATAGCAGCTGTCAAATATATTAGACCAGATTAAAGGCTGATTTCAGATCAGCTTCAAGTACTGTCACTGAGAACAGTATGAATAGAATATTGTTCGGTTTGATTCATTTAATGTTGCTGAAAAATCTTGTGTGTCTGTGTGCAGCTCTTCAGATGAAGGTTCCACAGCAAAATACACAATGCCTGCAACATTTAACTTGGGAAAAAAGCAAGAAAGCTTGTAATGCTGGTATATCCTCTGCTGTGTTTAGCAGAATGTGTTTCAGAGTTTTAAAAGAATCAGCAAGCAACAGGCACAGCAGGACATATTGTACAACATGAGTAATAGAGCCACAAAAATGCTGTTTTGCTGAATCTGTCTTACACATCCAGGAAACCTCACTGCTTTTGACCTTTACTCTGGCTTTGAATTTTACATTAAAATTTTACAATTGAACTGATAGATAGCATTGCTATCTTTGTATAAGTATACATTGCTATCTTTGTATAAGTATAGGAAGGATGAGAGTTTATTTATTTTTTTAATACTCTATATTCTTGTTTAAGACAAAGGGAGCTGTTAAAGCAAACCACTTGAGAACACCAAAAAATCATTCCTGGTTAGTTAAAACCCTTAAAGCAGAGCACATCTTTTCCTCTTGTCAACTCATCAGAGCCAAAAAATCTTGCTTGCAAAGTGAAGAAAGTGTAAAAGGGAAGGTATTTATTGCTGGCTGCTGTGATATTGGAAATTACCATACTCAGGACTGGTATCAGAAATGTCTGTGGAAACAATGTCTTCAAAAGGGTACAGCACTGGTAGCTTTCTGGAAAAAGTGATAATGTTTTTTTTGTTTGGTTGGGGGTTTTTTTGTTTGTTTTTGGTTTTTTGGTTTGTTTTTTAACAGTGAAGTTTCCCTTGCAAAAGGCAAGGGAGCTGCACTGCTTGTCCCAGATAGTGCAATAGATGCAACTGCAATCATTATCTAAACATCAAAAATAATACACTTTGGATTGGACCCATTATCACAGGATATTATCACACTTCTTATGAAATAAGGGCCAAGATAATTTTCTTTGGTAAGAAGAAATTACAGGTTTGGAGTAATTGTTAAAAGGTCCAAGCAATTCTCTGGATATTTTTATGTCCTTGAACATTCACAGAATAATTCACAGCACTCAATGCCTAGAACAGAGTAATAATGTATAGAAAACATGGTTTCAAGAAAAATAACAATGCATTTGAAGTAAAAGTTTCAGTGCATAGCCTGGATGCAACCTACTTTAACTTACTGGAACAGGATACATCCAGGCCTTCTGGATGTCGTCAGCTCTTTTGTGGATACTTGAGAAACTGAAGCTAATACTCCTATGACCAGTCAGACACTGTCCTGGATGGGACAGGAGTGAACAGGATGATTTACTGCCTGGCTTCTGTGACAGGTGCTCATTTCTGTTCTCTCACAGACAAAACTAATTCTCTCATCTGCTAAGCTGAATTTTTTTGACTGTTTTCTACTGTAATTTAATAAATTATTCTGGTTTTCATTGTTTTTTATGACTGTACATTTTGGTTCTGCTTGTTATAATTCAGGCCACTTCACAAGAGCTTGAGAGTTGAGAGGAGTCTGTCTCCTTGAGCATTAAACCCAAAAGATTGACCCCAGCTTCCAGGTAATGAGTAACTGAATCCAGGCTGGGGAGTACTTCTTCACTCAGATCACCAACCTTCCATCAGCTCATAAGATCATGCTTTTAAGTGCCTCCACCAGGGATTAGAGGTCAGCATCTGCATATTAGTTGATATAAATCAGTTAAAGGATGATGACTTCCCTTTTCAAGAATGCGTACAAGATATTTTGCATATTCCTCCAAGGATCCAGCATGCAATGCTATGCCTGCCTATGACCTGTACGGGAAACATGGCATTTGGGGAAAGTTGGGCTGAAATGACTCCAGCTACCTTTGCATGCACTCTCTTGAGTGCGGAAGGAAGAAAGTAACCCTAACATCTCACAGGAGGAAATAAACTACTGACAAACATATGGCCTTCCCATAAAGAGAAAATGGTAACAGTGTTAAAAAGGGGAAAAAAGGTTTTTTTGTTCATTACTTTAAATCAACCGCATCTGATTTACTTATAGAATATAAAATATACAATTGCCTTTTTGGTATGTCTGTTATTCTCAAAAGCTTTAAATCATTTATAGTGAAGTTTATAATTGAAAATATTGTGAGGTTTTTTTGATGCCATTTACTGTGTTAATTTACAGCTGGGCTCTTATGTAAGGGAATGCATTATACATATACAAAATATTTTTAGTATATATTTTTTCATGTCCTCCATTTTGAAGTATTGAAGTCCACTTTTGATCTGATCCAAAGTACACTAATGTCAGCGTGAATTTTTTCATACAGCTTAATGTAATCTAAATGAAGACTTCAATGGTCATGTGCTAATAATATGAGACAGGTACTTCACTCGTTATTTCCTCTAGAGATCAAATTTAGATATTGGAATTCTGAACTTCCTTTGGAGCTGAAGGTCAATTATATAGAGTATAATTGTTACTGATACGTGATCCATCGATATTTTAGTAATGGAAAGGAAGTGAAGCAAACTCTGTGTGAAGTAATTCAGAGCATCAGTTTATCTTGGTTCATGGAAAAACATGCTTTTCAAACACACAATGTATTTAAATCTTTCAGGTCTTGCATAAAACATGAATAAAAACAAAACGCCCTGAGAAACATAAAGGAGAGAGGACAAAGAAAGAAGATAGAAAATAAAAGAATAGAATAGAATAGAATAGAATAGAATAGAATAGAATAGAATAGAATAGAATAGAATAGAATAGAATAGAATAGAATAGGAGTAGACTAGACTAGACTCGACTCGACTCGACTAGACTAGACTAGACTAGACTAGACTAGACTAGAATAGAATAGAATAGAATAGAATAGAATATATCACGAGTGACAGAGAGTGACTGAATGACTGAAAGAAAAATAAAGGAAAATTAAAATAAAAATAAAGGAGAAAGAAATAATCTGTACTGAAGTGAACTTGAAAATTTTTTGAAATTTCCCCCAGTGAAATAGGTAGTAGTGACATTTACAACTTTTGAAAAAAATTATATCCTTTAAAGAAGCTTAAAGATCTACTGTGACAAACTTAATAAGATTTACAAAGCTTCTAATGCTATTTTTCCAGGCTAAGTTAGCACCAAGAGGGTCTGAGTGTGCTCACCACCTCCCAGAATCAAATCCTGATTGCCTACTGGTTACTGAAATGCACTCCCTCTTCTCCACCTTTTGACTAGCACAACTTGACTGTTTAGGGCAAGCATGTGTATGCACAGAAAACAAAGGAAGTGGCGGGAAATGAGCTATATTAAAGATGATGGTAGCATTAACAGCTGTTTCTAAATCGGTGCTTATGAGCCAGTCTATTGAGCACATCTGCTTACTGGCACGAAAGCCCTGTTTCTTTTCCCTTAGTCAACAAGTTGTTTAGCATCTGCATCTCCACATCTCATGATTAGACTGTTACTTAATTTATGAGTAAATTATTTCTCATCGCATATCTCCTGATCTACAAGATAAATGTTTTTGCTATGACCAATTTATTTTAAGGTCTGCTCTGTAGGAATCATAGGAGGGGAGTCAAAACAAGGAGGTTGACATTGTTAGTGTCTACATTGCCAAAATAATTATTACATACTTATGATATATAGGTAATTAGTAGTCTTAAGGGCCACATGATGTGCTGTGTTGGATGTGTATCTTTAATATAACTTCCTTATGTGGACATCAACAAATCCTTTTGATTCAAACTGTAAATACTTCCTAAACTTCTGATTTCATGCTCCCTCTTCAGCAGAGCTTTTCAGTCATGTTAACTTTAAGAATAATTGAATGAAAAGTAATGACTGAATTCAAACTATCTTGGTTCCACTATCTGCTCCCTTTCTTCTTTTAAGAAAAAATACTTTATCTTTATAAAAGCTGTTTTCTGGAAATGAAAAATTCTTTCCTAAAATTAGGTTTTCTGTTCCAGGTTTCAGTGGCATAAGTCCCAAACAAGATTAAAATTTGAGGCCTGATATCTAGAGAGCCTTAAAAATTAGAAACAAGATTTCTGGGCCAGTTGTAACTGTTCTTTTGCTTTAAGGGATCCATATTTCTAAGAGTATTTGCAGTCAGCATCCTAAATTCCCATTTTAATATACCTAAATGATATGTCATGAAGACCAAAGCATCAAGCCTTTAAAGCATTCTGCCTTGGTGAGCCACTGTCCATTTTCTTTTGCTTTTATTATTTTTAAATATTTCAATTTACTTTAATACAGACAAACATATGAATAACAAAAAGATAACCTTGAGCTGTCAAAATTAGAAAAAGAAGTGAGGTTTACTTCTAAACTTTCTTTGGCCTTGAAAGCATTCCTGTTATTTTTAGATAGTACATTTATGCTGCCAAGTTTTAAGGAAAGCCAAACTCCTGAAATTTACAGAAATCCCTGGTGTTATGCATCTGAAGCTTGCCTTTTTTGCATGTATAGAGAGAGTATTTTCATGATAGTTTATTCAGACACTTATAGAAGTAAATAGAAATGTACAACCTACGAATAAATGTAAGTGTTCATAGAATAGCACTTGAAGAAATTCCATTTTCTATTCCAAAGAAATCCTCATAAAAAATCTCAAATATACTTTACAGATTAAAACTAGCCTAAATAAATCTTAGTATTAAATGTCTTCTTAGTTATTATAAAATATTTCCAAAATCCATCACTTGAAGAAAATTTACTTATCTTTGGAAATTTATAAGTGGTACCAGAACTTGTGATTAAATTACTTAAGTCACCTGCTCACTTATTTAAAATTATCTGCTTTGTGTTACATTACAGAACTTTGCACTGAATGTGTACAAGTACTTTGCAGCAGCTGTTGAGAAAAAGGGGAGGTTTTGGCAGGTGCACAAAGGACAGCTGGAGCTTTTGGCACCCAGGAAGGTGTAGGAGTGAGTTCTGGTTTATCATTACATAAAAGTCAGTTGAGATTTTGGTACTGCTTAGGTGATACATTCTCCTTTCTACCTCCCACATTTAAACAGGGATGGAATAGACATCATATTTCAGAGGACAGCAGTGATAGCAGTACTTCATTCTAGTTTCGGAAATCTTTGGGAGCACTAAATTTACTTCCCTCTACTCCATCCGAGGAACAGTTGCTTTCTCCACCAATGGTCTTCAAAACTGATTTCATAATCAAACAGCTAATCTTCCTGAATCAAAACCTCTCTAAAGTAGGTTTTGCAGTTAACATATCTTAAGGAGAAAGACGTACACTATTTCAGGTAGCTTCCTCTTTCTGACTTGTTTTACATAATCTAAGGACATACTTTTTTGTAAAATTAGTCTTTCCTGTTTTTGGTTAAAGGCAAAGAATGGCAATCTGTGGGGCTGCTGCTAAAACTCCCTCTACCTTATTCTCCTGTAATACATCTTTTTAGAGCCTACTTTCATCCATTTCTTTACATATGTATTGCACCTAAACACAGATCAACATTTCTCAATGGCCTGCATAAAAAATACCTCCTTTATTCTACACGTTCATTTTCAACTCCCCAAAATCCCAAAATAATTTTTTCTCCACTGATTTCTTCTATTTCTTAAAGTGACTACAAATGACAAATTTAAAAGCGCCTCTCTCCCGAAACAGGTGACTGAAGAAGCCAAATTTTCTCAACTTGAGTCTAAGAAAGAGCAGGGGTAGGTAGTAGCACTGCCTCATACACTTTTTGCAAAAGCAGCTGTATGAGCTGCTAATATTCCTGTCTATATCCCATGTGCGTCTTGGCACAGGCAGAGGTTTCTCCCCACCCAAAACCTCACAGGGTTTCTCTGCAGTGTTGTCCATTCACAACTAACAGCTTGAAGTTCTTGTATCTTTGCATATGAATTGCTTGCTTGAATTCAATCAATACTGCAGATTAAATATGCTGATTGAATTTTTGCAATGTGATTTTTTTAAAAATAATTATTGTACAAATCAAAATTATGCACTAATTATAACTAAGTTTGCTAGCTGCATTCTTTCCTGAGAAAGAACAGAGGTAGCACAGTAACTCTTACTGCTGGTGTTTATATTGCTCAAGACAAATATCAAAGTTTTATTTTATTAAGAGTGTTACTTTAAATAAACAAAAAATCTAAAGGATTTCAAACCACACAGACTCATTATTATAGTGTGGATAGAGTGTGCTTAACACATGGAAGTGTGGAATGAGCAGCTGCCTTTCAAAGATGTGACAGCATGACAGACAGATATGGTCAAGCCTGTCCTATCAATACAGTTTGATTTTGTTTGATTTTTGTTTGAAAATAGTCACCACCTAACCTTAGAAAAGTAGCTTCCTAAAATACAAAACTAGTTATGTCATGTAATGCACGAAGAGACATTTAATATTCCAGAGGCTGTGCAGAACAAACACACGATGGAGGAATATTGAGCTCCCTGTTTACTTGCCTGGGTGACCACGTGAAGCCACTCTTACCTTACCAGTGAAGTCTAAAAAATGCAGTTATTAGCCTTCCTTGACCTTTGTAATGCTGGGAAGTATTTTAATCAAGTCACTTATGATGAAGATTCTAGGTAACCAGGTCTGGAGAAAAATTTTCTAATGGTAAACTTCATGTAGTATTTGCATGGTCTTAACAATGCAGTGCTCCAGAGTGGGTTATAGTACTGTACCGAAGTATAATTTAAATAATAGGGCTGCTTGGTTCCATTTCTGGCAGGAAAAAGGCGTCACAAAGCTTCTTTCTTTGTGACTCATTCCATGTTGGTACCATATGCATGTCAAACACTTGATGCAAAAGCATTCTTCACTTGGACAAAATTTTGTCCTTTGCCTATGCAAAATCAATGGCTTTCGGCCTTTTATAAATGATTGGTAGCTTCTAGGCAGATATTGGAAATTAAAGTTGAGAAGAAATAAACCTCTCATTGCCATCAGCAGAATTTAATCTGACTAGGTGGGATTTTCCGTTTATGTTGGCAAACTGAAGCATTACATGTTTGGACTGTTTATTCCGGTAACCTTAGCTCGCCTGAAGAACTGCAACATTACTCTTTTGATTAGCTCCATGCAAAAAGATCTTGCGAGATGGAAAGATCTCCTACTCTTTCTATATTTGGCAGGATCAACTCCATAAAAATGTCCATTTTGCCACTCCTCTGATACCCCACTGCAGCTGCTTCCTCCCTTCATCCCACGGTGCGATATTAAAAAGTCTGCATGGAACCTTCTCCAAGTTTATCTGGAGGTACAAAAAAGCCAAGAATGCGCTTGTCAAGGTTACAAATACCTAGGGAGCTCGGATAGTTTTTAGTCTAACTAGCTCTTCAAACTATAATAGAGGCCTGCCAGCTGAAAATTATTAACTGCTGCCTGATCTGGGATTGTGAGTGCACTCTATAGGAGAGGGAGCAAGAATTATATGTACCTATATTTCTGAGTTCTTACGATACCATAATAGAGCCATCCTACCACCAGATGTGCTTATAATGCTCTCAAAGTGCACTCTTAATATCTAGGCAATTGAGGCACTTATTTAATTTCATCCTCCTGTCTTGTAACTCAGGTTTCCTTTTTAGGGAGTGATAGGATTACTTCCTTCTTCTGAGCCATATGTTGTCAGGGTTTTTTTTTTCATTATTTTTTGTGAAATGGCCTTCCACGAGTCATTTATGTTTGAATTGATCTTGTAAGTTATTTCAAAAGTGAAATGAAGCCTTACTTTGATGACTGCAGAAAACTTTAATACCCTTATATAGCTTTTTAAATATGGTTAGACATATGTTTTTTTCTACAGCTTGTTTAAATGCCAGAAAGGTAATTATGAAGTGTTAGTTGGTCAATGCCTCTTTTAATCTGTGGCGTATGGTAGAAATTATCACTACAGTCAAGAGGAAGATAGAGATTTTTTTAAGATAATAGGCTACATGATTTATCTCACATCTTGGGAAATAACTGAAAGTTGTAACTATAGGTTGTCCCAGAAATACTTTCCCCAGATTATTTTGTTGTTCTTCTTTGTCTGAATAATACACTTGTCTTTTTTTTTTTTTTTTTTTTAATAATTATTTTTTTTTTTTTTTTTTTTTTTTTTTAATCCTATTGAAAAAATAATGCTAAACAAGTAATTCCATTAGGGGTTAGGTCTGCTCTCAAACCTATTTTCTAAGCAGATACATTATTTCACCCAACAGCCACTGCTACTTTTTTGCCATTGTACTATCTCAAGCAAGTTTCAATTCTCTGTATGCAAATTCAGTATTTCATGAGAGATCAAGAAATCTCCCAACACCAAGAAGTCTACAGCATGTGATGAGATCAAGGCTATCACTTGTGTGTTCACTTATTTCAAACAAAGGAACTACTACTAATTTCAAACAAAGAAACTGTCAACTATTGCATTTTCTGCAATGCAGCTTTGGGGAAAAATACTAAAGAAAATGGTTCTGCAGCAATTTTCTAAAAATGCTACTTCACAGGAAAGGGGGGGCATGGAGGATAATTCCACCAATATATTTTAGATAATTTTTTTGCACCTGTTTAAGGCAGGTATCAAATATTATCTCCTCTGTAGGGACAGCTAGTTTAAAAAAAGTAATAACACTAGTAGGAATGAAAATAAGTGCTGATATCTCACTCAAGAGTAATGATTCATTTTGGTAATGGTGGAGAAACAGATCCTGAAGGAGAGTTCCCTCTCTTAACTGGAGAGAAAAGAAATATTAATTTCACACAACGCTCACCCCAAAGTACATTTTTAAGTCACTGGAGGAATACTGATGTAAAACAAGTATGCAAGAAGAGCCAAGTCTTTTGATTTATGGCATTCAGCTTCTGAAGTCTTCCATACACGATGGAAGCCCATACCCAGATCCATGCTATTTACACCATTTTTCTATCAAAGCAATATATTTTAAATATATGTTTTATGTTAAATATGTTTTAAAAGAGACATTTTTACTTTACAACATACTTGTCTTGGTATGATTCAGAAACTGAAAAATATGTCCAGAATTTCCCCTCAGTGCTCATTTTTTGATTAACAGTACAGTTTTTATGCTTTTTTTTTTTCTTCTCCTTTTCTCAGACCATTTTACTGTGGGAAGATACAGAACTGGATTCTATCAAACTGAAAATCTTAATGCTTTCCTTTTCTAAGGTGGTGTTAGACAGGAAGGCAAGAAGGAAGACAGGAAGGCAGGAAGAAAGGAAGGAAGGAAGGAAGGAAGGGAGTTATCTCTAGGAGCTCAGTTGTCACTCTGTGATAATCTGGGGAAGCAGAGGATTAGATTATGTAATTAAATAGACTAATGACAATTCTATAGAAATTATCACAATAATCAGCAGAATGCTTAAAATCTCTTAAAATGTATTGTGACAGCTGGAGAACAGCAAGTACTGCCATGACTTAAATAAATTCTCTGTATTTATGTAGCTGGGCTGCATTCTCTCCTCCAGAAACAATATAGAAACAATATTCAATATATATCTGTCCCTTTTAAGTATGCTAAATGCTTTTAGATTAATTGTTCAGGATAGTGAACTGTCTCTTCATTTATTTGTACTACTCAGCATGATCTTTGAAGAAAAGAATATAGAATTTATTAGGGAGAACACTTAAATTCTAGGCCAAATTCACCATTATTAAATATAGGGGCATATCCAGCTGACTGATTTCTGTCAAATTGGCCAGCAGATATTTCTTTAAATTTATTTATAATTTTTCAGTTTAATGCAGACTCTGCATTTATCACCAAGACAAAAATTCAGTCCTTCTCCCCTTAGCTGTCAAAATCAGGTGTGAATCTAAATAGAATAGGCAGTGGAAATGAAAAAAGGCAAAGTTTTATCAATTTTTTTTATAAAAAATAGAGTGCTTCACAAACATAACTACCGTACTTAAGTAACTGAAAATTACCCCAGTGAAACCTGGCAATGTGGTCAAATCAAACAAGAAATTTCTGTGGA
This sequence comes from Dicaeum eximium, assembly GCA_013396995.1. Taxonomy (NCBI): domain Eukaryota; kingdom Metazoa; phylum Chordata; class Aves; order Passeriformes; family Dicaeidae; genus Dicaeum; species Dicaeum eximium. The sequence goes on along the minus strand of VWZP01010350.1, from coordinate 1,613,789 downwards.
TTTTTCAAAAAGCTCAAAGGCACAGCCATTCTCTAGAAGCTTTCAAAGCAAAAAGCAGTTGCATTTGCCTTTGTGAGCAAACATGTTCTTTTATCTTTTTTTGAAAAGGTTGGATTTTTGCTGCATTTGATGTATGTACCTATGGCAGGTGTTAATGAAACTCAAGAAAATTGTAAATCTTCTTATACGTAGACTTCACAAATCATTATGCTATTTTTGACTATATTATAATATTACTGATTGCATCTAAAGCAATCCCTCAATCTCATATTGATTCCTGAAAAAAGAATGACTGTCTATCAGTGGGCAAAAAGCTTTCCATTTTAATATTAAAACTGTAGGAAATATTTAATCAGATTTTGTATACTTGAGGCCAGTATTCTAAACTTCTTTACTAAAATACATTTTCAAAATGTGTACATTGATGTAATTGTTATTTGAAATGTGACTTCACTACCTATTTAGTGTATAGAGATGAGATCCTGAACACTTTAATACATGTGTAACATGGATATTTCCATTAGAAATCAATGTGACAACATGCATGATGAAACTTAAGCACATGCAGAAGTGTTTCCTGGACCAGGGTTTGGTGAGCAGGAAACCAATAACAGTGATAAGAAATTCCATCATCTCCTCTGCTTTCACAGAGCAGGGTAAGATAAAGGGGTTTAAAATGCCTGTATCCCAGTTTTGCTGGCGTTCCCATTTTTGCTGCCATCTGGAAACAGGATGTTCAGAAACTCTGCATTAATGGCCACTGCATATACTCAATAGACTGAACCAAGATGCTCCTATTTGTTGTATACAGGCAAACCAACTACTTGTGCATACAGTGTTTGGGACCTACCCCCTCTTCAATGACATCAGTGGACAGATTAGAAAAGACATGCACACAGATCTATTACTTGAGCTTTTATCTTCCATCTCTGCCTAATAGATGAAATCAATCTGTAAGTGGTACATATAAAAGTATAAATTACTTTCATAGCAGAGAGATAATAAATGTATATAATTTTGCTAAAAACATTCAACCTCATGTATCAACATAAATATTAGCATTATAAACAGGAGCTTTACTGTGAGGAGCTGCTAATCACTGGTACATATTGGGCAGGCATTTAAAGTCCATTATTTTTTATCAGTACCTGTCTTTCAGTGAGGTCAAGGTTTACTGCTATCTCATATCGTCTCAGCCTGGTCAAATAGTTATGATGAGCAAATTCTGCTTCTAGCTCTCTGATCTGCTCCTTGGTGAAAGCTGTCCTTTCCTTCCTGGGTTTACTGTTGACCTCTGTCTTGTAGTTTCCTTCTTGGGAATCTGAAAAAAAAAAAGAAGCAAAAATGGATGTAATGACAAGTGTACAGCTAAATAGAAAACAAGACCAAAGACAGCAACAAGCTAAAGTTACATTTTTCAGAGTTTCTCTCTGAAACACACCCTTGCTCTCATTCCTATGGATCCTTCACTGTAAATCAGGAAAGCGGAAGTAAATTCTGGCAGACTTGAGCTGCTGCTTCCATTGACGCACATCAAACTTTAGCTTAAAACCTTGCAGTGTTTCATTTTCTAACAATTCTCTGAAGAATTTCTCCAAAGCTTCGATTCCTTCCCACTGTTGGCAACTCTCAGTGCATCCAACCAGTACAGGATATGTATCATTTGATTACTGTGTAATGAGTAATACTTCAAGAATCTCTCTCCCCTATCATTTCACTAATACCTTAAGCCAAAGCTGTTTTACAGCAGACACTTCAGGGTTTAGTCCAGTTACACTTTCAGGGAAAGCTAACAGACAAAGCATAGGAAATTGAACACACACCGAAAGGAAGTTGGTGTGCATGTCCCTTGGTATCTTCTCCTACTCATGCCATGGTGCAGGTAGGAACTTTTTGGCACAGCTGGTATCAGTATAGGAAATTTTCTACCACTGAAGCTCATTACCTAAGGAATACTTTGGCCACAATCAGAGGAGTTTTGCTGAAAGTTTCGTTATCGCCCTCATAATTCCTTTTACTCACAGAAATTCTCAGGTATATTTGGTCCTGACCCAAACTACTGAACTCAGTAACTCAGTGACAGTCATTCTATTGCTGTCAGTGAAGTCAGCTTAAATAAATGAATGTTCAAACCATTAGGGGAAAAAAAAGGAGTGAGTGGAAAGAAAAAAGAAGGAAGGAAGAAGGGGAAATAAAAAAAAAAGACCAGACATTTGTAAGTTTGGGTATGATACAACACCTATAAATCCAAAATTAGCAGGAGATCAGTATGAGTATCATTAGTCAAATTTTGGCCTCACGAACCATCTTAAAAATGTCACAGATTAATTCACACTTCAGCTGCTGATTTAAATAGAAACGTGCATCAACATCCAAATGAACTGGCTCACAAAAAAATCACTCCCTGGGACTCTGTGTCAGATGAATCATCGACATGCCTGAGCCTGTCCAACTGGCCAGTGACTCTGGTTTCAAATCTACATTTTATAAAGGTATATGAATGTTTTCACTTTTTGTCAGTCACTGTTACTTGGAAGGGAACATTGGGGTTTCTTGGGGTTTTTTTAAATGAGAACTGTTGATGCTTGAATCAATGCTGTAGGTGTTAATCTAAAATGTTTTAAATCTAATGGCTGCATATCACCAAATCTCTTCTTTTGCTGACATGACACAGAGAACTTTGCTTCAAATGTGAAGTGTAGTGCTGGCTGTATGACTGAGGGTATCCACCAAAGTTGTTGAGTGGATCTGGGAGTTGTTCAGCCACAAGTAGAGTAGGGATTTCCTAGGGTAGGACCACATTAGATGGCAGGCCCACTGACAATAATGTGGGGCCAAGGTCCATTTCCAAACTCAACATAGAAAACTTGATATTTCAAAACACACTTTACACCTAGAAATTCACATTTCTTCCTTTATACTAGTAGGCAAACTAGAGCCAATGTAACTTCTCTCCATGTTTTTCTGTTTCAGGAACTTGTGCATAGTTTTTTTTTTTCCTTTAAATTTCCTGGTCTGCCATCCCATTATATGGTCCAAATACTAGTAGATCACCTGAATTTAAATACTTAAACCCCTATATCCCCATTCCATTGAATTCCTGAAGAGAGATAGCTAAATCATTATTCTTGCCATTTTGGCTTACCATTCTTATATTGCCAGATGTGTTTCATACAGGTTTGAAAGCAGATGGGTGTGCATCGTCCTTATCTGCAGCATGACACAGAAATTAATTTCATGCAAGTAGTTTCTAAAGTCCTCTTATACCTGTCTTGGTTATCCTGTGCCTGTGTGAGGCCGTGAGCCAAGAAGTCTTCCCATGTCAGTACTTGCTATAAGAAAGATCCATGACTCACTGCTTTCCAGACTGGAGTTTGTGTCCTTAAACAAAAGTAATGTACCTACATATGGCACTGATACCATATCAAAAATTAAATACTAGAAATGAAGACATAAGTCTGGATACACAACAGAAAGAGCGGTCAAGGCTATAAAACCTCGGTAGCTACTTCTATTGCGAATATTTGAAGGGAAAAACTTCAGGAGTACCCATCCAAACAACTTCCAGGATGATACTGATCTCTGTAAGTGATTGAGACTTGTAACATGAGCAAGTTTTGCAAGCAGGTGGTTCCATGAGGGAAACAGCTTTGCTGTATGGCAGCAAATGGTTTTTCATAACGTTCAGAGCTAGTGGTTCTTGGGATACTGAAAAGGGAAAGAGAGGAATACTGGGACAAGGAAATGGAAATATAACTGCTTGAGTAGCATATGTCCATAATCTTTGCCAACAGAGAGGATTCAGAACTGCTATCAGTGTTAGCCCACACAGATCCTGTGCAAATATAAGTATTCTTGGACTATTGGTTATTTAGACATTTCTTCCATTGATGGATACTACCTTTAATTCAGTGCTGGATTCTAAATGCCTGACAGCCATAGGTTTGTCAGCGGTAAGATTCCGCCAGCAGACTGACAGAGTGGAAAAGTTGCAGGGTTTTATTTGGTTTTGACTCAATATCATTGACTGGATTTGTAATAGTTGAAATACACTAAAAACCATGTGTTACATTCAAACACTGTTGAAAGCAGAAGTTAGAGAGGTTCACAGAAACCTGGGATAGGTACAGAAGGCTGACTCCCTCTTAATACTGAGGTAAATGCAATAGAGCAACTGGAATCCCTGGAAATGTGTTTCAACAAAAATATGGCCAGCAATACAATGGTATTTTGCTTAATGCAATTGAAATATTGAAAATATATCTAAAAAGAGACTTATATGGATACTAGTTAGGTGATCATGAATCTCTTGCTATCATCTGACCTGCTGGCTGGAGTGTTGCTGTGGTTCATGTACAGGCTGCCTTTTATGTCCTATTGATGTTGTACTGCTAAGAATTTTAGTTTTTAAATTTGGGGTTGCTTTAATTTCCGAGAAGAAAGAATATAAGTTTACTAATCAGTTGTTTTTTTAGCAGTCTCTATAAAGCCAAGATTGGAAACTCCCATCTCTTTCTGACCTTCAGGACTCTGTTCATATCACCTGACTAGCTTCTCTTTGGTGGAAAATGGGTGTGAGACTTGGAAGAGATTCTTGGCAGAACTCACGTCAGCCTACATCTGTTTTGCAGCTGTTGCAACTAAGGCAAGAAAAAGGTCCCAAGAACCTTAGTTTTCTTCTACTGGCTACATCTTATGCCAAATGGTAGGTGTAGAGGCAGAGAACAAAGCCTAGGGGAACTCAGTTAGACTACTTGCCTCTCAAAAGGCACACACAAAATACATACAGATGGTACAAACCACTTGATGAAAAATACAGTAATCTATATTGTCTGTCTTCCTCCTTCTGCCAGACAAATTCTGGCACACTTTCAGAAGATGTAGCCTACATGCAGGTATTTGTACCTTATCAGTCTCTCTCTTGGAAACCTTTGTTCTTTGGATGTCAAGTAATGTAGGCAGTTAAACACTGCTTTGAGGGATGCAGGTCATGCCTTTTCTTAGAATAGTTTTTATCACTTTTCAAAAACTCCAGGCAGCATCTTTAGTATCTCCTGTTAGACAAAAATGCTTGTTGGTAACTGATGTAAGAAGGTACTGTTCAGGAAGACATTCAGAGTTATAAATGGCTGTTCCACAAGTCTTTGAAGACTAAGATTTTTGCCAAGTTTAATAACAGCTCAAGATTTATTTTTTAAAAAATCATTCCTAATCACACTATTCCCCACCCTCAAAAGTTACTTCTGCTTTACTTTAAGGAATGGTTTGTTCTTAATCCCAACATTTGTATTATCCTACCAGAGTTCCTATTTCCTTCTCTCTACATCAAGAGCTGAAGCATGCCAAGCAAACACAGGAACAAACTCCTATGTGTAGAATACGAACAGTGATAATTTTGATGTTTTTAATTCTGATACATACCTAAGGAAGAAAAAAGACTGATCACAGAACATGGAAAGAGACTGGTGGGGATGTCTATGGTACAAAGATTTTAGTAAATAGGTAGGGTCAGAATCAAAGGTAAAATGTGTAAGAAGCACCTATTTTTTTTCTTGGATTAGTTCAACAGCTGACACACCTTCATTTCTCAGACAGAAATGAACATTCAGTTAATACCAGTAATGTATATCCCCAGACAAAAATTTTCAAAAATAAATCAGACTGCTGGTGTTCTATTGGTAGTTACAAAAGGTTTTCAAATCCTGCATCCACACTGAGTGAGTAGTGACAATAACCACTAATGATTTGTGACAAAAAGTCCATAAGAATTTCACCTTTATTGCTCAGTATTCAGGTTTTCAACTTTCACTAACAGTTTCCAACACTTACCCTTGAAAAGCCCGTAGCATTAGCAAACAATTTCTAACTTTAGTGAAGTCAGATAAATTAGTTGTTCTTAATTGCATATCTTCCTATAAATGATGATCAAGTGTTTGCAGAAAACAACTACTGCATAGGTATCTATTTTAAAATTAAACAATCTATGCAAAGTATTGAAAGCAAAAATCTTGCTACTTCTGAGTATTTTAACATTGTTTGAATGAATATTTCTTTCAAACATTAATCTTTGACATTTTTTTAAATAACTAGTATGTAACAAAACCTTCTAGAAATCAATAGAACACAATAATGATATGTGATTCAATTCAAAATGCTTGCTTACTTTTCTTTTTTCTTTTTAGATTAGCAATATGAACTAAGAGAAAAGTAGCAAGGAGATGGTGCAAAGGTCTCCATATGGTTCCTATTTTTTTTGCCAGAAACTACATGTGAGAGCAAGATTTACCCAGAAATAGTCGCTTTCAGATATTTTTGACATTTAATAGAGATTATGAAGTTTTTGGGTGACTTTTTTTCTAAATTTTCAATTCAAAGTTGCTCAGAATTAATATGAAAACTTACCCTGTATCCAAAACACTGCTCTTTGCTTTGCAGGTTCATAAGTTAAACCCTTACTCCCTACTTTTGTGTATAATCTTTATACAAAAGAAAAAAATAAGTCTATGTATCTATGTTTACTTTGATGCACCTACTCTTATTTGCACCAAATGTTGCAGACTTTATTAATCTATTTTTGTTCATATTTTTCCTTCTCTTCACAGTCATTTAAATAATGTTCTTAAAAGACTTTGCCTAGTGAAAAAGTGTACTTCCAAATCACAGAGGACCTTCAGTCTGAGTGCCTCTTTTGAGAATGTCATTAAAAGTATTTCTGGAGCTGCAATTCACTAAATATTGGAACAAACAACATCATTTCCATAATTCACAACTCTGCATGTGCAAGTGAGCAAAACTGCACAGTAGCACAAGTACGATGTCAAAACTACATGAATCCTTCTTTTCAGTCTAATGAAAGCACACTTTTGTTTGCTTATTGAGTTAATGCTTTCTAACATGCTGTGACAATTAACAATTTAAAACAGCCTCATATCCACACCCAAAAATAATACTGACTTGGCACAGCAAAACCTGTGGGTATTCTGAAACACACTATATACTGTCCTAAGCCATTACCTACTAGGTGTCGCTGCCAACACTTTGTTATTATTGCCTTCTGAAAGTAAAAGTCTAGGAATTATACTGCAGCATCGGAAACATTGATTCATAACACTGTAGCAGCTAATGCTGCAGGCTCTTGAAGATACCTCTGCTGGAAAAGATATTCTTCTACCTTCTAACTGTGTAGCATGTGCAGGTCACTGGTTCTTCAAACCATGCTGATATGGAAGCAACATATGTATTCTCTCATATAAGTGACAATAGTAGTGATCTAGTGAGTAAATCTTCATGTGGACAACTCTACTCTCTGTCCAAAGTGTGTGTATAAACACAGCTTATTATAGGAAAGGAGAAACAGGATTTCTCTGAAAATAACTTTACAGGCCGCATTTTAATGTAACATTTTGTCCACTGGGATTGACAATTCCCATTTGCAGATACGTTCTGCAGATAGATCTCTTACATGCAGCAACAAATAACACATGTGCTGGTTTTTTGCCTTTTTACCAAATGAGTTTTATAACTTGCTTTCATGTAGAGGAGCTTCATTAAATGATGTTGAGACCTGTCAGGACCATCTCCCCAATAATTAAGTGTCAATCTTCCAGCGTAAAAGTTAACCTATGAAATTAAACCAAAAAGATTTTCCATACAGGAGCCTCTTAGAACAAAGAACAAAAAGTGAAGAAAACACCAGTTGAGATAGAAATTTATATAATTTCTCTTTTTCTTGAGTCTCAACTCCTAGACATCTCCCACAGAGACTCTTTCCAACCAAGAGGAGGAGAATAAAAGTGAAGAGCAACCAAACCCAACCCGAACACTGTGCATACCTCAGTCATCATCGTTCTCATTATTCTGAGGAAAGTTCTTCCCTGGAGAGGAGCTGTATCAGAACTCCAAGGAGGCATTAAAATATTCCTTTTGGCGCTATATTATTGTATAAAAATGATACTTGGGAAAAATTTACTTGGGAGAATAGATCTTCTCTGCCAAGATGGTATTTGAAAGATCTAAAGCACTACAAACTGTAGAGAAGTGGTTTCTTGAGAAAAAGAGCGTAAGACACACAGAACTTACTTAGGTAATCCACTGTCAATAAGTCTTATCTCCCTAAAATGATAGGTTGCAGTTTTTACTTTAGCTTTGCAAATCAGAGACCCTTGTCCTGCCAAAAATACTAAGTCCTGGGACTCAGCCTTAACAAAAAGCCATACATAACTCACATCTGAAAAAAAAAAAAAAAAAAAGAAAAAAGGAGACCTAAAATACTTAAGTGATAAAAAATGCACAATGGATCATGTAATCCTCTGGCCAGTAAGCTTTTTGAGAAAATGATTTCTCTCAAGTATGTGTAGATTTGCCTCTTCAAGCAAAATATAGTTGTGGTTGTTCCATTTCTATGACATAAAATGCTATATATCAGCTTAAGATATTGCCAGCAAAAATTGAGGTGAGGGCAAGGAATCAAAAAAAATGTTGCAGTGACTTGCTGCTAAGAAAGTCACCAGTAATATACCAAAATATACCAGAATGCTTCCTGCATGTGCTACCTAGAATTCAAACATAATGAAAATAGATATACTATTTTTTTTTCTCTGCAAAGCCAGACTGCAACTGTTAGTGTATTAGAATCCAAATCACAGCAGGATGAGAACACATACGTCAAGTGATGCATTTTACAAGCCTTATTTTTTATATAGCAACTTCTTTAAATAAATGGCCATTAGTTTTATGTGCTTTCACATTGGCACTAAAAGTCCCTTATATTTAAGCAGCAGTACATTCCAATGCAAAACTAGCCATGTTTGGTTCCCAAATGGCAATCAGCACTTGATAATAATTCTGTTATTGGAAATGCAGACCTTGTGGATACTATTCTTTGAATAAGTGAGTAAAACATTTTTAATGTGGTTACTTAGTTACTCCATGGAAAGACGTCAATTATTTAATTTTTGGCTACCACTATAATAAATCTGCATTGTGAAATTGCAAATATATTTCTGATAAACAATTGTGTTTTACCTATAAGCAAATAGGCTTCAATTTTTTCTACACATGATTCACATTTATCCATAGTTTGCAGAAATTGAGGTGTAATTTGATTACAGACTTCACCAAGTGTAGAGCCTAGAGCTTTCTTCCATAGTTGGTGTGCTAGAGATAGGCAGTGCCATTGCCTCCATTCCTGCCTCATACACAAGACCTTACATTAGAAAAACTAAAAGCCAGAATCTGTAATAATTCTTGTAGGTCTTGCAATAGATCACATCATTGTGCCACAATAGGTACCTTCACTAGAGCAAATGGCCTAGAAAAGAGGGTGCCATCTGGGCCAGTTTCTTAGGATAGGCCAAGTTCTTCCCCAGATTACAGTGAGCAAACTGGAGAAGCTCAAGAATTTCAGTGGAATCTCTTCTCAACCAAAAGATGTATCAGAGCTGATTTTGCTTCCATTATAAGTAACAGTTTACTTTGTGGAGGATCATGAGAAATCTTGAGTTGAATAACGAAGAGTATTTTCTTAGGCGCCTTTATATATTTTTTTTCAAAATATGCAGGCAGAACTTACAGTCAAAATTATGCTGACTTCTAAGTTTGCTTTTTTAAAAAAGTTTATTGCAATTGCATAAGCTCCTGTCTGAACAAAAAAATAAATACTTTGCACATAAGCCGAAGAATCAAGGGTTTTAGTTTTCCATACTTAGCAATAAAAGTTGAAACACTTTACAGCAGTTTAATACAGTTTCTTGAGGGCTCCATATTGCCTAACTCACTCATCTTTTCAAAGCTTCAGGATAGAGTTACACAAAGGAAAATATAAATGGATACCAACAATTCCACTTTAACTCTTTCTAAGAATTATTTTGCTGCTACAGGAAACAGGAAGCCATTTCACAGTGGTATTTTTAATGTAATTCTTCCACGTGTGTTACACTAGCTAATTCTTTTTCCTATTCATCACGAAACAGATTTCTTTGGGACCCCTTAATGATGTAGTGAAAATTTTATATGTGTTGAACATATGACAGAAAAAAAGCAGTGTCTGGAGCAAATCTAACATCCAATACTTCTGTTTAATCCTATGTTAGTGTGCCCTTTCTCCATTTTTTTAAAAATTCAGCGTGCTTGAAATGTTTTTACTCTTTCTAAAACCTGTCCTTTTTAAACACCCATAACTGGCCTCTGAAGTGTATGTAGCACCTTGCAGAGCTGCAGGATCACAAATCACCTTCCATTTCACAGTCTTGATGAGTGTCACAACCCCCACAAGCAATTCCACGTGGTTATTCTGTGCCTTAGTGGCTGTCCCTAGTGGACATGGCTCAGCTAGTGTGGCATTACAGCTTTCAGCATGAGGCACAAATGTAATCCCTGTCTGGGTCTCCAAGAAATATAGATTTCTGTGCAAATGTGTTTGCCTGCATATGTTTTAGTGACATGTTTGTAAATCTTATTATCCCTCAGAAAGCATTAAAATGAAGCCAACAGGCCCAGCTGCGCTCATAACCTACCTGAGCAGATATCCAGACTTTTTTCAAAACAGAAAAACACACACACACACAAACACACACACACACACACACACCCTGTCTCTCATACCCAATAGGGTTGCTTTTCTGGATGTCTTCTATTATTTCATTCACAGTTTACTTTACAGCACTGTGCTGAAGTATAACACTAACTATAAAACTGGAAAAACGGTGAAAAGTACTTATCCACATACAATTAAATGGAATTACCTGTCTTTCAGGGAAGGCCAAAATAAAAAGGGTTGTAAAATAAATTTTTTCAGATGTTTTACCTATTTATACCCCTATTTAGCACCATGCCACATTTTTCTTTCTTTTTGTTTCTTCAAATAATTATCGTAAATGGCAGAATCCATTAAAAGCACCCAAAGGAATTGTCACATTTGATGCTAACACAATTTAGTCTTCAACCTGTAATACAATTGCTAAGGATGGAAAAATGCTCACATAATTAAACTGAAAACCCAAAATATTTCTCTAAATAATATATTGGGTGAAGGAAATAAATCTGCAAAAGAAATAAAGTCTAGCGAATAATGCAGGTTCAGATTTTCTTCTAGATATACTTTACTGTATATTTTACAGTCTGGGAGGGCTTTTTGATGACTAATTTTTCTTGATTGCTAACAATCAACTTACATAGTTAAAGCCTGTGATTCATAAATGAAAGCTCTGGCAGAGTACAATTAAAAAAACCCTTCAACTTCCATGTGAGCAAAAAGATGTAGCATAATTTTTTGGAGGCCTTCCTATATTTTAAGATTAGTGTACAAAAAAATACTTTATATCCAAAAGGGGAGTTACTTCAAGTATGGGTTCAAGTACAGTTTTTGAAATGGCAAAATTTTAATGCCATACTTATACTGTTCCTATTTATATGATATAGTGAGACTATAGTTACAGTAACTTAAAATCATGAACCTTCTTTTAACTTTAAAAATGGACTGCTACTTCCAAAGGAGTTAATATTCCTATAAAGAATATAAATTATATTCTCCTAAAAAGTCCTAATTTAGAAAATATAGTAACAAGGGACTGATTGTGCAGACATGTCAATGTGTACGTAAAGTTCTGGTCTCAAGTGAGCCCATTGAGAAGAAATATGAAAAAAAAAAGGAAAGAAAAAAAAAAAAGAGGAAAAGAAACCCCCCACAACCCAAAAGCACCCAGTAATTAAACCCCATGTCCACAGTATTTTAGTCAAATTAAAAAGTTTTTGTTTTCTCCAGCTTTTTTTCTAACTCCTTGTCAGTAATACAAAGTCTTTCTGTGATCACTAAACTCACACAAAAGTAAAAACTTCTAAAACTTTTGTTTTCTCCAATCAGGGAGACCATTTGGCAGACAAATGTTAAATAATAGGGCCTGACTCTTCCATCACTCACCTCCCACAGCTTGCTGCCTACAAGCTGGAGTATAAAGGCCCTCCTGGTAAAGTACTGTGCTAATGAAATATTCTGACAGTGCATGTCAAAGCCTAGTAAATCCTATATATTTTGTATAATCCTGTTAATTATTTTACTCTTTTAAACAAAGCTCATTTTAAATACCTACCTCTACTAGGATAAGAAAATTAAAAAACATTCATAAATATTGAAGATAAAAGTTGGATAGGTATAACTTTTTTCCTTCGTCCTAGAAGTTGTAACACCAAAAACAAATTAAGAGGTTATTTAATTGTACAATTAAAACATTTCAAATCAGTACCCATGTTCTCTAATGTGATTAGTTGTCACCTCCAGTCACAAATGGCCGCTGGAGTTAACACATTATCCTGCCTTTTGACTTTGATAAGTATTGAACTATGTCTTTCTAGGAAATTAAAACTGGTGTTACATTTCTTTGCTCTTCTTCCCATCCATATAATATAGGGTTGGAGCTCTGCAGTAAGAGTAGACATAGTACTTGAGATTATCAGATACCAGAAACAGGGGAAAAAATGTCAATAAAATTATTAGCAAACCTACTTGAAGGACGTAGGAGTATACTCTAAAAGCAGAGGCTTGAAGCAACAATGAAATCCCTGTATTTATACTGGTAACCAGCAACTCCAGGGTTGGACTTCATGCAAATAATGCATCCTGCCTTTGCCCATGCTAACAGGGGAGGGGAGATAGATAAATCTGCCTTTAAACCTCAAAAAATCCATCCTGAACTCTGGTCTGGCAGCTTTGAAAAATAGTATATATCAGCTTTCAAATTCAAGAGGAATCTGTAGAAGTAGAATAAAGGTCTGAAGCTTAAAAAAAAAAAAAGGAGTTATAGCAGTTAGGCACAAGCCCTGGGGCGTTACTCCTTTCAACATAAAACTTTATTTCATCTACTTTTAAACTACTCAGTCACTGAAATTCCACGCAACTGAATAAAATTATTAGATCTTACACTATTTTTGTCAAGGGTATCTTATTTCAAAATTTCACATCTTTGAAAGACCATTTCCAATCTTTTTTTACACATTGATAATGACCCTGGATATGGGCCTCTTGCTTTTACTGCTCAGGATCTGGAGGCGAAGGGACTGTTTGCTTCTCATAGCCACCCCTGCAATATACTGGCTGATAGTTTCTATTGATGCAAAACAAAACCCGAACCATCTGATCTCAACTGCCTGTTGCATGACAAAGTGTCAAGAGGCAGCTGTAAAGTGCTGAACAACTTCATTCCCTCTCTTACCCACTGTTCTTCTTAGAGCTCCTAGCAGCACAGCACATTTAGGATTCATGCTGTCCAGCTATTTAAAATGTTCAGCTAGCATGACTTGCATCTCCCTTCCTTTCTGCATTCCCTAGTGGCTCCAGTCAGTAGAACAAATGTCACTAAGGCTTGGAGTTATCACAGAGGCTGGACTGAGCATGCTCTGGTACAGCACAGCCCTACAAAAATGTTTTTTGTTGAATAACTGAATAACTGCACTGGTTGTTTCACGTTATTGTGATGTTTTCCAGGGGATTTATAAGCCTCTAGGGCACTGAAAACATGGAGCAATGTCTCCTTTCACAGATATAAACACTGATTTGAGTAAATAGTTAATTTTTGCTGGTGTTAGAACATTTGGCAGATGTTCCTAGTCATAAACAAGAATTCTCCATCTTTCAAAACAGAAAGAAAAACTGGATATTGACTTTTTCTATCCAAAAATCCATCCTTCTCCTCAAGCAAAACTGGATCCAGTTCAGTTCACAAATCTGAGTCAAAAAACAAATGGAAAGGAAGTTAAAATGTTGGTCTGTTATGGTTATAACTATGCCGAACTTATATGAAAAATCAAATACCATAATATGCTGATACATCTGATGTTTTTATGCAAGACTGCCTTGTTTCCATTAAACAGCAACCAGACAGCTACTGTTTAACTGATGAAAACTGATGGAAAATCCTCATTACTACATAAACCGTGGTATAAGCATAAAAAGTGTTTCGTTTATCCATCTGTACATTTAGCTGAACATTAAGCTTTTTCTAAACACAATTTGGTACCTTCCTACTCTCATATATTTTCACTTTCTTTTTGAAAGCAGGAAATCTGTGTCTTCTCATGCTTTGAAATATAGACAAAGGAAAAAAAATCAATTATTTTTGTATTATATATCATTTTGTATCAACTTACTCACCAGAAGAACCATGTACATTGCTTCTAGAATTGTAGTTTTACTTTAATTTTTTAAATTTTTTTTTTTTTTTTTTTTTTTTTTTTTTTTTTTTTTTTTTTTTTTTTGTTAGGGTTGTGGTGGTTTTTTCTTTTCGGTGGTTTTTTGGTTTGGTTTGGGTTTTTTGGTTTGGTTTGGTTTCAGGTTTTTTGTTTGTTTGTTGGTTTGTTTTTCTTTTTTTTTCCCATTATTTCCAAGGGAGACTTGGGTCTACTGTCACCCTAAAAGACCTCATTGGCTACATCATTTAGTTACTCTGCTTTTGGGTTTGGACTACTTATTTGGTGTTATTCAAAAATGCACAAATGAACCAGTTTTTCAATTATGGCTTCCATTCCTGGTTCACTCTTTAAAACTAATCTAACCCTTATTAAAAATCTCAGTATCAACTCCCTCTTTCTTCACTCATTTTCATGATATCAGCCCAGTAAGCCCTTGACATAATAAAAGTTGTCTTGAGTCAGCTGCCGTGCAAGCTAATATTCAGTTTCTGGACAAAATGAGAAGACATCTATACAGACAAGGCTGAGAACATAAAAAAACCACCAGTTATTCCTTCTTGGATTGCATCAATAATGACCAGATAAGAAATTCAAATTAAATATCCTTCAACAGGACGTTAATTCACCCATAGCTTAACAGACAGGCCAAATACGATTATTTGTGTGGACCCTGTGTCCTGCTTGGAAACAGAACCTGCCCCTCACAAACTACTGAATAGATCCACACTTTCTTTTGAGTATCTTAATATGTCAAAAGTGCCTTTTGATCAGTTGAGAACTTATTCTGATTAGGTTTGACTTAACTGACTTTAATTTGAACTGAAAGGTAATAGGAGCTCATTTCAGACAGTTTGTTACTACTTAAAAATATTAATCATTAATTCTCAGAGAAGGGACATTATCAGGACCCTCATGCATGACCCTACTAAGACTTAAGGGGAAGCAAATAAATAAATATATTTTTATACTATGACTTGAAAAAGACAGCAATTCAGTCAAAGACTGAAGCTAGAAATGCTGGTTCCCTATGTAGGTGGACTTTTTTTGTTTCAAAAACTGTAGAAAGAGCCCAGAAGCTCTTTTTTAAAATAAATACATATTCCCAAAAAGAACGAGACAAAGAAATTGCAAATATATTATTCTTTTGCATTAATGCAGCATTGGTGCTTAAAGGGCTTCCTCATTGTACTGGACACTGCATGCTATCAAAGGAAAGTCCATGCTCCCGAGCTGACAGTGCATTTATCACATGCTGCACCCCACTTATTCATGGTGGTAACAAACAAGTGAAAATGTTCACCACAGCATCCCAGCTGTTATCCTCCTGAGCATTATATCACAGCAGGTTTTAAGGAAAGACAGGGAAAATCTCACAACCTCCTTCAATTTAGGCTCACAATTCATTAACAACAGTTCCCATCTTGGGAAAGACGTTGATCCCTGTTTTAAGTAAGGTGTGGCAAGAACTGACCAATTTTTTATAATTACAGACTGTTTTACATATAAATAGTATTGGACAAAATTCACATTTTAAATAACTGTTCAGGGAAAAAGAAGGGCAAAGAAGATTGAGATTGTGCATGATGTAGTCAAAGATGTAACGACAGAGCGTAAGATGATGTTCATGTCCCATCCCACCGAGGCACAACTACAGAAGCAACAGCAGCACACTCTGTTTCTCCAAGTCAACGTGGTTTTCTTAAGTGGGCTGACTCTGAAATTTCTTATAGAATGCTTATGACCAAAAAAAGCAGGTATTTTTTTCTCAAAAGTTGAGGGAAATTAAAGAATCATAGGAAAAGGTCAAAATATGCTATATCCTGAGAATTAGGTTCAGCAAAAGCGTAACGAAAGGAAACATGCTAGGGTCTAAACCAAGAATAAAAGAGGGCAAAAGCAACATAAATAATAACATATATGCAAATAATATAGTCTTTAGCAAACCTATGTAGACATGTCTGAGAAGGTGTGCAAACCTTTTGTGAGAGCTATGTCAATAGATACCCCGATTTGCTGAGCTACATAGGTATTTAACATCTGAAAGCACCAGTTTTTGTAGGTATAATCAGTGTATCTTCTACATGACAAATTGCTAATATGCAATGTGTGTATCATCTATTCCTTTCATGAACTCCTAAGAATTTAAACAGATGAAGAGAACATTGTAGATTGAAATCTGACTTAAAATACCAGAAATATATTTAGGAAGCAGAAATAACAATTATCCAAAAATGGTTCCAGGGTGGCAGCAATTTCTTAAATTATACAGTTGTCATTGCAAATGCAAGATAACCATTTGTCAGTAAGATAACTAAGAAAATCAGACATTTATTTTTAGGCAATTCATATGTCAAGTTGCCAAGGAGTAAGATCACTGATCGATTTTTAGATTTTCATCTTCCTAAGTATATTGAGAAAACAGATATTTTTAAATTCCCTTTGCACACAGGAGATGTTTAAGGGAGTCAAAATAATTTTTAAACTTGGAGAAAGAGCACACGTAGAGTACAAAATTCATTACCTCAAATCCAGTTCTGAAAACCTGTTTACAAATCACAATCCCACAGAGCACACATATAGGATATGAACAATAAGTTGTTCCACATCTCCCAGTGTATAAGAAAGGAAAGTAATAGAAAGTGCTCAGAAGAGTACATTGCCTTTTGTACCCATTTTTCGAGGAAAATTATGTTTGATGAAACAAAATGCTGTTCCATTTCAGTCATTTCTCTACATCTTCTGCTGCGATTGATCACGAAATGTACCTATCCCATTTTTACTGGTTATTACAGAATTTTCTCTCAGATGCAGAACCTTGTGAATCATTATGAGTACATTATGGTACATTATCTGAACCATTCCTTTCTCAAAGTATTCAATATTTCTAAAAAAGCAGTTAAGAAGCAGTAAGGCAATAGTGTTGACGTGTCAAAAATTTTGTTCAGATACTCATTTGCTCTAAATTGATATTAAAAAAAATGTAGGAAATTGCAACGTTTTATCCAGTGCAAGTCATCGCTTGGACAAAGCATAGCTGGCTCTAGACAGGACCAAAGAATTTGTCTGAAAAGCATCCTTCTCTCTGAATGCCTTCTGCCTCACTCCCCCTCCTCCTGATGTTAAGACGTGCAGGCAGATGCCCTTGTCACTGTCTAGCCCCTGTGTATTTGCTTGGATTGATGCTCACCATGCTTAACTCTCTGTCCAGATGATGAAGATTATGCCTTGTCCTACCCGAAACAAAGCAGGCACCGATGAGCAGAATTTGCTAACTGATGTAATGCACATGCAGGTATTAAGTCACGCATCCTCAAAAAAATTTGAGTTGCTACATAAACACTCAAGTAGTCTGCTTAGCGTGAAGATTCACATGACCACTTTCCTTTCCTGCTCTGCACACCAGCTCCCCTTTGAAGTAAGGAGTCTGCCTCAAGGTCTCTCTCCAGCTGTTTAAAGACCCCAGCAGAAATAGAATAAGCAACCTGGCAGCTTTTTCTCTCCAAGATAAGACTTTTCCAAGACAACTGTGCTCTACTGAAACAATTCTAAAACCTAGGAGCGTGAGAAGCATAAATGCAGAGCCAGGTCTTTTTTCCCACCCAACACTGAATCTCCATGCCCCTAAAAGTGAGGCTTCAGCATTCATAGCTATATATTCATATAGCAGCAGACCAAAAGCTCTCTTAACCCCGATTTAAAGTTATGCACATATACACAGCACAAACAAAAATCTATGTATTACATACAGGAAGAAGCTAATTCTTTTCTGCCATATTAGTATATAGAATTCATGAACATGACACTTTTCAGTTCTCATAAAGCATCTTAAAAGCTGTTTATTATTTCAGTTCATCTCATTCTAAAAGTACTCAACCAGCATAAATATAAACAGTGAACCAGCCTTGAAAAACCAACTGCAGTTTTTGTTCTGAACACCTGAACATTTTTGATGTTTATGTGGAGCTCGTTCAATCATTCCAAACTTATGTTCTGTGTCTGGAGTAATTCTTAGAAAAGAATCGCAGAATCACAGAATAATCTGAGATGGAAGGGACCCACAAGGACCATCAAGTCCAACTCTTAAATGAGTATGTCTTTCTGACTAGATTTATGCTGTCTGCACAATAGTTTTTTTCAGATCAATTTTTTTTTGGAAGACAAAGTAAACAGGAAATTCAAAACATTTAACTGTTACAAAACTAGCTATCAAAATAAAAACAGAAGTTTCAAAGTTATGAGCTCATTATTACTTAAAATGGCTTGAAGATCCAATTTTAGCAGTACTTCATGCGACTATTTTTGATCTGGAAAAAATCTGCTTCTTCACTGCATTCGTTACAACTTCGGAGATTTTAAATGAATCAATAGGAAAAGTGATCCCTTCTTTGCTCAATAAAATGCAGAATAATTCTTTATAGTTGTCATACAACTAATATTCCTTGAAGTGCCTGTAACACAGAGCTAAGTGTTTAGTGGCCCTCAAATTTTCTTTCATCCTGTAACAAGGTGCTTTAGCAGTAACACAAATAAATAATCTAAGGAGATCATCGAAGAATCCTTATTCACATCTCCTTTAGCTATACCTGAGTTTATTTAATCTTATGGGGGCTTTCCCATCACATTTTATCTGTGATACATCAAGATCTGAATAGTTGTGTAGTTTCAACAAAAGGGCCTTTCCAGGACTTAAAGATACCAAAATCACTTTGGAAAAATCATCTGTAAGCACATTTTCATTTTGCACATGGAGTCATTTCAGAATATTTTGGCAACTGCAATTTGGAAAGCAATTCCATTTTTTTAAACGAGTAGTATATTTTGTAGGACTTGAACTGTCACTCAAATGGCAGACATATACATGCCTTTCTTTTCCTTGTTTTTGTTTTGTTACAGACAGAAAGACCCACATAGGATTAAACATGAGCTAGAAAATATATATGATCAACTGAAGCCCTAAATTTTTTCCAAAATCTGATTTGGTATCTGACACTATAGCAAGTGCCATACTTGACTTGAAGATAGAGACGCTTCAGCGCTGTTCTGGGAGCATGCAAACATTTGGTCCATGGCAGGAAAGGGACAGATACCGGAATATTCCCTTAAGTAACTTTTTTGAAATTTTTTTTAAAAGTCCATATTAACTTACAAAAATCACTATATACTAAGAGCATCAGAAGGCAATCTGAATACAGGGGTTAGAATAAGCTTTGGACAGCATACAACTGAAGCCTGTGGTTACACTTGCGAAAATTGCAATAATAGTTTCTACTGTTCTGTGAGTTCAAAATGTGAAGTATTAAGTTTGCTAGCAATAAAAAATAGAGTGGAATGTCAGAACGAGACTGCAAATAAGTAGTTTGAAAGGATTTGTTCATATAAGAACATATTTAATATTTTATTTATGGGACCAACAGAAAAAAAAATACTGGCTGTGAATCCAAATCCAGATAGAACTTTTACTGAGCATATAATAACACTGCTCTCCAACAATAACAGTATTCCAACAAAGAAAAAAAATCATTGGAAATACTGATGTCAAAACTCTTAACAAGATTTAAATTATTTAGAAAAATGGAATGGATAAAGAAATGAGAAAGGTTTTTCAATGCTATTTATAAACTACATTGTAAAACTGTCCCATTTAAAAATTCTCAGCTTCTGCTATGCCAGGGGTCCACTCCTAACAAAGATTCATTAGATTTTCCTAAAAATGTTGGCTTTCTTATGTTAGTGATTTTTCATTCCATTATTTCACCTTCAGTTAGATGCTTCTTGTAGTTTTTATAGTGACAGACATTTGTACAAGTAGAGTCAGTTTTCTTATTGGGAAGAAAGCTTAAAGCTACTTTGCTGAAAGTAACTGCAAACTTTCAACAACAGCTTTTTTCTTCAATTTTATAAAGAAGTAAACTGTGCTAGTTAACCTAAAAATTAGGTTAACCTAAAATTAATAAACAGAAACAAAAATCAATATTTTTTTTTCCCTTCACAATGACCGTACTTGCCTGTCAGAAGCTTAACTTCCACAGCCTTTTTCAGCAGAAATAGACCACCAGTGAACAACTAGAACGAATTAAAGACTTTACTAGCTTTCCAAGACTAATTTTTCACATTGAGAAGAGGTAGAAGATAACAAGCCATAGGTTGTTGGGAGCAGAGACTGCAATGAAATGAATTCTAGCTCAAGAGTAAAGAAAACGCAGATGCAAACTTACACATGAGAGCACTTGGCACTAAAGACAGTCAAGGCCCAGAGACCAGTGGAGTGAAACACCAAGAGCAGCAAGCAGAGCACCATCTAGTTGAAAAATGGAGCCTGAGAAGTGTGGAAGTCAAAAATATGGACCAGGAAAACAACAGCTAATGCAATGGATATCACAGACCTAGAAGAGTTTCCTGGACTCTTTCAAATTTCCTCTGTCCCTGTGAAACTGGCTTGCTTTAAGTAGTTTCCAAGGGCCTGCAATTCATTTTTTGGCTAGGCAAGCTTACTTTCACTGAACACAGTGATCTGAGGTTTGTTTGAATTCCTGCTCTGTGGAAATCCACTGTACTTTCTAGCAGGTGTGAGAACACTGAGGCTCCTTCAGTTGCAGCTCATTTCCACTTTCTAACTACTTTATCTCCGTGGATGAAGCAAAAGTGACTTTTGTGTTTCCTGGCAGTCTGCTGCTTCAAAGAACCTTATAGTGATTTGTTTATTTCAGAGGAAATGGAGACCAGTCAGTGATGACAGATTTATTGGTTAAATGGACATCACAAAAAAAAATTTCATGAAGCACAGGCTGGCTCTAACCACACTGTGAGAACTCATAGGAAGGGGTGATGTACATTCCAGTAGTCCAGTCCCATTTAATCCACTCCACTCTAATCTGTGCATTTATATAACACCTTTCACACCATTTCCAAGAGCTCTGTACAGAAATGTAATAACCACTGTAGTGAAACATATCCAGGTATATTGATGGCCTACATTTAGGTTTGAAAATGCAGCAAAAGGAACCAGACTTGAATATCTCCTGGCAATGAGTCAGACAGTGACAGGCAAGAAAAAAATGGGTGCCCAACCTCTTCCAATTAAATCTCAAGATAGAAGAGAATTTCTTATTTCTGGAGAAACAATTTACAGTAAGGCAATTCATAATAGCTCCCAGTGGGTGAGAAATTTATATTGGAGCAAATAACTATGAAACAATATAAAAGTTGTTGAGATTCAATATAAGTTGTACAATGTAGTTGATCAGAGTTCAAACTTTTCAACAGAGTTCAAAGTTTTCAAGAGGAAAAGGAGTTCCAGCAGTTGGTAGGTTTGCAATGCATGAAGGATTATTCTGAGGATTGCATAATTTCAATGTGAAAAAAGTATTAAGATATTGAAGAGAAAGATATAACCAGATATAACCTTATGTTGCTATAGTCTTCCAATGATAACTGGTTGTGATAATTTCATCTGTCAAAGGTAAAACAGATTTATTAATAACATACAGGAGCGTGTTTTGAAAATCCCAGATAACCAGACAACTGCTGGTTCTCTGTTAGGGTGAAGAACACTGGTCAAAGCAAGCACTGAGATACAACCAGCAGGGCATTCCAGTTGATCTGGATTCAATTTCAGAAAAATAGCTGGCTGAGGTCGTGCATCAGCCAAACAAACATACCATTTGGAAAGAAGCTGGAATATTTGTTGAGGCAGAGAAATTTATCTGTACATCACCTCGAGACATATGGTTGGCTAAAGCACATCTGCCAATAATTGGCTCAAAAAATCATCAAAATGTTAAAAATGCCTCTATTTAAGATGGTAAAAGATGAGTGCTATTTATTCTTTGGAGACATATACCTGCTCAACAATACCTTGATAGGTAAATTACCCAGCTTTTTGTGACTGGCATTGTCATTGCATTTTGAGTCCTCCTGTTTCCCAGTCTAGTTTGACATCCTGAATGCTTTATCTCTGTTTATACGTAAGGAACTGTAAGCTGGTTTTGTCCTCTATGGTAGACTGAAGATCTGAAGTATGGAGTAGCTACAGCACTCTGTCAAGATTATTGAAGGAAATGAAACTAGAAGATCTGTGCAGGGATTCCAGTAGGGAGCACAGTCATGGAGATTTGCCCAAAATAATGTACCTGCTTCTCTGCAAGGGCAGTCTGCCTGGCAAAATGATAATGCAAAGTTGTTGGAAACGAAACTTTTTCTTCTTGATTTACTGACCCTGTCTTAGTTGAAAGCAACCCATCTTCTCTACTTTTGGGTTGCAGGGTATCATGAGGGCTTTTTTATTAAAATTTAGTCTTCATCTTTTAAGCCTACTAGTAGCCTCAACCTTTTAGTAATTATATCTAAATTTTTAAAATTCATAACCCAAGAATGAAGCCCAAAGATGCTTTTGAATCATATACAACGTCTTAAACACCCCACAGCACAGAAAAATTTCAAATGGTAGTTTTATTGCATTTGTGTGTGTGTGTGCATAAGCGTGTGCATGCACGTGCATACAAAGCTTAGGGGAAAACAAGAGCTAATCTTTACTACTGTTTTCCTAAAAATAAGAAGGCACAGTAGATGCTTTGTTTGATCTTGATCTTGATTTAACCCAATCCTGCTATTATGTATTTCATGATCATATCTATATCTTACCAACCCTAAAATATAAGCACAGTGATATGCAACCATCTATACACTAGGCTCAGCTGAGAAGTTTTCTAGGACTGGAAGCTTACTTCATGGAAGAAAGTGTACAGCTCTGCTTCCTCTAAAATGTTTTGTATTTTGCAGGATAGCCAGCCTAAAGCAAACAAAAGTATATGAATGTACAGCATTTTAAGAGTCCACACTCTGCTTGAACTCCCTGCAAATGTTTTACCAAAACATTAGATGCAGAGAACGAATGTCTCCAGGATGAAAGCAATGTGAGCAGCATGTATTTTTAAAATTCAGGACATGCTGAAGGGGTTGCAGCCTTGCAATATTAACAATAGACCTCCTAACAATAAGCAAATGCTTGAAGGATATAAATGTTGGACAATTCTGGAATTAAATGTTTACAGTTAAGTTCTACAGCCACGAAGAGATAGACTAAAACCTAGAAGCTGCCTCAACACAAAAGGATCAGCTTTCAAGAAAACTGCACACCCAACTGTTACCATTTAGGCACCTAAATGAAGAACAATGGGGGCTTCTGGGTTCTGAGCTCTTTCAAGCATCTGGTCCAAATTCTTTCCCTCCATATGAATCAAAACAAATGTTTAGGCTACTAACTTTCCATTGCCCTTTAAGTTTAATGCCAGCTTTTCCAGCTTTTAAATTCCTTAGTATCGTTAGATGAATAAAACACTAACTTTGCAAAATACCCAGTAAGGGACTATTTGTTGTATTTTATTTTTATTTGTAGCAGGCATAAATTTTGTATAGAGTCATTGTAAAACTGTATCTTTCAAAACAATATCTTTCAGAACAATTTTTTTTTTGTTTAATACATTTAATGCTTAACACATTAATCCATCTTACTTGGCTATCCAAAGGTGATCAAAGATTAGCTCATGGATTTGAAGATGCAACAGACTGAAAATCAGCAGAAAACAAAACACAGCAGCAGAAACATTAAAAAATAAAACAAGTAAATTATACAAGAAAACAAAAAGGAGATCACATCATGGTGTTGAAATAGAATATAAATCGATATGTGCATCAGCACACCCTGCTGAGGGAAGTTTTAAACGTACAGAATTCCTGCTGCTCAAGACTACTGCATCCAACCCACAGTGGCATGGATCCTGATACAGGAGATGCAATGCTCTGCAAGGGTCCAGGATACATCATTGTGCCTGGACCCTGATACATTCTAGGATGTTTAAAATCTGTACTAAATAATCATAAGACAACGTATTTAAATGTTAGAGGGCAACTGTTGAGACAGACAGGAATTATGGTAGTAACCTCTGAAACTCAAACAGATCACACAGGAAATGCACAGCATTACCTGATACTAACCCTGGGGGAGTAATAGTCCATTTCCAGTCCTCTTCCCCCTGTGGGAAACCTCATCTGCAGAAAAGTGTGAATTCAAATATATTAAGAAAATCTCTGATTTAAAAACCAGAAATTTTGCAGGCTTGTTACAGAGAATACTAAAATATCCAACCCTTTCAAGCAAGTTCATGACTGGACAAAAGGAAATACCACCTGAGTATCTCACTTTATTTTCACAGCACATACAGCAGAAAAGGACAGAGCAACTAGTGAACACACAAAACTATGAATGGAAATCTGGGTTTTGTTTTGACTTGGAGCAAGAGGAACTTTTTGTCAAGAGGCATATAAAACAGAGTTAGCAGAAAGCATCTTTGCTACTTTACATGAGATAATTTAATAAAATATGAGGAGTGGAAAAAAACATACAGTCCATTTTCAGCTTTTCTTTACTGAATAAGAACCTCCCTTCCAGTTTTTCTTTTCCAAACTGTATGCAGGTTTAATCTTTCTACTGCTCTGTAATTCTTTCAAAAATTATATCCTCTAAATGATACTATGCTAAATGGCCATTATGGCAAAGTTAAGGCTGAGCTTTCGTTGTAGAAGGAGTTTTTATTAAGAAAACTAAACCAAAAAAATTTGGAACGAGTGACTTGAAGAAGAGAAGAAGTACTCCCCAAACTGGCTACTCCTGTCTATAAGGATGCATGAGAATTGCCTTTTAAATCTGGATAACAAAGAGAATGGATAAGTTACTGAGGACTAGAGTAGAGTAGTAGAGTATGAGACAAGGCTCAGAAAAATAAAATTCAGAATTTTTTAAGGTGAGTAGCAGGCCAAAATTCCTGCTACTGAGATTTATTACACCATGGAGTCTGATTCCTGAGAGGGCTAATGAAGGAAAGCTATTTTTTAAAATCCAAATGAGCATTTAATAAATGAGTACCACACTCAAAAGCCATATACATAACCCATACTGAATTGAAAGGAATCAACCCACACTCAAGCTTTTTAGTCATCACTATTTCACTCCATCTGTCATTCGTCTAATAAAAGAATATTAATATGGATTGCTGTTTGGCAGGGGGTACCTTTTTCCCTGTACATAGGATTTCTCTAGATAAATCAGTCATACAGAAATGTAATTAATTATCTTATAATTAATTCTCTCAGGGGAGAGACTATCCACTGTATTATCTGACCATCATCCACATTCATTACACTGGAAATAATATCATCACTAAGGGACACTGCAGAGTCTGTAATTCTTCTTTGGAACCAGAGTAAGCTTAGTCTGGCATAGACCAGCATGGAGAAAAGAGGAAAAGAGAGGGGAAGAGATGGAGAGAAGGGTTTTTTATCTTCTGTGTAGATTGGAAGTGAGGTGAGGTGAGTGATGATGAGAGTCAGTATGATTATGACTAAAATACTTTTCAGCTATGGCAGTTTTGCCGCATTTCCTAAAGAGGAGCAGCCTCTTGATCCTTTTTAATATCCTTATTAGTCTCTAGTTCAAGAAGCGTGTGTGAGGATGTATTTAACTCTCATTGAAGTCAGTGGCTCTTAAGCATATGCTCAATTTTTTTCACAAATCAGGACTTTAATCCGTTCCTTATGCACATTTAGGATTACAGAGAGGTCTTCTGTTTTTGAAGTTGCTGGAAACATCAGCTTGCTGATGAGAGGTGGGGGAAGGGAGAAGGACTCCATCACTGTCAGAAGTCTATAACTTTTTTTTTTCCTACATTTTGATCAAAAGTTCATTTGTCTATCTTTTTTCTTTTTTTAAAGTCTTCTCAAATAGTTTGATTCTTATCTGTGCTCCAAAAATGTGAGTTACTGACACAACACACTTACAGGTTTTTGTTAGCATCTCCTCCATTCCTCCTCTATAAAGTTGATAGAGCTCTTATCAAAAACCCAGAGAAGGAAGAGTTGAGACAGAAGCTATAAAACTGTCTCTCTCCTACTCTACAAATGCACCTCAATTCTGGAATCTACTGCTTTTGTTTACTTCGGTCCTGGAATAAAATCCTCTTCACTGAGCCTGAAGATTGTGCCAAACTGTATGGTGATTTTTTGATATGTAAAAAAGCCCACTGGAGACCAGACATAAAGCAGCCAATCTTGTGAGCTGATCCTCGTGTGAATTTATGTCTCCAGAGTTGAAATTTGATGGTCTGTAATTTTACCATGCATTCTATTTGCTGATACTGTGCTGAAAGACTCTAGACATTGAAAATAACTGAAAAATTGCCAAGCCTAAGCATTCAAAAGGTATCATCAGAACTTTGTTTTTCTCTCTCTTCCTGAAGCTTCCTCCTCCTTCCCAAACTAGTTTTAAAATATGTTTAGAAATAAAATAACAGAGTATAACCAAATGCTGCTCCTGTCAAATCCCATGGACTATCCAGGTCCCTATCTACTGTTATTTTAGATTTGATATATATGTATATGCATACACACACATACCCCATGCATATATTCATGTCTATTATATCAGTGAAATGGAATCACATAAAAATATTTTACTGTTTTCTAAATTATTCTCACAGAAAACTGGAGTAAAAGAACAATTTGCCAATGCTATTTAAAGAGTTTATAAGCTCCTTCAAAAGGAGACTTTACTGTCTTTGAACCACATTCCTTCTGCCACAAGTAATTACCTAAATTCTTGGAGTTAAAAGAGTGCATTTTAAGAAAGTTAATTTTTTTAAACACATTTGGCTTAGTTTCAAGTACTTCGTTTTTACACACAGCCCTGCTCAGGACTGTTATTAGATAAAAAATATCAGTGTTGTCAGGTCTGGGTCGTGCTTGATTTCTGCTATAGCTGCTTACGGAATCTTCTCTGTGGTGCACGCCCTCTTGGAGTAAAAACCTCGAGAGAAGAGAGGGCATATGAAGAACCTTTTTTTTGTTGTTGTTCTTTCTTTTTTTATTTTTTTCTGTTCACTTCCTATCTTGCACAATTTTCTTACAGAAAGTCCACAGAAGAGCCATGACAGACCACCAGTTACCAAAAAGAAGTTCACAGTAAAAGAGATGATAGCTTGGTGACAATGGGTCATGACACAACATTGCTTTTACATGCTTCTTGCGTGTATGTGAGCCATACTGAAGAGAGAGAAAAGTGTGAATGGTAAAAGGAAGAACATGTTTAAGACAGCATGGAGAAAATGTTGAGGTAGGTAAGAAACAGGATCCAAAACACTGACTGAGGCACTGGGCAACGCCTTGCAGTGACATCAGATTAACTCTGAGAATATAAGGTGGAACCAGAAGAATGATTCTAGGAAAGAAATTTCAAAAGGATGTGATTGAAAGGTATGATCATTTAATCAGCTTTGGTTTTGTCAGGCTTAAAATAAGAGCCAAGAGAGGGCCAGGGCAGAAAAAACAGGATTTAATTTCTGCTAAGTGGTGTAAAAGTCATTTGCAAAACAATCTGAAAACATGTTGGAAAGCGAGAAGACAAAAAAGGCAACTTGCAACGTCTCACAGCAAAATAAATTCTTCTGAATCATAGCTCTCAACCTGGTCAGGAAAAGCAGTAGTCCATGGCCTTGCACTGGGCAAACCAGGACAAAGTTGTTTTATGCCTGTAAAAGATGCTTCGCACTCACCCTAGATCTCTTTTGTGAGTATTTTTTTCCTACATCTGTACATTCTTGCCCTGGAAGGAAAGGAAATGCTGTCTGCTTTTGTAAAGAAACTGATCTTTACCACCTAAAGTTCAGCTTTATGGAGAGCAGAGATATATGAGCCATTCAATGTCATGGCAGGGAAGGTGCAAAGGCTGACTAGAGAGACCTTCCTTTTTGTGCTTGTTGTGCAGCAGGATACACAAATTCCCTGGACTTATTTCAGTTCAAAAACTCATAGAAATCCTCTTCCAGAGGTATTTAGGGAATATGTACTCCCCCCAAATATCTTCTGAACTAGAAAGGCTCCATGTAGGTTTGCATTAACACCTCAGATAGGAGCAGTACTTCTTGCATTTCCACCCCATTGTAGATTTCAGGTCTGCTTTTTGTAAAAAGACTCTGCTGTTAGGTTAACAAAGTCCTTTTAATTAACAGGCCAGCAATAAGATGTAGCCAGACTCCACCACATGGGTAACACCAAGCTTTCCAGTTATCTACATAAGAAACCCAACCAAGTGTTTCCCAGTTAACATGGATGCATCTTTCACTTCGTGTGTGAATTAAGACTATAAACTAGCTGTGGAAACATGCTTGAAATACACAAGATAAGCCAGAGCCTCCATAAATAATATTTTCATGGGATATACCCAAATGTGGTGGAACTACTAACATTTCTTAGCTGCACAGCATTGAGCTGAAGTAATCAACAACAGGGTAGTAACTGACATGCTTGTGCTTAACTTTGTCAACATTATACTGTTAGTTAGTTCCAGAAAAATTATACACAGTAACCTAAGCTGTGAGAGAATTAGAGCAACAGACTGGCAAAGCTGTGATTATTGCAGGAGGAAAGGAAATGGCTTTCCCAAGAACTTTGAAGGACTGGGTCATTCTCTAAGTTATATTTCACCAAACATACTTTAAAATGGCTGGACATTTTTAGCCACTGTACTTGAAACACACAACCTCTATCCAAAAAAATGTTTGTTTGGGTGTCATGTCTGTCAAGGCATTCACAATATGTTTGCAAATACAAAAATCTGAAATCTCTGATATTTCTCATGCCGGCAAACTGCAAACTCAATTGGCACCTTCTGTCTTTGTCTGCATTTCAGTTTGGAAGCAGTGATATAAAGATAGATTTATAGGGTTTGAATACTATTGGATTTCTGTACATACCCTCATATTAAAGTAATAAAGCTGTTTGCCTCATAAAGTTGTAGCAATGTGTAGAAGTGTAAAAGCAAAGGAGTCAGAATGAGTGGAGTAAAAATTAAAATGCAAAACTAAGCCAAACTACAAGAAAGTTTGGCAGAATATTCCTTCATAATATGGAGCAATCAAAATTGTTTGCACTCGTCTCCAGCTTTTTCTCCCGTGCATGTTCATATAACTTTTTAAATTTAGAATTTAAGATGTTGCATTTGCCACTTTTAATACCAATATATTATTTCATAAAAACAAATAATTAAACCAGACAGAATTGTCAATCTCTTTATTGACCTAATAAGCTATTAAATATAACATAAATGAAAGTGCTAATAATACCAAAAAGAGAGATAATTCTGCAGAGTCAAGATGCTCCATGAACAACTGCTAATGAAGCCTCCTGCTTTTATCTGACTCATAGCTGTTTCATCCTGCATTGCCTAATAGAACTAACATTACCTTACCTTATTTAGAAGATCACTGCAGTTCTTAAGTTATTGTAGGTTACATCTAATGGAAATCTGATTAAGGTAAAGGGTCGTAATTTTTGTTTTGAAAGTAAGAGAGTGCTCATTTTTGCAGGGATGAATGGAAATTGAAAAGCTATATAGTCACTCAGTCCTTCAGAAATAGACTTATGTAAAAAAGGAAATGGGGAGAGAGAGAGAGAGAGAAGGAGGGAGGGAGTGAGGGAGAGGGAGCCAGGAGTGAGACCATTAGTGTGTATTGTTCTAATGTCCTCAGGAACGCAAAGACTTAAGACACAGCTGCAGCTTGAGGTCATTGTGGTACTCCCAAAATAAGAATATAGACACAGGAAGAAAAAAAAAGATCTTAATATTGCTATGTCAATTCTGAGTCAATCAAAACAAATTGCAAAGAACGTGCAACATTCTCAGCTCTTCCTAAGCCATAAGTAAGGCGTGTATGAATTGCAGACTTTTACTAGGTTTAAATGTCTAGTTCTGAAAATATAACTTTGAAAGGTGTGAATGTGCTTAAGCCCCAATTATACTGCTGCTTTTTTCTGGCAGAAAACACTCTTTGGCATTCTAAGAGCAGTTTTACAAGAAATCTTTGAGTGGTCAACATCGCCGTAGCTGCCCAGGCTTCTAGTCACACCATTTTTAGCAATTCAGGGTACCAAAACCTCGCAAAATATGTTGTCATTTAGTTTATCGACACATCTGACTTAAATTCTTTTTTCTTCAGTTAACCAAATCGATATTTTCACAAATTTAGGAGACATCTAGTCACTGTTCCTACAATTCTTTTTACAGTAATAAGCACATTTTAATATGTAGTTTTTACTTGTCCACATATTCTATGAAGCCTACAGCGTTCTGGTATTCTCCACCAGATGAAAGAAAATGAAAGGCTTGAAAAGCTATTGAGACCAATGTGCCTGAGCAGCCTCACTCACTGTGTCGAAATACCCCCTTCCAAAGAAGCCCCCAAGCACACTCAGGATATATTGCATGCATCTAGAATATGCCACTTTTTGCTTGGCAGGTAGAAAACCCCACAGTTCATTCAGCTCTCTTCGGAGCTATATTGTCAGTCCACATATGTCCAACAGATTTTTTTAGTATCTATTTTTAGGAGGACCAAAGTGGGAAACAGTTTTTTCCGCTTGGTAAATTTAAGTGACTAATGCCGTCAATTCACCAAAATGTGTAAACATACACTTAACTTCAGCAGTGTTCATATCAAAGTACTATGACTACTTCAGCTGTGAAGTCCTGGCTCCACTCAATAGCTGGTTTTGACTTCAGCTTCCCGAGATTTCATTCATCTCCCAACATACAAAATTAAATGCATACTACGATCATTGTAAGATCACAATCTAAGAATTAAAACTCACAATAGTGGCAGAGGATACTGAAGTGCATCTCTCACAGTTTATGTAAGGCAGCATTTGTCCAGACTTACTTGCTAAAAATAAGAAATAGCTACTAGAGATCTGGGAGAATGCAGAAGGAAGAAGGACTTTTTAAAAAGCTTGCAGTAATCTGTTTCAGTTTTAGTTTTTCATATCCTATTTGCTATAAAACAATGTTAAATCAACTAGTTTTTCTTTAGTCCAAGAAGCAGCAAAGGAGAGGAAAACAAAANGAGAGGAGAGAGAAAGAAAAAGAGAGAAAAAGAAAGAGAGAGAAAGAGAGAGAGAAAGAGAGGACGAAAGAAAACAAAAATCCACTGGATTTTCATAATCCACTGGATTTTATTGGTTTAGTAAAACTACTCTTTTCTATCATAAATTGAAGTTTTGACTCATTGCTTTGAGACTTGCTGCTTTGGTTTCGTCAATTGTTTTGTTTCATTTATTAAAGAAAAACAAAAGGAAACATAGAAGCAAGTACAATATTACTTTCTTTCACATGACCATTAACTTCTCATTGATGTTTTCTTGTGAGGTTTGTTCAGCACAGGTAATTTTCAATACAAATTTCAGACTACTTTTTTCCATTGCATTGAGTAAGAAGCTCCAGAGATTTCAGAATGCACAGCATTCAGTGATTACATCCATTATTAAACAATAAAATATTCAGTAGCAAATTTCCAAATTTTATTCCAGATTTCTCCTTTGGCATATAATTCTATGTCTATTTATTAATATGTACAAATTCCAGTCAAGTGACCTATCCCCAAAACTATTTGTAAAAATTTACAATTCCACATACAAAATCAACTTACATTCTGAATAGGAGGTGCCTTAGTATCTTCTGTAGGTCCATGGTCTTGAAAAAAAAGATATCCTTTCTAATCTACGTGAACATTACATTTTTAATATTACTGATGTTAACAAGTAGAATTTTGACACCCTAAGTAGTCTATTTATAGTGTTTAGTTTTTTAATAGAAAACTTCAGAAGAAAATTTTTATGTATTACAGTGCACTGTCTACTACTATATCCCGTTATTTTAATGTGGGGTTTTTTCACTCTGCATCATTCATTGAATGTTAGGACGCAGTGATGCAACTCTGTGCTACTGAAGTTACAGATACATGTATAAAATTTTCAAAGTAAAATGAATAACATCATTATACTATTGTCTATTAAATATTATTTTAAATGGATATGGTTTAGGTAAACTTATCAAAGGACATAGACTTCGTAATATGCATTAATAAATAACAAAGACAGCACATGCTAGAAAGCCAAGACCAATGGCAGCAGTGTTTTTTTAAGCTAGCATTCCTTTGCCGTATTTGCCGCTGGAAGAATTCAAGACAGAGTATACTGAAAAATCTGAAGCACTACCATGGCTAACTGGTCTATCTCCTTCTCCCAAGCTAAGCTACATTTATAGTAAGAACTCACAACTTAAAATCTGGTCCTAGCAAAAATCAGTAGGAGTTTTGTCATCAGTATCTTCCTGGTGAAATTTCCCCTAGCATGTCTGTTTATAAACCATTTATTTCAATAACTTTCTTTTTACTGATTCAAATACTTAAAATATAAGACTAGACTGCATGTATCCAGCACAACTACATCCGGCTATTTTTGAATTCAGGTTTTCATTAAACACAATAGAAAAGCATCTACATGCTCATGGAAGACCCCAGACAGCCCAGAAGTCAAATGACTTCTGGCCATGTGTGCAGTCACACAGCTCATGCTGGTAAAGGTGATGCAATTGCCCTGCTGAGTAGCAGGAGGAAGGCTTTTCCTGCAGGGTGGCTGCACACCATCTTGCTCGTACTCTGCAACTAGCAGTACTACAGAAATTGTGATGCAGATCTGTAAGTCTTTAAAGCCTACTAAAAATAAAAAGCATGTACGCACACACACGCACACAAAGCTTTTAGTTTCATAAACGTTTACGGTACTTCCCAAATGGAAGGAAAGCACTGGTATGGCCATTATGTAAGTTGGGCAAACAGTCATAAAAGGACAGGGCACAGCCTCGAGAGAGCTCACAGGACTGGGTTCAGTGCCCAGCTGTGCACTGATGTAGTAAAGTAGCCTCAAGCACTGTTTATCAAAATTCTCTAACACCACGCTATTTCAGTTAGAAACCTTATTAGCGACATATGCAAGTATTTATATTTAAAAAGTATGACTTTCCTTTCGCATCCTTTCAAGTTGCATTCTTAAGTATATTAGAACAAGGACACAGGGTAGCATAGCAAAAGTAAGGATTGAATCCCACCCCACCATAACTACGTTTTACTGATGGGTTTAAACTTTGCTCAGTCTAGCAGATGAAACCAGATTTATTTTGCTTCCTTCCCGGAGAATTACAAAACGGCTTGGAAGAGTACACTTTGCTACTGAGAGAAACGTGCTACGGCGATTATTCATACTGCCAGTATGTAACAGTGTCTTTGAAAGCAATAATCCAGTGAACAATATTAGGGCATCAGCAGACAGAAGCAAAGACAATGTTACCTGCCCTTGAATTTGAAGACACAGAGCTCAATCCCACTCTTGAGGAATTGAGGTAGAGCGTATGAAGTCATTGCATCACTAAAGAATGAGTATTTCCACACGGCAAACGATATGCAGATTAACAGGCTCAATTAAAAAACATTTATTAAACAGTTGGCGTGTCTAAAAATGGCAAAAAGACAAAAAAATACTGGTAAGCTGATTACTTACATTAGAAAATACTACAGAAGTCACACTAGGTATGTTAGGACAAATTTTATCCTAGGATGTTAAAACCAATGTAGTTAAAATTCAATATGTATATAAAATACTCAACTGGCAATTTTCAAACAATCAGGCAATCAGAACATTTTTTCAATAAATATCTACAAGAATCAGAAAGCATTTTTCTTTCACTACCTTGTAACAGAAGTTTAAAGATCCTAAAAGGTATCTACAACTATAATTTTCTGAAAAATTTTAGTGAAATTTTTTCCAGATACTGACAGAAAGTTTGAATCTTTAATGCCCATGCAAAAGAATTAAGCTCTGATTGCTTAAAAAACCTTGAGCACTTCAGTGGTTTCACTGGAGGCAATGGGCCTTCTCACAAAATCATTTGTGATCCCGTGAAGGTCTGGATCGGCCCTCCAATGTTTCTAAAAGGGTGGGTTGACGAGGAGGGGGAGAAGGAGAAGTGTAAATCCTACCGAATCATCTATACAAACAGACAGAAATGCATAACTAGGAGCCATACATAGGTGGGTTTTTTTTCTTTTTTCCACACAAAGTCCTTCTTTGGCTAGGGGCAAAGAATTTTGAAAATGTATCAGCAAAATTCTATTTCAAAATTTTAGTCTTAGGAAAGCTCCTGATTATATTTCCTGAAAACAAAAGTAAATTTCTTGCAAGTTTTCATCTATTAAAACAATTCAGCAAGTAGCACTAGTAAGCTCATCATTTGATAAGTAATCAGCCTTGAAAGGTTTCTCCTAAAAGTGTGTGTATTTTTCATCGGATTTTTAAATAGTTTCATTTAAAAAATCTACAGAGTTTTTGTTGTTGTTTTTATTGTTGTTTTCTTATGGGTAAGTGATGCTTTTATACGAGATATTAAACAAATTAACTCTTTCCAGAAAAACTGTGCTTTAGTATGTATTTTTTCTTGTTTCCGTTTACAACCACACTGAAAAGCACAGACATATTGATGAATCAGTTACACAGTGCTTTTTGACTACAAGCGTGCAGCTCATTTTTCTTACTGACATGTTTCAGAAACCAATCAGAAGTCCTCAAAACTCATGATTTCACAGTATTTATAATCATTTATCAAAATGACCTGCTTTTTAGAGACCATTTCAAACAAGTACATATGATTTATGATATTTAGATGTGTTCAAAATAAACTCCCTGGAGATATAACTTTTTACTGCTTGCATGTTGAGAATACGTAGGTTATAAAATATTAAAACTCAAGGGGAAAAAGTATTGTTTTTATTCATGTGATTTATCAATGAACAAAACCCACCAGGACCAGTTGGCTGAACAGTTGAAACAGTGGATTCCTGAAATGCTTTTTCAGAAGCACTTCTAAATGCTCCTGTTGTAAATATAGTAAAAAAATATGAATAATTTTTATTACCTGCTAGCCTTTTCTTGGAAATCTGTGCCACACAGAGAGCATTTTCCCATGGTAAAATTTGGTTTCTTTTTTTTTTTAAAAAAAGGTTTTTCATGCCTGAGGCCAAGTGTTTAATTACATTGGACTTTAACAGGAATACATTTTCCTTATATATTTATCTCTTGCAATTTAAGGTTTCAATAGCTGTTTTGCTTAGAAGAACTCCTTCAACTGTACTCAGCCTCCCCCTGGTCTTTTCAGCATAGTACAGATGTTTTTTTCACCAAAGCGTTTTAGACTTCCTTAAGGCTACCAGATTCACTCTTTTTTCATATTTCTCAGTAAATCTAAATAGCACTTCCTATATAGGCATTAATATGCTTTTTTTCCTGACTGAAGTCTAAAGAAAACTTGGACCTAAGTAACATAACTTAGGAAATCACAGAAGTGACTTTGCATCTTATGTGTTCTGCATCAATTGAGAATCAAAACCTACTCTATAATAAACAGAAATAAAATGGCACTGAAACTCACAGGCAAGTAATGAGAAGGGGAGGCATTAGAAAAATCTAAAATATTCCATATAGAGCAACACATACTACAAAGCAACAAAGCACTCCAAGAATATGTTTTCTATACACTCAGCATGGTTTTCATCCGCACCTCATTAGCACACAGATAATTCTGACCATTAGGGCACTTTGAAATAAGTTATTTCATTTGCAACCAACCCTCAGATTTAGTATCGTCTCTCTGCTCGTACAGCCTTGACATAGGAAGAGCTGAGTTACAAAGGTGAGGATGCAGAAGCCGTTATTCACTGCAAAACATTAACATGTAAAGATTTGTATGCACCACTCCTCGATTCACAGGCAGCTTTACCGACCCACTCCTGGGCCTACGCAGGTTGAAAGGAATGTTCTGCAGATAATGAGAGAACAACTGCAAAACCTGGAGACACTGACAGCTGTAGCAAGCAGGGGTTGATGACTACATAAGCAGTATTTCCCAGTCATTTGCAACGAGAACAGCTGAAAATTTCACCCTGTTCTGTAGCAGTCTTTTCGATATCTTCAAAGGGAACTTCCCAAAGTGCTTAAAACCTGGGTTAGGGCTAAAGAAAACTGTAAGTCAGTTTATATAACTATCATGAGAGCACATTTCACCTTGTTTTCTCAATCCCAAATGAAACTGCAACGGATTAGAGGGGAATATTTCTATATCCTCACATTCCCTTGCAATATGTGAATTCCAGGGAAAAACACACAGTCCATCATACTAAATTCTCTTTGCCCTCTGGATTTTTGTTTATAATTTTAAAATGTCCCACTTCTGTCGTCATAACAAATAAGTAAAATGGGGCGTCCCTTCTGGTAAATTTTCTTAGCTTACAGCTAAGAAACAGTTACTTGGAAGGTAAATGATACAAGGAATGATCGTGTTTTGCATTCTTTGAACTATCTACAAACTCAGCTTTGTGATCTTAAACATACAGAAACAAAAGCTAAGTAGTGCAAGAAAGGGGTAGCCTAAGGTTAATTCAGCTCTGAAATGCGGAACAGATTCAGTGCTCAAGAAAACGCTGAGCATTCTGTGTCTTTAAGTGATATGCTTAAGAAGAGGAAATACATGTGTAAATAAGCAAGAGCATTAATAATTGTCTCCGAACGCTGGCACTGAAACTCAAAGCAGTCTCTCTCTCTTCACCTCTTAGTTATTTACTATTAGGATTTTTTACAAATGTCTATTGAAGTAGTTCCAAGTCTGATGAAGGCATGGAAGAAATTCTTTCAAGCACAGTCATTTGTTTAAAAAAAAAGATTAATGAGAAATAAAGGTGATGATATTTAATCAAATGAGGGGCAATTATGGATGACAAATATAGAAACACAGCAAATTAAAATAATTCTTGCTGCCATATATGAGAATAGCATTAAATATCTAGCACCAGAGTTCAGGACTAATAAAGGGGTGGGGTTAAATATTCAGTCCAAAATGCAGGCTTTTCCTGAAGAAAAACCAAACATACAGCAGCTATGCAGTTGTTGTCAAAAGACATCTATTTTCAGTTTGAGAGATTCACAATTGTGTGAACGGTCGTATGCTTTTTCTTAGCGGAAGGGAGGAGGAAATAGTTACCTGCCTTGATCTTCAGAAAGTCTTAGAAAGTGAGGATCGAAGTACATTGCAAAATAAACACAACCATGGCTAAAGGCTCAAATTCTTGTCCACTAATCCAGTGGAAGACTCCAGTCACTTCAGGGTAAGGTTTAGGACATTTCCAACTGGTGGTTTTTTTTTGTTTGCATTGCAGAATGAAATAAACAGAAAGTGATTCAGATACTTTCCTGACAGTGAAAGGGACAGATTTCCTTTTTTCCTTTAGCTTTAAATAGACCGACAAATACAATAAATCCTTACACCAGCAGGCATCCAGTTATTTTCTCAGTTGTTACAGGGATTGTTCATATACCTCACAAAACCAGATAATTCATTTTCTCATTGAAAGTAAAGGAGACAAAACAAAAGATTTTACCAGCAGTGTTTGAACTAAATAGAGCTTTAAACTCAATAAGAGGTTTTAGCAACTATA
This sequence comes from Dicaeum eximium, assembly GCA_013396995.1. Classification (NCBI taxonomy): domain Eukaryota; kingdom Metazoa; phylum Chordata; class Aves; order Passeriformes; family Dicaeidae; genus Dicaeum; species Dicaeum eximium. Next base: position 1,576,188 of record VWZP01010350.1, on the reverse strand, counting down.
CCAGCTATGTAAGACGAATTTCAGATAAATACGTTCTGAATTACTGTAACTGTAAGCATTTGCTAATGTAATGGACAATGAAGGAAGTGATTGTATTCTTGAGGGTTATTTTTTTAAATCCTTTGTGTTGCTTGCACTCTACCAAGCTTACAGCATTTTGAGTGAAAGAGGTTATGGTTTCAGTTGTGAACTTCATACGTATCTGGAAGAGCCTTTCACTTTCTCTTCCGCGATAACAAATAATTTGCTACGCCAGCTCTTGAGTTTTCAATCTTTTGAGCCCTCTCTCTTTCAAGTGCCTCCTGCCTGCCTCACTGTATTTTTGGTGACCCCGTGGTTCATGTGTGCCCTAACGGAAGTCCCATCAGTTGTGTTGGCTCTGCCGTGTGGCTTTTGTCAGAGCAGGACTTTGACAGGCTTTGCTATTTTAGAAAGCAGAGATAATGTCAAGGTTTTTTGCACATTCATTGATGCCAAATCATCACTCTGGAATGACTGTGGATCTACATGTTTTTATGATCACCTTTAAGTAAGAATTACTGTGATTTTAAAAGGCAGACTGCTCCTTCCTTTCTTCTGTCCCTGCCACCAGCTAACTGAAGTGAAGCAGCTTTCTCAAACTCCCATTCACCCGTTTGCTTTACAGAGTCCAAATTTTTCCCCTTCACACTGAGGATTTGATGCAGGCTCACTCAGATCCTACAGGGTAGCAAGGCATCAGCTCCTCTCCCGATTCCCTGCTTCCAAGGCAGAGCTTCCAGGCGTTGTGAAATCGCCTCGGAGCCGCAGTCAGCTCCACGGCGAAGGGGCGGAGGGGAAAGAGCGCGCTGGATTCTGAATTTTGAAGCAGAGGTGTCGTATCGGGCAGGGGGGAGGGGGGCCGCGGGACCAGATGCTGAAAACCGCACCAAAACTATAAACGTTTTTCTCTTTGGCTGTAGGAAACTCTCCCCCACCACCACCTTGATTTCATACTCTATCACGTGCTGATTTTTTTCTTTTTATTTCTCCCCCCGTAGCCTTAATAAAGCTTGCGTTAGTGATGGAGATCCCGAGAGCGCGTAGGAGGGAAGGAGCAGCCCGGCAGCCCGGTGTCAGCCGGCGGCGAGAGCACGGCGGCGGCCGTGGCCGGGCCAGCCGAGCCGAGCTGAGCCGAGCCGGGCCGGGCCGGGCCAAACGTGCCGAGCTAAACGAGCCCAGCCGAGCGGCCGCAGGTCCGCGGGCCCGGCCGCGCCGCTTCCCCGACCCCCGCCGCCCGGGGATCCCGCCCCGCTGGGGAACGCGCGAGCCTTTACCTGAGCTGTCGCTTTTCCTTTTGCCGGACCTCTTCTCTGTTTCCACCGGGGACAGAGCCTGCCTGCCATAGTCCCCTGGCGCACACGCTGCCCCCGTGGGGGTGTTGGTGCCCAGGCTGGAAGAGTTCGAACACAGGACAGGGGGGCTGCTGCCCAGCTCCGGGGGTCCTCCTGAGTCAGGCTGAAGGCAGAGGCTGTGCCTGGCCGCGGCGGGAGGAGACGACATCTGAGGAATGTGCCAGTTCGTCTGCAAAGCCTGGTGCTGCTGTTGCTGGTGGTGGTGGTGGTGGTGATGGTGATGGTGATGGTGCCCCCTATGATGTTGGCTGGCAAACATGCCCTCCTCATTGGGGTATCCCGCTATTATGCAAGAGGAAGAAGAAGAAGACAGATCAGGGTAGGACATGTGGTCAGATCTTCCATGCAGGGCAAGAGAAGACTGGGAGAAAGGGTGCAAGCTCTGCGCGGTGGCATGGGGGCTGCGCAGGCAGCCAAAGAGTGTGTGATCCATGGCATGCAAGTCTCAGGTTCCAGGCAGGAGAGTTTAGGAAAGATCCAACTTCACCACCCTTTGTCAACTTTCACTGTAAACAGATCGGGGCTGGGATTTTTTTTTCCAAAACGGCACCGACAGACTCTGCAGCAGGCAGCTGAGCTCAGATAATCCAGGTCTTTAGCCCTAGTGGCCAGTCTCCGCTGCGTAAACACTCGGACCTAGATGAGCCGTTCTCAGAGCCGCTCAGATGTCAAGAAGTGGGAGAGGTTGAAGCCAATAGAAGGTGGTCCCAGAGAACTGCTTGAAGGGGGAAACAGCTTCGAGAGGTTATAAATACAGTAGTGTGTAATGTGAGCTGGGGGCTGGCTCAGCAGCACAGCACTGACCACATGCGAACTCCCTCCAAAACGCCAGCGCCGTCCCCGCGCCGANTAAAGACGTGAGGCGACATGCGGGGGGTGACCCGGGGCGGGGGGCGCGGAGGCCACCACCGCCCCGTTTCCCAGGGGGCTGAAGCGCTCTCGCCAGCGCCTCACCTGCGAGCCCAGGTGCGAGGGCTCCGGCCGCCGGCGGCGTGCGGGGTGCGCGGGCCGAGGCCGGGACAGCCCCCCAGGGTCCCGGGGTCCCGGTGCGGGCCATCCACCCGCTTCGCCCGCGCCCACCGCCCCGACACTCGCGATGGGCCGCGGCGCGGCCCCGGCTGCCCTCAAAAGCTTCGCGCTGTGCCCCAGCATCAGCGGCTGGTTCTGCAACGAACCCACCGGCACCCACCGTGCCAGCAACTCTGGCTGCACAAAGACAAGTTCCCCCTCTTGTCCTCTGCCCCTTCAAAATAAGAAGTCGCGAAGTCGCATAATGTTTATTTTCTTTATCTTCATTTGCTTCGTTGCAAATATCTTTAGTGGATCAGGGAGACAACCTGGACAGTCTGGGCCTGTCTTCTTTTTTTTATTTTATTTTTTTTAATTATTTTTTAACGTGCTTGTAGTGGAATTACAGTAGCCACCAAAGCGGCTCTTAAGTGGTTTAAATCAGGATAACGCATTTAGTGATCAATGACCAGAGAGGTGCCCACTGCGCAAAGGTTTTATTCTTCAGCTCTTCCTGCTCAATGTACCTTGCTCCTCCTACCCACCCCCCCAAAATCAAAATTAAAAAAAAAAAAAAAGAAAAAATAGAAAAGGAAAACCATTTCTCTCAAGTCTAAATTCTTGGGTCCATGTGCTAAAGATAAAATGAATTTCAATTGCTAGTGGAAAAAATCAGCAATTGTATGACTTTTGCAAGAGCTAGTTTCTTAAACGGAAATTGAGTCCTATTTTGTGGGAAATTAGTTTTGCAGACTTTCTTTAAAAAAAATCTAAAACTTTTGTTCAGCAGCTGCTCTGCTTTTCACTGCAGTTTCAGACTGAGCTGGAACCTGCAGCAGTCTTTCGACGGTAAGATTTCCCCCCTTTTCTGACATCTAACTCTTTTTAATAACTGTCTTTAGATTTAACTGTAACAACGCGGTCTTTACAAAGACAGCGGCGTCCAAAGCAGAAGTTGCTGCCTCTGTGCACCGTTCAAAACTTGATATTTCTTCAGAATAAAGGAAATATACAGTTACAACACTGATGAAATATTTCGTGCTTTTCATTGTGTTTATCGTTTCAATATGTGTTCTAATATTAGAAGAGAGGAATACAAAGAAATGTCGGTGGCTGAACCCCTCTTGAGTTTGGGAGCACGCCGGGCTGCCAGCACAGGGGTGCTGCTGTCGCTCACAAACAGGCGCTGCCATGAAGCAATAACTGCGAGGCAGCGACAGGCGCGGAGCGTCGCGCCCGCGGCGGCCCCGGCGGCGGCGNGGGCAGGAATGCCACTACCCCTCCTTCCAGGGCCGCCGCCGCTGCAGCCCTCACACCGCCACAGCTGTGAAGGGGTCCGGGAAGTCCCGAAGCCAAGGCGGTGTAAAAATGCCTTTTCTTAATTCTAGGGGATGGCCGTGTAGCAGGATTTCTCGCACATGACCAGAAGGAAAAAAAAAAAATTAAATAACAAGCACAATGAAGAAAGTGAGAGGGTGTGAGGAAGAGGGAGAAATATAAGGTTTCCAAGAGAAATATGAGACAAGCCAAATAGGACTTTTTAGGGAGAGGTAGGAAAGGTTCCTAAAGGTGAAGAAGAAGAAAAAGAAGAATATAGCAAAGCTATAATGGCACAGATCCGTGTTTGTCAATAGCTTCATACTCAAATCTGATGATTCAGGAATGTGCTTCCCTGGGCTTCTGAGTTCCCAAATAAGTTCACAAGTTCTACATCAAGTGTTCGTATTACTTCTTTGAAAATCAGTTTTAAGCATGCATGAACTGGAAATGCAGTTTGCTGCAGAGCTTTATGCTTTCATTTTAAACTATATAAGGAGAATGCAAATATAGGCAACTAATGTTAAGGCAAATAAACAGCTTCAAACACTTTCTGAAATGATTCAGAAAGTTTCTGTGCAGTTACCAAATAGCTATGGCTATATGATAGCATCCTCTGTTAAAAAAATTATAACCTTTTAGTTATAGCTTCATTGCAAAGCTTCTCAGTAACAGCAGAATAATTACTGGAAAAATTGTAAGCAGTTGCTACCTCTCAGTATTAATGATTGAATTCTTGTTCACATTGTACCTTTTCAGAATGCGTGTTTAACCTACATGTGGTACAAAAGCATAACTTAAATCAATGCCAGCAAGTTTGCCCAAAGCTTATAAACATCAAGTGAAAAAAATAGAATGTTTTAAATATGTGAAAACAGTAAACTGTTTAACTCATAAAAACATCTGGAGCCAACACAGTTTGGAACATCCTTTATATTTTCATGTATGGGCTACTATTTGCATTCACTTTGTGTTTCTTGGTTTTGCTGGTGGGTCGTTTTTGGTTTTTTAGCTTACCATTTATGGGAAAGGAGATCATGTAAAACTGACCTGAACGAACCAGTGTACAATTCCTCCTCTTCAGGACTTTTGTAGTCTTTCTGATTTTTACGTTGGAGACTGAAAGAACCACCTTCCTGAATACTTATCAGAATGTAAGTAGGATACTTGTCAGTTCTTTCTAGTGTGTGGTTTGCATATTTGCAATATGCGTATTACAGTAAAATCAGATAGATAAGTCATACTTGGGGACCACCATTTGAGTGATATAAATTGTCATAACTTTGCTGAAGTCAGCGAAAGGATGGCAATTTACACCATTTAAGAATATTTTCTTATGTCAAAGGGAAAGCTTACAAATATGAATTCAGTTTCTTTTAGCCAAAGTTTTTATTGTACTCAAGAGCCTACCAAACCAGAGGACAAAGTTTTATTCTGCTGTGATTATGATCAGTTCGTATTTTTCCATGGCAATTTGGTCAATGCAGGCATCATTTAACCTTAGAGTCAATCCAGATTCACAACAGATGTATGTTTATTTTCAGCCTTTTCTTTTTCCTCAAATTTTTGCCAGTTTAACTCCCACTGAGGCAATATAATTCGTTTCTCTTGGTACCTGTGCTGCAATATAAACCCACAGATATAAGCTATAATAAAGCCTGGGGATTATGCATCATTTCAGAGATGCTTGAATGCCTTAACTGAAAATCCTAGCACAGAAAATGAATAATTGTACACTGACTAGTCAAAAATACTGAATCCCTGACTAGTTAAAATTGACAATAGTCACGTTTACTATTCTAAACCTATGGTATACCAGTATCTTTACTATACTTTGTCATAAAAACTTTTTTTTTTTTCTGAGAAATTGCACTACCACAATGCGTACCACATAATTTTAATATTGCATTTCTGTGGTGTACTTCCATTTCCCTCTCTATAGCACTTACATGTGCCATGGTTTAACACTTATCAGACATAATTTTTGCTTTAAAGACAACTACAGTTCTGTAAAAACTTTTAAGCCTGAATTCATATTTTCAGCTACTTCTCCCGCATACATATGGCTTCTGTTCTTATTTTCATGATCTCCAAGCATTACAAATTTTAAAGTTATGCCAGCAATTTAGTATATTACAGAAAAGTTGTGCTGAGCCATGAGGCCCTCACTGAAAATGATTTACAAATTTGCATTACATCATTAAAAGTTATTTGAATTGCCAGCCCACTGTAAGCAGTAAAATATCTTAAGCTTCCTATTTAATTTAAATAAACTGATGAAATATTAAAATTCTGAATGCACTTGAGGCTTCACACCTGGACTATGATGCTTCAGGAATGCTTTTAGAATTTAGGAAACTATGCATTTCACATGCTATTGGAAACTTGCATTTCACATTAGATACCCAAAAGTACCAGAAGTCATATTCAAAACTTTGGGGTGTGTTTGTTTTAAATAAATAATTTATTTGAAAATTGAACCCTCTTGCACAATACTATTTGTTTCCCAATCTGCATGCTGCATTGCAATTTAACTTTTTTTTATTCTTTCTAGTATTATCTTCACTTAAGAATACTTGAACTAGAAAACAGCTATGACTAGCTTTGTAGGGCACTTTAATAATACATATTTTCCATTTGTATTTAGAAATGTACTCAAAATGCGTATGCAGGCAAGTCAATAATGCCTGAAAAATATGTTTTCCATTTTGTTGTCTCCGGATCTTGACAATTACATGCTACACTAGGTCCATTTTACTCATAAAATTACTAACCATAGAGGGAAAAAAAAGGGTTGCATTATACACTTTAATAATTTTATTGTTTGATACAATTCACATTGTGGATTTTGATTTGTATATCTATTTAAAAGTCATTTCACTGGAGTACCCATTGAAAATACAGACACTGTTGTGCATGGAAGAAAGGTGAAGGGCATTTTTATCATTCTGTAGTTTTAACAATGCTTGCTTCTAACTGTGCTGCAAAATTAATATTGTGCTGATTATATTTAAAGTCTGAGTCACCCAGAATAAAAAATATTGAAAATGATTGAAAATTTTGTGCATCAAAAGATTTACGCTATGACTTATATCCATTAACAGGGGAAATACACAGTATGCTTACAGTAAAAAGACTGAAAGAGAGACAAAAACATACCACTATGTGAAATATTTATTGTCTCCTGGCTGACATTTCCAAGCCCTTGCAGGACCAGCAGCAGGGGGCATATTTCATATTTCTGCTTCCATCATTGGGAGAGTGATAAGTCACTAATTTTTGCCATCTCTTTTACACGTTAATGAGTATAATACTACTACAGTGTGTGTTTGCAGTAGTTCCTGATTTTCTTTGCTCTGGAGGGAGAAAAAAACACATAGGCATGTATCTATGCAGCAAGAATAAATAATTACAAAATCTCTAGGTTTTAATACCTGCTGGGATTATGTTATTTACTTTGTAGGTGTGTTTGCTATGATTTATAGTGTGATGAGCTCTAGACTTGGAGCAGAAATCCCTAACTAGCTAGTATTCACAACAGAAAGATATTCACTGCCCCGCAGAGCTCAGGGTCTATTCATTTTGCCAGTTTCACATGGGAGTTTTTCTGTGTTTTGACAGAGTCCTATTTGTCTTCATGGTGACTCTCTTGACTAGAAACATTGTCAGGATTGCAACATTAATTAACAATAGGTGTAGGAAACAAAGACCTAAAAATTGCTAATGAGTAGGAGCGTCATGCACCTCAAAATCAAATATCAGATAATGCTAACAATGGATACTTGGTAGGAGAAATTAAATACAAAATAACATTTGTTTGGAATTATTATTTTAGACTAAACTGATGGCATTTTTAGATGCAGATATTTTGTTTTGTGAAAGAATGAATAAAATTTAAAAAAAAAAAGGCACAGTAAACTTCCCTAAAATATGTATGCCAAGAAGTGCTTAACTTGCAGATAAAGTCTCAAAGATTCAGGAAACTATTGTAAGGCATCAGCGACACTAAAAACACATTGGTAAATTCTTAAATGCCATGAGGAAGCATCCGAGTGACATACCTTGAGAATTACACCTTCCAAAGCCATGTTTGCATAAACAATTTTTAATTTTTTTCCCCAATACAGAATGCAGCTCTACTGATGAGCTGTGACTATGGGATACTACTTGTTGAAATAAACCTTTCCAAGATATTTGTACTTGTCGTGCTCTATTAACCATCCGGCTTGCGTGTCCTTTGATACAATGTGATAGATCTCAGGTTGGGTTCAATAAAGTATTCCAGTAAGGGACTGTCTGAGGCACTTTCACATCAACCAACTTTACATATTGGTCTCCGGTGCACCAAATCACTTTAAGTAGCCACCTTCATCTCTTCTTTGATGCATTTTCATATATTTCATTTAAATTAGATGCCGATAATAAAAGTGTGAAGTCCATTTATTTGTATCCTTTTTTTTTCAAATGAAAAATGTCTAGCACTGTGGGCTTAGTGAAGGTCAGCTGTAAAAAGAGGTGTATTATTTGGCATACTTTTCAGCTGACTGAGACACATGCAATGTACAGCACGTGGGGACAGTCTGGATTTGTGTAATTCCCTGATAGGTAATTTGTCCATGAACTTTAAGCATTTCTACATTTGAGCTGTAGAACGTATCACTTAGGGATTTAGATTTTATTTAATAATCCAAGTATATTTCAATACAAGATGGTAAACTAAAAATATTTTCCGTTTCACTGTTTCAAAAAAGCCATGTGCAAAAGAACACAACAAAACGAAATTAACTCGTAACATATGCAACTCTTACTTGTGCAAGAGCGGGATATGCCCCTAAATCCAGACTGCAGCATCTGGAGGCATAGCATGTCTCTAATGGAAGAGAAAGGCACGAGACATGTCAGCTCCTTGGCTGTGTTACGCTCAATGTCGTGTCTTTTCCTTCTCAGTACCCAATGCAACTCCGATTAAAACTAATTAAACAGACACTGCCCAGGTAAACTGCCTTTGAAGCATTTTGCCTTTTTTGTCTCACTAATTGCAGGCAATAGGTTTAAGTTGAGATAAATATTTAATACATAAAAGAAAAAAACCTCTTATATAAACCTCTTTTTCTTGAAACAATGAAGTTTGAATGAAAACTAATATCCCACAGTCTGAATCATGTGTTCTTAGTGCATCCAAATCTACACATTCCCATTTGTAGAAACAAGTTTTGCTGTTACTGAGATGACCTGAAGTGCCCCTGTATTATTACTGCATTTTTACCCCTGGTAGTATTAGAGATAATGTATTCTTCATATACTTATACTATTGTGATCAGCTTGGTAGAGACTCTGAAAACATTTTAAAGAAACAATTCATCCTTTAACTGTTTTACACCAAGAACTGTCTTCATACTTGGCTTTGAGGAAGTGCTGAGTTTTTTCTTTTCCCCAATGACCTCACAGGATCAACTTCATTGTAAGACTGTAATAGCAATTTTAAAAAGTGCAGGGAAACTTAGATACTACTCCTTGTGATTACAAAAACAAAAAACAAACAAACAAACAAACAAAAAAAAAACCCCAAAAAATTGAACAACCAACACTACTGAAAATTGTATTTTGAAATAAGCCTGGTGGATAAAATATTTTACTAATGCATTTTCAAATTTTTGTTGCACTAAAACTGTTAAATGATCTGCTATAGAAGTTGAGATGTCTAATTTAAAATGTTCTTTCCTTCTTATTTTTATCAGCTAATCTTCTTTGTTATATTTGTAGCAAGCAAGGGGGAAGGTATGTCTGTCTATTGTAGTTACTCTTGTTTGCAGAAAATACAAGTAGAAACTGAAAAACTGTGTTGTTACAAAGGTACTAAACTTGAAAATCCCATGAACAGCATGCTGGATGTATAAATACACATATGTGTATGCTGAAAGAGGGTGCTCAGCTGTGTAAAAGTGCAAGCTTACCTCCAGGCTCAAATCCTCACTGTACAATTAAAACAATTTGGGTTAGTGCCCACTCTCTTTTAATAACAGGGAGAGTTCTTAGATTCATTATATTAAAATAGAAACCTCACATTAAATCTAATGAAGGAGCATAAAGAACTCTTTGCACGGATTACCAGAGAAAGCTCTGACTTTGCTTCCTAGCAGAGAAAAAAGTTTGGGAATGTATCTAATCTAACACACCCTATAAAATGATACAGTAGTCCCTAGTACTACAGTGAGCTACATGGAAGACAGAGTCACATCCCTGAGCAAAATTCCAAGATTCCAGTGATCCAAAACTGCCTGTTTGATTTCTAAATTGTGAAGCTATGTATCTGTTTTGGTAAGTTGGTAGGTAGACTTCTCTTATACATGTACAATAATTTCATTACGTATGGCTCCCTGCAGCTGTGGTAATGAGGCTTTTTAAAAAACATACCTTGACTTGATGATGAGAATATTTGGATCTAAAAATAAGTCATATATTTAACTTCTAATATGGAAGGCATGGCGTGTATCCAGAGGTCCTGGCAATAAGTTTATACTGTAAAATTTGTAGTCAATCAGACTTTCCCAAATGAAATTCCATAAATACGAACATACATCGCTTGTTTGTTTTCTTTTCTTTTCTGCCTTTTTTTTTTTTTTAAGTTTCCTTTATTGGTATCATAATAGTATGACCCAAATATAAGGAAAAAACCATATCGTATTAAGCACAGGAATACGCTTTCACAGTCGTTTATTGTGCATAGCTAGTAAACATTTCCTGGCAAACAATTTAGAGAGTCCATAAATTCCACCCTAACGCTACTTCCGTAGCTCGATGCAGTGCACCATACACGAGGGTATTAGCTCAGTCTCTCTCATCCGGAATGGGTGGATTGGAATTGAAAAATCCCCACCCCCCCATTATAGCACCATATGTCTCGAAAGTCTATCCTCTCTCAGGGCAAACGGCTCCTCTCAGATCCGCCTGATGGATCACGACTGAAACGCTGCTGTCCCTCGCCGTTTAATCCAACAGCATTTCTGAAGTAGCTATCGGGAGAGCACAACCAGCCAAGCATCCCTTTGGCATTAGTGGCAGCTCCCCACGCAGAGAATATCAAGGATATGGAATAGCAGAGGGAAAATCTACCACACCATGCCAATTTGTATGGAAAATTTGATCCTCAGGCTAGAGGCAGGGAAAAGAAGAAAGCCTCTCATTTCAGCAAATTGAGCAGTGCTTACGACTCCCGGGTTCCTTATGTAACTAGTTAACCAGTGTTAGTAGACCAGCTTTGCAGCATCTTCAGAGGAACTGAGTCTGTAAGAATTTCAAACAGCTTTCTCTAGATGTCTTATTGAGGTGTTTATAGATTGAGGGATTACTAGGGGAACAGTTTATCCATAAAGATTTTTGATGGATTCAATTTCTGCTCAATATTTTTCAGATCTCCTTCTGTGTGCACATCAATTTATAATAAGAAAAAAAACCCTTTACATAACACTCAAATGTTTGAAAGGATTTGTGTGAGATGATCATGCTAAGATGAAGTTCATATCATTATTTGAGAAGACTAAGCAGACATATTTCCACCAGTTTATGTACTTTTTACTGGTATACATTAATATCATTCATGTTACAGGTATTATTTCCAGATTATTTTGGATTGAAAACAAAGACTTAGCAAAAATCTGGACTCTTTCCAAGTTTCCAAAATCATCTCAAAAGCTCAAAGGAGTTCAGTCACTCTGTCGAAATCCTGCTTTATGATTTTTAATTTTACGGTATATAGTCTTAAAATCTCTCCCTTGTACGCCTTGAATCAGAATCTGAGGAAGGATGGTATGATAACAAAGGGCAGAAAGGTCTATTTCACTGGGCATGCAAGGCTTTTTGATTTTTAGCTCCCAGGTTTTAAAATCCTCTTTCATTGATTCCAATTGAATGGAACCACTATTAAACAAATAGTCCTTTTCTTGGTTAACAGCTTCATTATATATTTTTGATAGTCCATACAAACCCCTTTTGGGATACTATTATGTGAAAAAAAAAAAATTTTGGAATAAAAAGTATGATGGGTTTTGCAGCTTTTGAAACTAATGAAAATTACCAGGACTTCAAGGCTCAAGAATTTTAGACTTTTTCGTGTGTTCTTTGCCCAGTGCTCAACAGTAGACATTGCACAATCATCCCTCATTGTCTGGCTACCCATCTTTACAACCTCCCTGTACTTCCTCCTTTTAGCTCTAAGGCACCAAGTTCAGCCATGAGTCCTTCAGGGGTACTCTGAAGAGAAGTAGTTTGTGGTCTGCAATTTGCTCAACTTATTGTCTGATGATAAAGCCCCTAATTCTTTTCCTGGACCAGGGCCTCTGCCAGCTTCCTTTCATTGTGCATATGGGCAAACAGAGCTAGAAGAAAGATAACGCCGAGCTTGTTCAGCAGAACTCCAGCAATCATTTTCTCTTTTATGTTTTCAGTGAGTCTGATTGCTGGTAAAAGCTGCCAGAAAAAGACAAGTCTGATCAGAAAGAGCATGAGCAGAGAAAGTCCAGTTTCCCAGATACGCAGCCTCAAGGACTATTCTGTACTGGTGTAGGGTGTATCAGCCCCCAGGCCCAGTCAGCCTTGGCCTCCCCCAAATCAGCCTGAATGTACCCTAATAACCCTTTTGGTGTGAATCTTGTCTGATTGGCATAATACGCTATTTTCTCATATTTAACATTACACTCATGCATGGTTTTTTCTTGACTCTCCTAATGGTAAAGAATACCAATAACAAATTAAATTCATGTGTTTTATATGCATTAAATAGTAGGAAATAAATCTGTGTAGAAAATGTAGCTAGTTCCTGTGTTTGCAGAGACTCTCTGGATTTATTGCATTGAAGCCAAATCTATTGTTAATCCATTCAATACTGATTAATACTGATTTTATTCTCCAAATATGTTTGGTGTTTCCTTTCCAAACTGACATATTGTGACTGAATAAGTCAGTATTGTGCATTCATAGGGTACTGGCAAAAAAAAATTGCTGAGAACAGGTAATATATTGTTTTCTTGCTGATAAAATATGTAAAACCTCACCAAATAAGTTTAGATGGTGGCTCGTTGAATTGTCAGTAACATTTTAATAGGATTTCTGTAGAGATCTTTGCCCTTTCGTGTCAGGTGCTGTGCACTGAACAGGAGAGCTTTCCATCTAAATAGGCAAGATAAAGGGCCAAAGAAATTAAATCAGATAATTCCAAGGCAGCTGTACTTAAAATTAAAAATGTCTACTGTAGACATTTAATTCAGGTCTGTCATTAAGAATAGTGTGCCTGTGACACAAATAGAAATGCAGTATTTCTTTTTTAAAAAATTTTCTGCGGAACCACGTAGAAAGAATTAGGAGACCTATTCCCTGAAAGCATTCTTATTTAATACCATTTTTAATAGGTTTCACCTCTTTAAGAATGGGATTAAATCAGGGTGAGGTAATTGGGTGTTTTGGTCCAGTTAACGAACTTTAGCATGAGGCTAGTGGCAAGTTAAATCATTATAATATGGAACAGTGTTTTATGAAGAAAACTACTGGAAGTCTAACAGTTTGAGCCCTACTGACTTCAAAGAGCCTGGAACCTCAGACCCGATTTCCAGAATTTTATAATTTGTTATAATAGTAGCTGCATTTTTAGTATGTTTTGTATTTTTGCTCAAAGCATTGAAGTGAGCAATCTGCATATGTTACTGTAAATAAACTGAGGCTATGAGAGAATGCTGTGACTCCAAGTTAACACTTTACTCCTAACAAAAAAACCCCAAATGGCTTCTGTGCATTAAATCTTTCACACCTCTCAGTAACTGTGTCAATATTTTAAAAACCACACTTTATTTTGAAGCAATGATCCAAATTGTAGTTGAATCAGGCTGACATTTTATATCTCACTTTATATGCCTCATTTTAAAGATTCTTGTTGCTGTCAAAATTAAATAAAAATTTTAAAACTCTGAGTTTCTTTCATACCGGTCATGAAACATCGTAATAAGGAAAAATGCTTATGAGGTATGGAATAGTATTAACATAAACTGGAAACCTCAGATTGTCCATAACGAAATACTAGCTATGTGAAACAAATAAAAAATGACAATTTCTCTAACTCCATCCGGAGGAACTCTCTAGTAAACCTCAGTCTAGTGACAGAGGAAACAGAGAATAACAAATTATTGTTTATGTGCACATACCTAAAACTTGCTTATATTTGTTATGAGAAAATTAATTAAAGCCTAATATTTATATTTGTTGATATAAGGCAATCGGCTTTTACAAATTTGAGGGTGAAACAGTTACTTGAAGAAAGTATTAAAGGAAATACTTGACCGAAAACTTCAGTCTGCTAAATGCATTTTAAAGGACATGTCAAAAAGAGTCACAATGAAGGAACAACCTTCTAGTCTTTTGTTGAAAATAATAAAATGACATTGCATTTGAATGCAGCTACTAAAAAAACCCAAAAAGAAAAGAAAGGTGCAGGGGAACTGTAGCAATTAATGTAAATTAGAAGCTGAGAATTATAAGGCATTTTAAGTCAAATATTACAGAGCCAAAACAGATAAGGACAATATGAAAACATTTTGAAATTTTATTCTGAACAAAAAACCCTAAAAAATTTTTTTGCTCCATTACTAAGTGGAAATTATTAGGACTTTTTGTAAGAACATTTAAAATAATAAAAGCATTCTCAAATACTTTTCTTCTGTATTTTGAGGAAAAGTCAAATGGTGTATTCATATCAGATGAGTATGATGCTCTGTTTGAGTAGTTGCACAGGAGAACGTTAAATAGCAGCTAATAAAACTAGACATTTTTAAAATCAGTAGACCTGAATAATTTTCGTGGAGGTATTTTAATACATTTGGCAGAGAAGTCTGCATGGTTAGTGAGGATTTTTAGTGTCTTGGAGAGCTAGGGAGGTTCAAGAGACCTATGCAAAAATTTTTGTGAATAATTAAATAGAATAAATGTGATGACCTAAATGTCTGTAAGCATTTCAACCACACATTGATCTCAAGCAAAATAAGGAACAGTTCCTAGGAATATTAGTTCATTTTAATCAAAGCAGCAAGAACAGAATTTTCTGAAATATCTTGCCAAAGCTAACTTGATATCATGTAATAGAAATATAAATTTGGTAGGATAAAGGTAATTTTAGTACTATTAAATATGTAGAGGAATATTGGAAAGTCTTTTAGTTTTAAACCATAATATTTTGATAAAAATATTAAAATCAATGTTCTTATTAAATAGAATCAAATCTCAGTCTCAAGCACATAGCAAGTGGGGAAAATTAATCAGTGGTGGTTATTTTAACTAGGATCCACAGATGAATGACCCTATAATTTTTTTTTCCGATTGGTGACTCTTCTATCAGTTATAAAAAAATATATATTTAGAGAGTTTGCATTTGAAATTATTGGAAGATTTGTAAATAAAGAGTGAGCCAAGTCACTGTGAACTCAGATTGCTCAGGAAACTGGCCACATTTAGATAAATGGTATATTTCGACCCAGACAAACATAAGTCACTGCTCTAGTAACAAAGACTGTGCCACTGCTACAAGGTGAAGACCGTGCCCACAGACTGAAGGCAGCCTGAAAAAGCCTGGAGAGCAGATAATCAGTGCCAAGAGCTGTGAGTACAAGAGGGTAGACACGAATCTGAAACAACCGAAGAGCACATCACCAGAGAAACACACAACATGGTTGTGTTACCTCTGTCCTTGGCACAGATGCACCCTGTTCTGGAAACACTATGTCCACAATTCAAGAGAGGTTGTTGAAAAATTGGAAAAGGTTCAGAGGAAAGCAACAAGAATGATGAAAGGAGTGGAAAACATTCCTTGTAATGAAAGACGCAAGGACCTCAATCTATTTAGGTTATCAGAGGGATGTTTAAAAGGCTACTTGATCACAGCTTATAAATAACTCTGTGAGAAACAGAAATTTGATAACATTAAAGTTTTCAGTCTGGTGACAAAGGTGTAACAGAAGCCAATGGTAAGAAGATGTAGTTGGAGACACACACTGTAAGGCTTAAATCAAGATGCATGGGTTTTTTTTCTGTTAAAATCACACACAAGCACACACAAAAAAGAGTAATTCAGAAAAGTTCTGGTGCCCCTTTCACAGGGGGGGCAGACTGAGTAGATGACCATAATAGCCTTTTAGTTTTATAGGCCATGAATCTACAGCTTCAATTGCAGGCTTCTCTGCTTCATATTTTCTTACGCCATCACTGGGCACATCCAACCAGTGCAAACTTAATCGGAACCAGGTGGAGCCTGCTTTTTGCAGCACAAGGGAGCTTCCCCCTGAAGCTATAATGGATAAGACCAGGATTTGACTGGACCAAAGGAATTAATACAGTATTAGGAGCGTGTGTCTATCATATTGGCAGCTATCTTTTCTAGGTATTGCAAAAAATATTGATATTTGAGTGGATATAAAACACCGTCTTGGGAGGTGAATTATGGTAAATTTTATGACAAGTGATTTTAGCACATACACGCACCCAATCGGCTCCAAAGAAATAAAAGGAAATAGAAGATTACACACAGTGCACTGTTTAAGCAAGGCAGAGTATGGGAAAGAGAGCTAACCCATTTTGTCTGGTATTTATTCTTTTGAGAGCAGTGCAGGTCTGAAAACTTTCCTTCGACCGCAGAAGTTTTTGAATTAACTTTGTTGTTAGGAGAGACTGCAGGAGGAGGTGGAGCAACAAAGGGACGAGAAATGCTAACGGAAAAAACACATATAAACAACATACCATATGTAGGACACTCACCATATGCCAGCCTCACTTTTTTCCTCTCTCTCTAATGTGGTCTAATAATTCCAGCCATCTAGAGGGTTATTCACACTGTCTACTTCAGGCATCTGATTTAAGTCCTTTGAATTGCAGCAGTTCCCCCCTCGCCTACAGCCCCCCGGCACCTCTGTGTCCCTGCCAGCTACACAGGGCAGAACAAACACCTAGGTTTAGTTCTTAAAACTCTGCCTAAGTTAGATATCTAAGTTAGCCTAAAGCTGTTATATAAATATCACTCTTTCCTATTAAATTTAAAAAGTAAAAAAGAAAAGGAAAAAATTATTGCTATGGAAAAAATTACTTGTTTAAAGTACAGGGATATAAAAGTGCAGGAAAGTTTACAAATTCATGGCCAGCTCCTTAGCTGGTACGGCTCATATACCAGCATTCAAATAAACAGGCTGACTTCCTTTTGCCCTGGCAAAAATGCAACCTTCAAGTTGGTTTTGCAAACCTAGTGAGCCACCTGATTCTGTTGGGCAAAGAACATACGTTTTCATAAAATACAGAAAAGAAAGTTTTACAATGTAAGTCCATTAAAAAAAACAAACCCCCCCACTCAAAGGGAAAAAAAAGTTAAGAGAAAACGTTTTGTAGGAAATGGCAGCTACTGCAGTCTGCAGAAAGCACTTCTCTTATAAAAGCAGAGAAAAAGTAGTGAGAGACCAGCATCAGACTCAACGATTATAAATAATATACTTTTCCAAAAAAAAAACCTTACTACCCTTCCTAGAGAAAATGTAATTTTATTTACAAAACCCCCAAAGTTTCTAAATGCTTTGCTGCCCCATGTCAGCTTTACGATTAGTTCATTTTTGTCCTGTGGTACTGCAGCAAGCCGAAGCAAGCAAAGCATGTGGATCTCAGCTCCTCACAAAGCTGGACAATCCACAGCAGCAGAAAGGCAACTTTGCATAAATGTTGTTGAAAGACAGTGAAGAGAGAAGAGGAAATTCCGTATCTTTAATGCAAGGTTTTTAATGCTTATATATATCAAACTGCTCTGTATACTCCTGGAACCTTTCTGTTAAAATGTCTCTAACTCTAGGGACACATTCTACGAGGCAGTTATGCACCATTTAAATGTGAAAAATGCACACTTTACTTGGAAAAAGATGTGTGATGTGAAGTGTTTTTAAGAATAATTGAATGATTTTGTGATTCATTAAATGCTTTTTCCTCAGCAAGCAAGTAATGGCTTTTCCACTAAGCACCCAAAAGGTGAAAAGTCAAACTGTTAGAAGGAGTAAAGTGTCCTTAGGAAGATGATAATTTACAGTGTTTTTTGTTTTATTTCTTATCTCTTTTTTATTTCAAGAGGAACAGAACAAAAAATGATACGGGGGGAAAAGTGAATAACTAAATGTAAGAAATTAAAAAGATTGAATGATGGGGACAAAACTATAGGTGGCACTTGTATATTCTTCAGTTTAAAAGAAAACAGAAAAATTGTGACACCTAAGGTTTACTGAATATGGCTTCACATACATATTCCTACTGAGACCATGGGGTCAGTTCTTTTATGGGAGTCAAAAAAAGAGCTGTTTTCATATACCCAGTATATCTTTAAGCCAAAGTGTAAATCTTCAGTTTCTTCCCCTTCCTATTTTTTTTTCCTTTAAAAAATAATAAAAATCTAGGGAAACAATACACACCTTGACTCCTGCAAAAAAGATCTCTGGCACAATCACAAGACGCCTGCTTAAGTAATACCCAAAAGGTAACTCCATGCATTCCGCTGGCCAGAAATAATTCACAGCACGATGAATCCACAAGAAAGTCAATAGCATATTATAACACTCTTAGGGGAGCTATAGCTGTAAGAGCAATGTGAGGCAATGCCTTAGCATGAACTATCACTTTATATATGTGCTGTATACATGAGCATGAATTATATTACAACATTTGACACGCTAGGGCTTTTGATCTACCGTGACTCGTGACCTCTGTCCTATTGTGACCTTTATGCCTAAACCTGTAGGGAATAGTTCAAACAATAGAACATACATGACAGATAACCCTTAGATAGGATAAAAGTGTATAATGATTATGAGCACTCATGGTCAGGGCAATATTTAGTCAAAAACTGACAAAGATTAGGAAGATACTTCCCCTGGGAAATGACAATATGAATTTTCCTGCACCTTCCTCTGAGGCATCTGGAGCCAAGGATACTAGCCTAGATGGACCACTGGTCTGATTAGGTATGGCAGTTCTAAAATTTCTGTAAGCATATGATGCTGTGCAAAAAATACAGCTTTTATGGTTAATAGAAAATTCTGCATAAGACAGGAAGGAGGCTTTGACCAGTGATAAAATCCTTGTGAGCTTTCAGCTGAAAAGCCAGTTGAACTTTGTGTAGATTTTGTTTCCACCCAAATCAACTGTGATTTCCTGCTGATTTCAGTAGGAGCAAAATAAAAACTGCTAAGAAGTCCCACATACTGTCTTTTATGGGAGAGCACTCTGATGCCAGAAGCAACCATATTTTAGTTTTAATTAAAAAAAAAAATCCCTGTAGATCTGGAGTCTCATGAGATTTTCCAGAAAGCAAGGGTTGCACTAACTTCCTTCTACAGGAGGGAGGATTTGAAGACAATCATTTACAGCTCATGAGTATCAGCCTCTGCTCTTATTTTAACAGCTCCTATTCATTTAGTCTGTTCCAGCAGCTTCCAGCTGCAATCCTGGACTCCAAAGATTGGCTTCCTGATCTTCAGCTACCTGGCTCCACAGAGCAGTCCAGGGACCAGGCATTCAAATGCAATTAAATTGCTCTCCAAAAGAAAGCTGGAGAGAAAGAAATAGTGTTGGCATGCTGCAGAAAAGCAGGGAGACAAAGAATCAACTGACAGCCTATATAGCATGAGACTGGAGTCTTTGGCTAAAATGTGGAATTATACTGCACCTTGGAAAAAACGTATGGTCAAAAAGAGCAGACATGGAATGAAGGTATCCGTAAGGCCTTGGTGTACAAAGTTTTCAGCATTTCTCAACATCTGGATATAGACACATTGGTAAACTTTAACCATGAACTGTATTTTTAATATTATTGTCATAACCTTAAGACATGAATTTACTTTGTTTTATAAAACATAGGAGCTATACCTTGCTTTTATCAGGTGTAAATATGAATTTATTTAATTAAACTGATTTTAAACCAAACAAGCAGAAAACAGTTATTTGGATACATTTTGAGTTTTGCTAAAACCACATTTATTTCAGTACAGCTGTCATTGATTAGTTTCAGCAAAACAGCTCACTGAAACTGTATCCAGGCTCCACAGATTGGGACTTATATTCATTTGATAGAAATCTATTTAAAAATCGAGGACATGCAGACTGGTAGGGCAAGGTCTTGTCACCCCAGCTGGACTGAACCTCAGCCCTGAGAGAAGTCTGCTCGTGCATCACTCAGCCCAAAGGGCTGAACCAGTGACCACTGTTCCACAGGTGACATCTGCAGCTGCCACTTGCCTCTCTGCCCCCTTGCTGGCTATAGATGGGAAGGCACTTTTGGAGCAGTACAAAGAATTTATAGTGGGGAAAAAAACATTGTGGGACAGAAAGATAATGTATTAAACAAGGCCTAAAAGTTGGCAAAATGCCCTTTATGACAGAAAATGCACACATGCACAAACTATTAGTAGTATCTCCTTCATAAAGCGAAATACACAACCCAGGGCAACCAAGTCTCAGATGACACCTGTTGCCTACACCTGCCCTTGTATGTGGATATTCCTGATGTGCCATTCTTGATATGCTGTGGAAGTGGTGTACAGTGGTGTTTGAAAGTGAGGCATTGCATGTGACAAGGTTGGATGGAACAGTTTTGCTGTTGGTCTCTCCTGATAACCACTGTTACAGAGCTTATCTGTGAACTAGATACAAAGCTTGTCAACTTTCTCTGTCTTAAAACTAATTAAAACAATATTACAGAAGCTAGACAAATGGTAAATAAAATTTTATAAATTTTACCCTGAAAGATTTGTTTCTAGAGGCACAATTGGATATAGTTGTGCTGGCTAAGTAATACAGCAGCATTAGTGGTAAAAAGATTCAGCATCTTGAACTAAGATTGGTCTGTGTAATTTAAACCATTTGTAGCCTAAAGACAGAATGAAAACTTACAGTTGGAAGAAGCAGGTACTTCCAAGCACAGCTCATCTGCCTTATTGCAGATGCCTGCTTTGCATAAGCTTGAGCCATTCTCTAAGCTCCTGTAACTCAATCTCCAAACAGCTTGTGGTAGCTGAAGGAGAGGACAATGAAGACACCAGCTCTCTCTGGTCTCTTCTTGCTCCGTTAGAGGAGTCACCAGAGCCCCCAGAAAAGAAAACACATCTCTTGCTGTTACACTAAAATAAACCAAATCTATAAATATGTGGATTGTCATTATGCCCTATTGATAATCTAGCTAAGGGACTAAAGTGTACTATTATATATATTCGAAAAACACATGGCTTGTAAAATAATAGGCTGTCAGCAGTACATGCCAATCTATTTAGCATGAATTGAGACAGAGATGCATTATAGAGAGAAAGCTGACACCAGCAGTTTCTATTTCCCCTATGACACTGAGCACGAACCTTGCCTCCAGACCCTTTGTCTTCACACTTCTCTGACACTGTTCCTTTCCCTGCGTTCCTTTTGTCTCTCTGCTTGTCAAACTGCTGCTCAGACACCTGCATTTTTTTATACATTTCCTACCCAGTGCTTTGGAGCAGTGCATTTTTGATCTCACAGATGTATGAACTGAGACTTTGTATTGAGTTTACAGGAAAGAAAGTCAAATACATATTCAGAACAAAATAAAATATCATAAGCTGTTTCCTGAAAAGTATCTACTCCGTGCAAATAGAGGCTTTATTTTTTCAAGACAAAGCAGAAAATTCCCCAATGAAAAAAAAAATTATTCTATTTTAATCAAAATACTTTATTTTTAAAATGCAAAGCAATGTACATAGCATTAAAGAAAAATAGCATGTTTTCATGGATATGTAAAAGAAAGCAAAAGAAACAAGGGGTATGATTCACAAAACTAAAGGTGGACCCACACTCTTATGCAGAATCAGGGGTGCAATTCATGCTGGGTGACGAGTGTGTTCAATTTCTTTTTCTTCATGTTAATAGGACATAAACCTGTATAAGCCTAGTTCAATGCTTCTCTTACAAATTATTTTGTACTGATGGACAACAAGGCAGATAAATAGGAAACCAATGAATCCATGCAGGTCAATACACTGGTTTGCAGAAAATGAGTAAAAGTGAAATAAACAATAAAATTAGTGGATAAATAAACTGAAATGACAGAGGGGATTCCTTAAATATAAGGAAAAAGGTAGAGCTTGTTTCTTTACAAGGTCTTTCACTAAACCTCTTAAAAAAAACCCTAAACAGCTTGTGATAAGAAACAAGGTTTTCAGATCTTAATTAATTTAAGAGACAAGACAGTTAAATGTCCAGTTAATGACAGTTAATGTCCAGTTAATGACAGTTAAATGGCTAATTCTAAAACTAAAAGGAGGTCCCAGAACAAAGCAGTATAATGAAAGCCAACAGAATAATGAGTGGTGTGACAAGGAATGACATTTTCTCCTCCAGTTTAGGAACAAGTGAGAATCAAATAAAGAGAGTAGGTACCAGCTTTCAAATTACCTGAGAGTGGTAGCTCTTCATACAAATGAAACAACAGAAGCTGTTGGATGCTAGAAGTTTGCTAAGGCCACCACCTAAACTCATGTCTATTACCAGTGACTATTAAACATGAGACAACACTATGAATGAAAGAGTCCCTGAGCCACACTGTTGGAGTCTGAGCAGTTTTTATGAAATATCAAATGTGTTTATTTGGTCTTTTTTCTTCCCTTCTTCTTGAACTTCTGTCTCTTGCTATCCATTTGCAGTGGTGTGTTATTGATCTGCAGAATCTCTGCTAGGATTGAGTTTCTGTTTCTCTCAGGGCAGAAATGGTACTGGATATCTCTCAGGAAGAGTTAAGTAATTAGTCTAGGCACATCACATGTGAACACCGATATGGCAGAGTAGGGATTAGCTCAATTTTTTATAGTGTGCTTATAAATCCAAGGTTGTAAATTCAATCCTGATATGAGCTGTTCACTGAAGAGTTGGACTTGATGATCCTTGTGGGTCCCTCCTAACTCAGAATATTCTGTGATCTGTATCACTTGTATGGCCACTTTAAATCCAGAAGGAATGTGAGCTCATTTCCATAATGCTGCACCTCCAGAGCTACTCTGGCCCAGCTCAGGTGGCTCAAAGGCATATTTCTTATTCTGGATTATACTCATAAACTATTGAAAGAAGTGTATACGTGCTGAGTCTAGTCTACGCTGAGTCTAGATGCCATTACAGGGGAGAGAGCAGGGCTGTAAAACTGAAGGCCTTGAAAGGCTCAACTTCCAAATACTGACACTACACATAGCAAGGAATACCCCAGAGCTGGTACTCTAACCCAGACTAGGGACTGTCCCCAGCAGTATAGGATGCTGGGAAAAGCTTCCCAGGAGGAGCCTCAATCTCAGGCTTTATTTCCATGACTCAGACCTGGTCAAGATGGGTTTGGACTGGTTTCATTCCTATCCTGTCAATCATGGGCATTTCGTGTTTCCCAATATTCATTTATGTATTTGTGAATAATCTTAAATATTTCAGACCTTTTGATGTGAGATTATAGAAAGCTGGTGACTTAGACTTCTCATTTTTCCTGGTCCCATTTACCTTTGAATGCTGATAATCCAAAAGTTGTTTCAACAATTGAGAAGTAATTTTATATGAGGGAGAAAGGGACAAACTCTTTTCACATAGGTATATCTAAGAGCAAGCAGTTGAGATAGGATTTTACTTTTTTTTTTTTTTTTTAAAAAGCAGTTCTGCTTGTCTGACCAGCATAGCTGATTCTAAGCTCATATGTGGGGAAATAGCAGAGTGCCACAAGCACCACATTTTATGCTACGTAAATGCTCCCAAAATGGAGGAAGTGGAAGTGATTAATTAAGTGAGAAGCTTTTGTTATGATTCTTTTAGGTTTTAAGGGTAAAAAATTGAGAATGGATCTCCTTAGAGAGGAAGGAGAGAGAATGGCACATCTAAAGGATGCAATCTATCATCCTAAACATTGGTAAGTGACATTTCCTTAGGCAGCTGACGGCTAAATATGTCTAGGTTTTTCAACTTGTGCTGGTAGAAGAAAGGAGTCTTATGCCTTCATTTTTTAAAAGAATATCCACAATTCAATGAGCATAATCTAGTCCACAAGTTTCTGGTAGAGTTGTACTAGCATGCTTAGCTACATAGCATTTTCCTGTGTGGATATTTTGAGAGGAAAGTATTTTTTGTTTGTTTGTTTCATATATGTTTTTAATAGCTTTTTTAGAAGTCTGTGATGTATTAGAAAGCATCATGTGCACAGAGGAACTGCAGCCCTCCCTGTAAATTCAACAAACTGGTTTATGCTGAAAGCAACCCCTGAATGATTTACCTTTTTCACAAAGAGAGGTGAAGAGAAGGAGAGGGGTGGGAAAACAACAGATTTTTTAAATTATATTAACACTCACTACCTGCAAAAGCATTTGTAGAGAGTTACCCAAATCTCCTGTGGGCATTTCAGCACAAGTCCAATACAGAAATACACCAGAAAGGAATGACTAGTTGATTGGGCTACAGGCCAATCTCAGCTACAACTGTATGGTATCATAAAACACCTTGGCCCCTTCCACAAGAAGAAATAATCAAGTCTCCATGATACTGTATTCCTGAGGAATGTGGTTTTTCCAGATAAATTTCATTTTCTGAGTCACTGTTAATTTTCTTCAGGCCTACAAACAGTTCACATTCCTGTTAAGGCAACACCTTAAGAAAGTATTGAGATGGTCAGAAAGCAATAGGAAAAGAATGCTAACAGCAATTACTTCCTCTAAAAGACACCCACAGTTTCTTGGGTGTTTTAAAAATATGACAGATTGCATTCAGCCAGGAGGCTCAGTGAGCCAACCAACACTCTCCTTGGTTTCCTCTCCAGAGCAGAGCCAGGAGATCCCCAGACATGTCCTGCCAGCAGCTCACACCACTGCCTCACTGTCCTCTTCTGTCCAACTGGGAATGAATATAGTGTCTTGTTACTGAAGTTATTGCTTTAAGGCTCACCACTATTGACAAGTCAGTAAAAATCCCTCCCATGACTTATTCTAAAAACACAAACTTATTAAAAAACCACCCCAAACAACTATATATTGCTATATAAAGTTGTTGCAGAAATTATTTTATTAAGTGATTAAGAATGGGCACAATATTATCTTCCATGTGTTATTAGAATGCACAGCAGTAGTTCAATGCTTACAAAGATTAACATTTTGTGTTGGAATATTATTCATGAATTGGGAATTTAAAATACCACTCAAACGTGCCTTCACACAGTTGGCCAAATAAAGCAAAGTTGTTCAACAAGGGACTTCTGTGTGAGAGACCTTGAAAATAATGGCTTAACAGTATGCTAACTTGTTGAAAAGAATCTCATCAGAGGTCTGTCCAGCTATGACATGTTATGGATTTACTTTGGACTGAGCCAATGGGCTGAGGTGTGCCACCGGGATGAAGGAATACAACTTGAAAGATATATATGTCTGCTTTAAGCAGGAATGTTCATTCATTAGCTCACTGCTCCATTCACTAAGCTGTGTGCAAACTGCTGCACCAATGAATGATCCAACGCAGATGCCTTTAAAGCACCATGCAGCAGGAACAAGCAAGACACTTGCCATCGCCACTCTACTAATGAGACAAGGAAGCAATTTCTGGGAGCCCTGAAATGGAAGAATACAGGCTATACTGCAAAAAATAATCTTTAACCAAATGCAATCTGTACATTAATATGCTCACAATCCTCCCTCACATCTTCGACACTTCAAATTTATTTTGGGGGAGCAAGGGATAGAAGAGGTGAGTCACTTTGAGGTGCAGGCTGAACAAAACTGTCCAGAACAGCAGCTCCAGGGGCCATTGAAATAATATACAAGCTTTCACAGTGCAAAGTATGCTAAAGTGGGTCATACAGTTTATTTCCAGATGTTCTCACCACCACTATTTTCTAATGATATAGATGAAATCCATAAAGACTTCCTGTATGAGGCTAAAACTGTGTAAAAATGAACAAAACCTTTGCAGAATACATAAGGATGTAAAAACAGAGCTAGTAAACAAATAAACAAAATCACATAGTCCCTGTATTTAGAACTGAAATCGGTACATTTTCAGTATTAATAAAATAATTTATTAAAGCTCACAAAAAGCCTTTTTTTCCACCTGGAAAGTTTCCAAGCTCAAAAAATACTCTAACTAAAGAGAAAGTTTAACAAATACTAAACATTGGCAGAAGAAGTATAAGGGGAAACAAAGAAAAGACCAAGCAATATAAATAGTCAAAACTCTCAGGTAAAGTATTGTGAAATGACTGCCTCCTTGAAGAAGCCTTCAATTTCTCATGGTTGAAGTAATAAAGTGTCTGTAACGAAGATTGTCAAGGAGTCATTTTTGTAATCACTCCAAGAAGCACATATGTGTTTTAATAAGTGGGCTTGAAATATAAGCAGGGGCGTTTTCTCAAAATGAAGAATGGAGAGCATAAAACACTGTGTGGGTTTGGTCACTGGAGAGAAGCCTGCCTGTTTCAGTAGAGATGAAGACAAAGCTTCAGATAACATTATTTATACAGATTTGAGCCAACAGAGTTGCATTTTGGCCCATTCGTATGGAGCACAAAATATAATGCACGGGCATTCCCAAAGATTCTAGATGACACTAGAGGATTTATGTTTCTTAAATGAATATATGTGCCATTGCTGCTGTAAGGCACGTTCTCATCACAGACCTAAATTCTTTCTGTTTGGGAAAAACCAAGCCAAACCAAGCCAAACCAACAAAACAAAACCAACCAACCAAACCAAAAAATCCAAAACCAAAACCTAGAACCCACCAACCAACCAAAATAAGGAAAACAAATCTCAAAGTGTTAATACCTGTAGTCTTTCCTTGCTCTGTTGTAGCTGTTACTGTGCCCATTTAGCAGTGGAGCAGACTGAAATGCCTGTGGAGAACCTGTGTCAAGAAGGACAGAAGATCATAAACACATGGGGTACATTTGTATAAGTTTGTTTTTGTTTTTGGTTTTTTTTTTTCTGTCAGACTCATCTGCACTCCAGCTCTTTTTGGAATAACTGAAGTAAAACTTTCTGTGCCTCCTTGGTGCATGCAACCATTTATAAAATTCCATAATTTTTGCAGTGTTCACTGTGCTTGATTTACTTACTCTAAACTTATCACTCAGCAGTACAAATTGCAAAGCAAATTAGACAGTACTGAGCAAAAATCACTTGAATTGTACAGAGTAAGGAAGTTAAGGGCAGGCTAAGTATCAGAAATACAGTCTTTTAATTTTAATTCAAAGCATTAAAACCAGTGATAATTTCTTCTGTTATTTAACATAATTTTCCCATTCTATTATGTTTTTTATTGTGATACTGGTATTTATACCAGTACTTTTTCACCCCCATGTATACCCCAGTTACTTTTTCCTGGCTGATTTTATACCCATGAGATACCTTTTGGTCTTCTAACTTGGCCTGCTATACAAACTGTAGACCAAGACAGCAATTTCTGCATCAGCTGTACTATCTGTTCAACACTGGGTGTCTTTCTGGGAGATGGTTACAGCTCAATTAAAGATCTGCAACAGATGGAAAATTCAGTACATTGCTGTGTAAGAACTTGTTCCAAACATTAGCTACTATCATTTAATATTTGCTTGCTGTTTCCAGCTCAGAATTGTCAAAATTAAATTTCCAGTAGTTCCATCTGTAACATTAATTGCATCATGATCAAGCTACAATAATAACGAAAAAAATTAAAAATTAATTAAAAATACCTTATTAGACTTTATTTGTAACAAAACTGGTCAATAACATAATTTCCATGAATGGCCTTACAGATTATAATAAAGTCTCCTTCTAGCCTGGAGTAAACTGGGCTTCTTCAGTGTCTCAGGATGAAGCACATTTCCCAGACCTCATATCTTTCTTGCAGTTTTCTTCTGAGCCCCTTCTAGCCTGTAAAGGTCCTTGACAAAACATAAATGCTAGAACTGGACAGAGCATTCCAGGAATGTTCTCACTAATGACATACACAGATGGAGCAACACCACCTCCATCCGTATGCCTTTGGTTAGGCATAAAAGGATTGCATCTTACATTTTAATCATAGTTTTATTCTTGTAGTTTGCCTTCAAATTAGTATTCAAGTCTTTTAAGAGTCTTTTCTAGAGGACTCCGTTTCCCAATAACAGCTGCTGTGTAAATTCTTTTTCCTTTTGGCCTGTTTTGACCACACAAAAATATTGTGTTTTAATGAATTTATTGTAATGAGCACTCCAGATTAGCTCATTTTTCTTTCATCAACATTAATTGTTCATCAAATGATTTTGTCACTTGTAACTTTTCTTATTGATAACCTCACCTTTTCCAGACTTTGCTAAAGAGTCTGCATGGCACTGGAGAAAGAACAGATCTTCACAGAACCATGCTAGAAATATTTTCCCCTCCGTGACTATACCTCATCTACACTTATTTATTTACTACCTCCATTTTAGTCAGTATTTTGTATGATTTTTAACAGATTTTTCATTTAAAATATTGGCATTAAGTTTTCTGCAATTTCCCCAGCATTCTGTAATTAAAAAATATTTTTACACTAAAATAAACTACCTTAGCTTTCATCAAATCTATTGACTGATCCTGCCCATTTGAAAAAAAAAAAAAATTGTTCAGCATTATTTCTAGCTACTGATGGGATATAAAGTACTTCTCATTAGCTTTAAGGTAGACATAGATCTTCCTGCCTTTTCTGACAAAACAGATATCAATGAACAGATCTTCCTTTTGCACATTGTGATCCATGTTTTTACTATCCATGCTGAGAACAGGATAAAAACCATTACTAAGATCTCACTTTTTCTTTATATACTTCATGTATTGTTTCGTATTTCCCTCCATCCTCTGCAGAGTTTTTTAAGGATATTTTCAGCTTCCTGTATCAATTGTCCATATTTCCCCAGCGTCAGTGTTAAATTCATTGCTATTAGTCTTGGTTTTAGTTGTGTGAATTTTTATTTCTGCCTTCATTTTCCCCTCAACCAATAGAATATTTTTAGGTTAAAGATGTCTGTTAAGAATTGCTAAGTAGTGTGTCTTTTCACACTGAATTTATCAAATCTGAATTATATTTCATATTTTCATGTGTAAGTGTTTCCTGACATAATTTTGCTCAGTTTTTCTCAGCCTTGGGAAAACAGCTTTCTAAAAGGCAAAATATATACATTACTAGTAAAGTACTGCCAAGGCTGATATTGGCAAAGTACACAGATGTTTCTGATGGGAAAAAAATAACAATCTTGCTCTTCCTTTCCACAAAATACACATCAAAATAAAGTTAATTCCAGAAATACTCTGGGTTGCTGGGGTTTCTTTTACTCACCAAATTAAATTAATAATCTTTGGCTTGATTTTCAAATAAACATTAAGCAGTTTAATTCATTGCTGGCAGTGGTTTATCCAAAGGAAAGCTATAGAGTACTTTAGAAGTTAACCATAAATTCTAGATCTTTTAGCCTGCTCTAACTCATGTCCTCCAAGATCTGGGAAAAGTCTCTTTATCTCTCTCTGCCTCGATTTCCCATCAGGATGACTGAAATAACAGTTTTCTAATATAGACAGATATTATGTACATATGCACAAAATTATGTGATGTCCTGGAAAGTATGCTGAGAAAAGCATATAAGTATCTCTGATTAAAAAACAAAACCACTTACTGGATCCATCATAACACTAAGTGCAGAACCATCCTAAAACTGTATCTAGTGTTCCTTTACTATTTCCATTTTGGAAAGTACAATTTGGAGAGGGCAATTGTGCCTCTGTTCCAATTCAGAAGTTTTGAACTTCTTGATTTTGAAATTAAACATTGCATACACATACATAAAGCCAATAGTACTAAGTATTTTTTACTTCCTTTCCTTCAGTATTAAAAATCTCAAATTAAGAAATAATTGATTGGTACTTTCTATGGTTTGGTGGGGATTTTTTTTTGGGGGGGGGGTTGTGGGTTTTTTTTGTATTATTATCACAGTAATTCATTCAGGCATCTTTAGATTTTTTGACTTTTCAGTGAATGGCACAAAAAGCAAGCTTAGTGTGTGTTGTCAGAATCTTTAGCTGAAGCATGTGCCAAAGATTTCCCATAGGTAGAAGGTGACAACCTTGCTGAATAGGCTGAAGAACAGAACTTAATTCTTTCAAAAGCAATAGTGAACTGGGATTAGATTCACTTAGAATTAATGGCCCAGTAATAATTTATGTGCTTTGACAAAATAGACTGATCACTTGAGGCTGTACTGGTACTGTCTCTTGGAGATTTACCAGTGGAACTGGAGAGAAAATATAGATCTATACAGAATTACAGAAAAATAGTTACTGCAAAGGTGAAACATGTAGGCTGCTACAAGCCTTCAATTTTTCAGTTTTGTAGCTGATCTGACAAGCAATTTGGTCTTTACACGTTTAATTAAAATCACATCGGACAATGATTAATTGTTTTGCTCAGGCCAGCAAAGATGTTTCCTTCACTGCTGCTTCAGAAGTGACTTGCTCACATTTAGGTCTTACATCATGATCTCTAAATATTTTTTCCTTTGCAAACAGAGAACATTTATAGATACATCTGATATACAAACACTTCAGTTTTGAAAGATAAGATTTTGTCTTATTTCCTACCAATTATTACTTATTTCAATTCAGATCAGAATACATATAATCTGCTTCTAAAGTACACAAGTTCAAACCCAAACATCTTAGACCCTAGCAGCTGACCCAGATTTTGAATGCTGAAGTGCTAGACTTTCTGTTCCAACTTGAGGTTATGGGCAACAAAGTACTGAGAACTTCAGTTCACAGGTGGTTTTTGTGTATGTATGTGTTTGTACTCCTAATTTTCACAGGTTAAATAAAAATTTAACTTATAGAATCAGGAACTTGAGCACAAATATCTACACTTACAGATTTTTCTGCTTGGCTAAAAACACCTTATTAATTTTAGTTCACTAAAACACAACCCAGCTGTAACTTGACCTGTTTTGAGTAGCTATACTTAAAACCGGTGTTATGCTTTCAGTACTAAAGACTGATAACTTGATAGCTCCCCAGGGTTTGTTGGTTACAGTTTAAGTACAGAGTTGACATTACATGCTATTTTTCTGAAAATCCCAGCAGTGATATTACAACTGAGATACTGGTAATTGAAGATATAGTCAAATATTGTTAGAGTGTGGATATCTTCAAACATACAGTATCATTGACTAACCTGCAATTTCATTCATTTTCAGGTCCTTTCAATCTTATGAAAATGGAACTGTAAAACCAAATGAAAACAGCAGTTCAGAAGTATTCTCTGGGCCAAGACAAAACCAGCCTGGATTCTCTCACCCTTACTCACAGTGAACAGTAGGCTACTCAGTAAATTGTTCTCATTATTTCAGTATGAATAAAGGTCACCCAATCTGGTACTTAGGGCTTACATAATAATTTTTCATCTGTATTTCCTCAGCATTTTAGAAAATATGC
Source organism: Dicaeum eximium (assembly GCA_013396995.1). Lineage (NCBI taxonomy): Eukaryota > Metazoa > Chordata > Aves > Passeriformes > Dicaeidae > Dicaeum > Dicaeum eximium. The sequence goes on along the minus strand of VWZP01010350.1, from coordinate 1,544,993 downwards.
ACAACTCTCTCATTCTTGTTTCACAGTCGAGAAGCTGGTGCAGAGCTCAATCAAATGGGTTATCCTACACTCTTCAACAAGGCAAAGGAAGCCAAAAATAGAACCTCATTTATTTTTCTGAATGGATTTCAATGGAACAGGGTAGCATTCTATTAGACTTTCTTTTCTGTTTCTGCACCATTTTCAGAAAGCTCTATCTCTAAGAAAAGATGTCTACTGTATCTCTTTCTATTAGTTATTTCTTAGACCATCAGTGGATGCAAGCAATGATGCTGTCTGATCCCAACTCTTATTCCAAATGCAGAAGGAAAAAATTACCACAGGTAGCAAATCTATGAATCTGAATGATTTAAGGCCTTCATGCAGATTAATGGAGTGTTTTATTCTATTTCCCAGAATTTATGTGTTTGTTTTCTCATAATAAAGGAAGTTTCTAGCTTCTGGTTGTGAAGATAGCCTTGACAATGTAAACCAACATACTTTCATCTTGTTGAGTCCTCATCCTCACCAGCTAAAACAATAGCATCAAGCAAGTTAACTTCCCCCATTCATCTTGCCAGGGTGTCAGCCTTGAAGCAAAACATGCACACTTAAGTACCAACACTGTTAACCAATTCACTGCTTATTATCAGATTAGAAATTCCTGGTCAGCACAATTAGACAGCAGGCGGACACTTGTGATGTTCCTGACATGCAATCACTTGAAAATGTTGAATACACTATTGACAGGAAAATAGAGAATGGTCTACTAATTTTAAAATGTATTTTTCTGAAACAAGTGTCTGTGTAAAGCTGCACCCTTGAATTTTGGAATGCTTTCTAAACACCTTTTTCTGCATATCTAAATCTCTTCCAAACAGTGACTCTTAAGATTTCTTTTCTACTCCCTACCTCTAATTTTGGTGCTCTATGACCAATTGCTGCCTGACTGCCCCATTCCTCTGCCATGGCAGGGACTTCATATATATCTTCAAGTTCTTTGAGAGAATATTAAGAAAGAAGCATTCTCAATTAGCCCAAAAGGACACAGATGCACATTTATTCTGAATTAATTGAAATAACCAAGCAGAAATTATTTTTAAAAAACCATACTAATACCATTCTTATAGTATTGCAAGGACATGAGGAGACAATGGGACCACACAAAACCTGCCCTTTCTTCTAAAACATCCTAGATAAAAGTAATTTCTAGTTATTATACACCACATTTTCTGTCTAGAAAAAAAAAATACATTACTGTTTGCTTCTACAATGCTTACTGCGTCCATTTAACAGAATAAGAAACAGATATTAGGCTAAAAACATGATTCAGCAGGAAAGGAGTGGCAGAGATGGGAAAGGATGCAAAGTCCCAAGACAGCTCTCAGTTTATTAAATCACTCTGCCTCTGCTCAGGTAGCATCTTAAGCAGACATTGCAAACCCTGTTAACAGCTGCTTGGAAAAAAGCTCATCTGCCCTCTGGCCCCCTCACCTTGAATGACTGAATTAAAGTATGAACCCAGAGCCACAGCATCAAACACAGAGGCTGCATCCCAAGAACATTGCTGATGTTCTTTGCTACAGAACAGGACCAGGAGCAAATTGATGTAATTAGTACACACAGCAACTCCTGGAAGTTTCCCACTTGCCTTTTCTTCTTGCCTGCATTCTTTTGCTGGACATAACTTTACTGGCAGCTTTTCTCAAAGCTTTTTTCTGCCTACATCTTCCTGTCTCTGACTCTGTCTTGAGGCCTCTTTCAGGTCAATATTTTTTACACTGGAAATGCAGATAAACAACTAAAAACTTTTTAAAAATTCCACAATATGAGGACAGGGGATGTATTTTTGCATAATGGAAGTGAAAACACTTGGAGTGGATTTTTTCAGAATAAAAATGTATTTTCTGACACAGTTCTGAGAGAGCAGTTATGATGTTGTGCTTATTGGCATTCATTTACTGGCCATCATGACAGAACTTAATTAAAGTCCATGTAGCTTTAAATTATGGGAAGCTTATAAAAAACCCGCTGAAATTTAAAAACTGTATGTAGTTGGCTTGGCAAACGATTAGCTATTGCACAGATATTCTTTTTAACTGCTCTATTTAGAAGGCGTTTTTCACTTTCAAAGCAGTTAATAAAGGTTCTGCTAGTTGCCCAGTTATTTTTGCATTTACATTTCCATACCTAGGGGAGAGTGCAGGAGCTGCAGTTGGAATCAAGAGCTCTAACAAAGGCAGAGGAAGATACCAGAGTGGCAGTGATCCCGAGCTGCTCACACACTGAGGTTCAGGACAGCACATGTGGGTGCCACATGAGCAGGTGAAGCTGTGATTCTCGCTGTGTGGAAAGGCAGATGATAATTAAGCAATCAGATGTGCTAAGTGCATCACGCTGGGACATCGCTCCGTTTCAGATGGGTTGAGAGGTTTGAGACTGGAGGCAGTAAGTGAGGAAGTAACCAAGTTACAGCTCTAATCCTAAGGTTTTCCTCGTGGTCCCTGGAGCACCAGGGTGCCAGTCTTGTCCTCACACACCCCGGGAGCGTGCCAAACGCTTTTCAGCCTAAGGAGAGCATTTGATATCTTTCAGCTGCTAAGATTTGGGCTCTGGATATATTCCAATGCTCCTCTCCCACATGAATGTACTCCCTGCAGCCCTCTCCGACCACCACCCCGGGCAGGATTCCCAGCGCCGCCTGCTCCCGGGGCTGTTCCCTTGCCGCTTGTAGTGCGGGGTCCCGGGACAGGGACAATGACCAGGACAGGGACAATGACCGGGACCAGGACAGAGACTGGGATAGGGACCGGGACAGGGCCCGGGACCGAGCTCTGCCGCCTCCCGCCGGCCCGGAGCAGCGCCCGGCGTGGCTCAGCCCCTTGGCAGCGGCGGCGCGGGGAGCCCGGGCACGGCGTCGCTTCGCTCGCTTTAAGTGGAGCTCCATACGGTGGTGATAGGAAGGCTCATCGTGAAGCCCAAGGAGCTAAAACCTGCCCTTTGCAGGGCTTTATGAGGGCTCATGAGTGCACATCAGTACACGCTTCTGCATCCTGGCTTGTCCTTCCCTCAACATTTCTGCTAACTATCTTTTCCTGCATGTTGTTTTTTTTTTAATAATGTAAAAGTTAAACAAGTATTATTATTATTGTTGTTGTTGTTGTTATCATTATTGTTATTGTTATTTCTTTTGAGGCAGAGCCTACACGATCTGGAGAACGCAGATTTAGTCTTTGCACTGTAAGTGAACTATTAACCTGACCCGCACGGAAATGTTACACCGAACAGCCATACATTTGTTCAGCTGGTTCTGGCCCTTTTTAAAGCCACACCGAGGGAGTTTCTCAAGGAGAGCTAGAGCAGGGGGTCACAGAGGGCACCCACCCCTCTGCTCCCAGGCCCTGACCTGAGGAGCTCCATGGGGCCCTCTGGTTCCTCCTGCTGAAGGGACCCGTGTGGCCGCACGGTCACATCCCTGCTCCCACACGGTCGCTCCACGCGTGAAAGTCCGAAGGGAAAAGAAACAAACCTACCCTCCTGTGAGCTGAAAGTCACAGCTTGCATCATGGGGCTCAGCCCCTGGGAACACTGCTCCTTTCTCTGCTGCCACTGGCAGTTTGTGGCTTGCATAAATTGCTTCTCTTAAACGCCTGCTTCCCTTTCCATCAGGTCTGAGACATCTGTATTTTAAACTATAAGCTCTTCTGGGTGAGGATGATGTCTGTCTACACCCTTGCAGAGTGTTTAGCACAGCAACCCCGATGTCTTGCCTCACTTTGAACACCTACAGTCATACACACTAGCAGTAAATGCACATTGGTAAATACATTTACACCACTGGCTCAGTGCTTTGCCCCTCTTGATAGAAATCTTCCATAGCATGAGCTCAGGCTATTTCACAAACCACCTGCCTTTTCTTAGCCATGTGTAGACCTGACTACTAGGAACCTCAATGTGTTTTATGTGTTATTAATAAAGTTAATATTTTTGTGAAATACTACTCTGGTCTGGGATTCTCACACAATCTTGAGCACAATAATCAAGAAAAACACTTTCTGTCACATTATTAAAAGTTCAGTTGCAACAGTATAGAAGACTCAGGTAGCAAAATGCCATATTGACATCTTTCCAGTATGGGAATTTTTTTTCCATAATTTTTTTTTTTTTTTTACAATTCAACTTATTGCAAAACAGTTGCTTTCTGTAATATCACAGATTTATGCAGAGTTTACAATGCAATCATTGCTCCTTGCTATTGAAAAAGATTTATTTAACCAGTTTTGGCCTTCATTCCAAAAGGCTGAATGCCAAATCATTACAGTGTATCTGGTGTTTTGCTGTCAGAAAATATGATCTAGCATTAAGATACTATTCAGAGCCCCTAAAAGCCAGAGAAAATAATTGTGGTAAATCAAAACCTCATAAATACTTTATAAAGTTGTTTTTAATCTCTGTCCTCGTGTATGACAAAAAAGTACCAGTTTACATTCAGCCAGAATACATGAATTTTGAGGCTTCATTTCCTATACTGTCTAAGTTTTAAAACAACATTAAAATCTATTCTGTATAGATGCAAAAGTCAGGCAGTAGTTGTCACATTATATTTTCTAGTACTACTGCAGTTTAATAAGCCAAAAGACAGCAAACCACTTCTCTAGACTTAACTCCAAATGACGTCTTTTCTCTTTTTTTTTTTTTTTTTAAGACACTGAGAGGCTAAGAAACATATATGTGGCTCTGAAGCTAAAGCCACAACTGTGCAAGCAGATACAGACAAGCAATGCTCTATGTGGTTAAAGAAAAGCACATGCCAGAGACTTGGGAGCAGCTGGCCCCGAATTTTGGCCTCAGCACACCATGTAAAATTGAACATATGCGTGGACTAGGCTTGACTCCCTTCAGATGCTTCTGAAACACAATAATATCTCACTGGGTAAGAAAGCTGCTCTGGCTTCCAAACTACCTATGCCAATAACTTTTTATTTCTCTACCAAAAAATGCAGAACAATTTTCCTGTGCAGCACATCACTGTGACAGATAACAGTGACTGCCAGAAACTTGGAGATGGCAGTATATCTGGGATGGATATTAAACTGAGCCTGCCTGGAGGCATGGGAAACTTGGGGGAGCAACAGGCAGAAAAATAAACTCAAGGAAAGATCATGTCCAGACCTTCCTTTATAAAAATACCACTTATTTTTGCAGCACCAGAAACTTATCAATAATTTACCTTTTAAGGTTGTAAATTGCATAACCTGTGGGCCAGAGTATCTGCTACCTTACATCATATTGCATACAAATTCAGAAGCAGTTAACCAATGCAATATGGAGGGGTGCTTTTTGCATAGAGGAAACCACAGAGGCCAGAAGGGAACGCTGGTTTGAGAAAAGGGGATTAGCTTGGAGGTAGCACTCAGCCTGATCTGACTCACTTGCCTCTGAGCAGTTTAAACTGTGGCCATATTCCAAAGGAAGACAGAACTTATTAAATCACTGTTATGAATTGCTGGTGGAGGAAACTGAAGGTAGTGAAATCCTGCCAAGCTCTGATATTCATGGTAAGCTGTAGAAGCAATATTAGTTTTGCCCAGATGAGTGTTTTTTGCTAGTGAGGAAGGAGACTGATCAATATATTCTGAGGTGACCAATATTTTATAAGCCTAGCTCAAAGAAAACAGCTTTTCCAAAGAGAGGTGTTGCTCACTATCTGAGTATTAGGGGATTTTAACAATGTTTCATGTTGAACACAGAATTTGATGAAATTCAGAGTCTTCAGTCAACTTGGAATAGTCTTGCTATCATATGGACCTGTCTGTAGTAAGAACAGAGAGGGTATCTCATCAAGAAGAGGGCACAAAACAGAGCACCATACAAAGCCTCTTTACTGCAGAGTGTTTAATCCATTCTAGCTCCCGTTACATAAATGTGCTTTTTGAATGTCAGCCCCTCTGCTGGTGACTCTGCTGACTCTGCAATGACAGTCTTGTTTTTTAAAACTTCCAAGAGGTAGTAAGCCTTAACAAAGCTAGGATCAAAACTCAAAGTTCTAAAAGAGCTTGGTTTTGAACTGGATATTTCAGTTTAGCACAATGCAGGTGTGATTATGAATGGATTACTCCCATTTTACTGGTATTATGGAATAAGAACTCCTCATTTGGACACTGCCTTTGACAGTCTTTAAATGCCCTCATAGTTTGATAATAAAGCTGGAGTATAAAAGAAAACTCAACATTAAAAATGGGAAAAGATGAAACATAGAAGAAATGAAGTTTGTTTCAGTTACATTCAGATTCTAAGAAATAGGAATAAGCTTGGTACCAACACAATTACTTTTTATTGAAACACCCTAGTCAGCATACTACTTACAAGCACTTAAATTTCATAGCAAATAGTCAAAATACGCAACTTCTAATATTGCTGCCTGCACAATTTTAATTCAGTCCTGTTGCTGATATATAAAACTAAAAATTACTGACTTGCAGTAGGTGTTTCACTGGGGATATTCTTAGTAAGCATCTACTAATTCCATTTTATCAGTTCAGTTCAAAGCGGGAAGGCATGTCACATTGTGGTACACAGAAAGAAATAATGTTGATTCTCCCAGATTTCACACCAACATTAATTTTTTTAGTGCTTCCATCAGCTACAAAGTACAATAATACCCACCCACGTTTAGGGGAAATTGCCATCCACGTTCTTACTCTGAACAAACAGAAATACAGACATAGCTAGAGCTGACAGATCAATTTCACACACATAGGAATGATTTTTTTATATATCTGTCACAGGAAGTATTCTGTAGCTTTTGAAATCACAGTTCCCCATTCAGTTTAGCTGCAACTGTGAGTATTGAAGTGTTCTGCATCTTGGTTCTCCACAGGCATCAGACACCCAGAAAGCAATGGCACACAGTTTCTGAATTCCTTCAAGAAGTGAGTTTTAAAAGTCATCTGGAACCACCTCCCAGGAAGCAGAGGCAGGAAGAGAAGCCAGATCATCAGGATACCATGGGATTGCTGTGCAAGATGGTCTTTCTCTTCTGCAGTCCCAGACTCCTTCAGCACTCCCAGCATCTGCAACAAAGAATGATTCCCATCACTACAAAATCCTGATTTAACCCTTAATGTGCCCACCTTCTATGCTGAAATTTTCTCCTGCTAAAATACTAAATGAGCATATAAGAAAAGCCTTTTATGATTAGAAATGCCAAAAGAATTCAGATTATCTCTTTGTGTAAAAACTCTGTAGTTAGGAAACTTTGAACACGCCTCACAAATCTGTAAAAAAAAAAAAAGCCAAACCAAAAAAAGGAAGGCCTCTGAAGGTCTCTGAAAGATTTTCTTTTCTTGATTGCGAATTTTAAAAGTGTAGTTTTAAATATTGTATTTAATTCAAAATAAGAAACAAGGTGACAAGAAATATCTAAATATTGAATACTGGTGATGGGGAAGCAAAATCTTGCAGCAGCAGCATCAGAGTCTTTTTTCCTTCTCTAACACAAGGCTTTCTTTCCCTTAATGCTTCATTCCTTAATGCTTCATCTTGCTGCTTAGTCATGCTGCTCTGTTCCTTCACCTGAGTTGTCTCACTGAAGTACCTCTGGCATTCTATAAAGTCACAGTGAAAGAAAGACAATATCTTACACCTGAGCACAGTGGCTGGGGCAACTGTTCTTCCTGGTGAGCAGAAATACAATATTAGCCCTAAACACACCCCACTCTTGTCTCCACCAAAAGCAGATCTTGGGTCAAGGCTGGATCTGTATTTACACTTAGATATTTTCAGAGGAAATATAGTGAAAACAGAGAGTTCAATTATTCAAGTTTAACGCTGTTAGTTGTGGTTACACTAAGAATATTCTTATCATCCCTGTCACAACAGTTATTAAAATCAAAACCTTAGCAAAATAAGTGAGGTTTCCTATTTTACTTTCCAGAAGCCGAAGTTAGTTTCGACCAACATGAATTCTTGGAACTTAAGGATTATACCATCCTATAAGTCAAGTTCCAAGCAGCAAAGTTTTCATAACATCTGCAAAAGGTCAAAATATATTTTCACAAGCTCTATCTCTTTTAGAAACTATGAGCAAAACTCATTAATTATCCCCTGTTTCCTCCTCTTTCATCTACTCCAGTCAGTGTGAAACCTTTGGAAGCGTAAGGCACTTTCACATTAGGAGAGTCTACAGTTACTTCACTTGGTTGTGATTTCTTGCTGATGTCTTCAGAACATGTAATTTCCTTCTGACTTTCCCTTAAAATGTTACTTGACTTGAGAACTATTTTGTGTTTATGAAGATTGAACATCAAGTTCTATGAATGCACTGTGGACTGAGCATTTGTGACTGCCTGTGAGGTTTTACTCCCCCGTACCCTCTCTGACACAGCACGCTGACAGCAACTGGGCTTCAAGAGTAAAAGGCAAATGTGCCTTTCACATCCTTTGTGAAAAAAGATCCATTGCTTATAGCTATGAATATCTTACTCAATAGTCACTTCCAAAAATTTTTTTTCTTCTAATGCTATGAAAACTTGTAGGCTTTGAAAAATCTCTTTACATGTTAAAACTCTAGGTGCTAAACATTAGAAAACAATTCTAATCTTCTCAACTTGCATTAAAAGATCACAATATTATTCATATTTTGGCTGTGAAGAAGGCTGTATCTATATAGCCTGTCTTATTGCTTACCACAATTTATTTCTGCTATATCTGCTTCTCACCCTGTTTTGGCTTTGAGATTCACTTTCATGATAAATGTCTGTGTTTCATGAATAATTTTATTTTTTCTAAAGCATATTAGGGGGAACATGAAGAAAATCTCTCTTAAATGAGATGTTTTGTGACCATGCATTGCAATGGTAACTCAGCACTTTGGGAGGCAATAAGGAGAGTACACACACTGCTGAGACAATTAAGGAGTGCTCCTCTTGCCACGCTGCCCCTGGCCCAAGGTTTCCTGGCAGCACTGTTTAGTACCTGCTCCCCTTCCTGCTCCACCAAAAATCTGTGGTGTAACCAAGGATCCCAGCCCAGAGAGGGTAATTAATGGGCACATGGGACAGGATGCCAATGAAATAATGCAAAACAGATTACATTTTAACATCTTATTTGTTCTATGCCGCCAAAGGAAATAATAAGATAAATACCAAATTACAAATTCCCAGCCGAGGAACATTCCTAGTTTCTTTTGCAGTCATGCTTTTTTGAGTTTTGAATGTTTTACAAAAAATTACAGGAAATGCTGATGAAGATAAAAATTGGTTTTAGTTTTTAGTTATCAGTGAATATTTCACAGAGGGGGTGGATAGATGCTGAATGAAAAGAGACTGAGAAAAAGGGAAAAAGTTATTTTCAATTAGCGCTAATATCTTTCTGATTTCGGCTGTCAATATTTAAACCACTTCTGTAATCTTATGCAACATGCTATAGGATTATTATGATGATTTGAAATAATTAATTTTAGTCAGATTCTTAATTTTTAACCTCAGAAAAAACCCCAGCAACATCCTTCCAAACACAATCCTCTCAGTCTAGAAGAAAAATGAGTACTTACACAGTAGGTGGTCTTCCCACTGAATTGCTATCAATGCCTGCACCATCTGGGTTTTCCTTGGAGGCCTTGTATCCAAGAACTGACAAGACCCAACCTTACTTAATTTATGAGACAAGATCATAGCCAGTGATGATGTGAATGCAAGCGTGTATAGGAACATTTGTACGTTCCTATACACGCTTGCAATTGTATAAGGATTGCAGAAAAAGGTCAGTTGTATGAGGTTCACAAATATTGTATGAAACAACCAGTGTATAAGTGGGATTTTAGGGTCATTATAACACCTTTATGGAGTTCTGTGTCACTGAACTTTTGTGGCCTATTCAGTTTATATTCTATGTGACTGGGAACAGTACCTAGTAAAGGAAGCAAGATTTCATTTTTTATTAGAAATAATACAAAAGCTTTATTTACTACACATGGTCTATGTTTTGAAGCTGCAGTACATGCTCAGTTTTTTTTCTCCTCCCAGACATCCAAAAGCAACAGTCAAGTTGCCTACCAGAAATAAAATAAAGAATAAAACAGAGTTTATGTAGAATGAAACAATATTTTTGTGTCCAAAACCTTACCTTTTTCCTAAATTTATTTTCATCCTATTTAGAATTCAACAGAGAAAAAAATCATGTTTAAAGGACTCTAAACAGGAAATCCATATTTTTTTAAACCCTGAAACAATACATATATAAGAACATCAATTACAAACAGAAGTATATATTTATAAAGACCTATAAAAGATAAATGAGAGCAGCAAGCTTTTCAAGTCTCTGAACAGTACATCAAGTCATCAATATCACATTTAACTCAAAAAGAAACGGATATATTTCATGATTAATTATTTCTTAACCCATAACCCAAACTATAAAGGTTGGGGAAAACCTAGTTCAGAAGTTCATATCCAGGTTTAATACAAGCAGAGCTGAATTACAAGTCACTATAGTCCTGACCTCCTACTCACTCACAAATTTTTCATATTACCAAAGGTTTTGTTTCTACCCTTTTATATTTAGTAATTTGGTAACTTACTTGAAACATTTTTTCTACTAACCTAGATATTACTTATAAGTTTATTTTTCTCCTTCTTTGTTATTTTCTCATTTTAATTATTTGGATTTCTTGTTCCCTCTTTTTTTAAATAAAAAGATCCACTGTGCAGACTTTCACAGTTCTCTAGAATATGCAATAAAGAGACAAGATATAAAACTTTGCAGCCAATATCCAGCAACAATGGGCACGTTTTCACTTAATTTCCTCTTAAAATCAGAAATACTGTCTGGCCTGTCTAGACAAAGACATAGGATTAACATTTCAGGCACCCAGCTTAGGAGCACTAGATCTTATAAAGAGAGGAGAGAGGAAGGACAGGTTCCAAACTATCTGCAATTTCATGGTGAGAAGACTTCCCTACAACTGAACCAGGTTTCAAGCTGTGAGAAACAGCTCTAACACCTACTAATTCAGTGGTATTAGGGATAATGTTGATGGCAGCACAAGAACTGAGAATTTCCATGAGAACCACTGCCATCTGCTCCTGGCATGCCTTCTTGAGGGCAGCTGCCCAGATGGGTTTAGGAAAGGCAGGTCCTACCTTACGAACCTGATCTCCGTCTGTGACAACATGACCCACCTGGTGAATGAGGTGGGTCTGTGGATGTGTCTACCTGAATTTTAATAAAGCCCTCGTCACCATCTCCCAAAGCATTCTCCTGGAGAAACTGGCTGCTCATATTTTAGATGGGAACACTTTGCTGGGTAGAAAACTGGTAGGATGGCTGGTCCCAGAGAGCGATGGTGCATGGAGTTATATCCAGCTGGCAGCTGATCACTACTGGTGCTCCCCAGGAGCTGTGCTGGGGACAGCACTGTTTAATATCCTTATCAATTATCTGGATGAGGTGATCGGGTGCCTGCTCAGTTGGTCTGAAGGCAACACCCAAAGTGTAGGAATTTTGATATGTTTAAGGGTGGGAATGTTCTGCAGAGGGATCTGGATGGGCTTGATCAATGGCTGAGGCCAATTGTATGAGGTTCAACAAAGCCAGGGGCCAGGTACTGCACCTGGGTCACCACAACCCCAGGCAGTGCTACAGGCTGGGGGCAGAGTGGCTGGAAAGCTGCCCAGGGGAAAAAAGGAGCTGGGGTGCTGCTCAGTCTGCACTCTTTAAAAAAAGTCATTGGGATAAAAAGCAAAGCTCTTCTACTCTGAGATACTTTCTTTACCTAAGAATTAATAACCAAATGTAAATTGTTTAACCATTTTGAAGTCAATATAAGCCCACAGCCAAAGATCATACAAATTTAATTATATATTTTCAGGAAGAGGTCTGAGCAGGAAGGCTGTTCTATCATTCAGAGAAGAAATAATACATAAAAATGGTTTTCACCTTTTCACATGCAGGTACACAACGGGGTAAGGAAAGAGAATTTTGAAAAATGCAGGGTTGTTTTAACAAGAAAGTCAAATGCAGTTCCTGTTAATGAAAATACATCTGTGCATTATGGTTATCACATCTATGTTGCAGAGAGAGTTGCATTATGTAAATTCATATTCCTTCCTTTTGCTTCAGTCCCAGACTGATTCAGACATATGGTTTGCAGAATGCTTGCAACTGTCTCATTTTTGGCACTTCAAATACAGGAAGCAATATGTTATTTGTATATTCTGTTAGGGACTAATACAATACAAAGCCCACTGAAACAGCTCAACTTTGGATCATACCCTTCAATTCTCTCCTGACTAGTCTACGCTGTTTCCTGAAAAGGCATCACAGAATTTTTTGCAAAGGTAGTTTGACAGCTGCTCTACTGGTTATTACTAGTCTTTTCCTGCATTGTTCTGCACTTACCCTGCAATTTTTTTCCATCTCCTCTGTGTTAGGCTCCAGACCTGATCTCAGTGTAGACAACAGTAATCTTTCCATTACTTCATTACAAACGGTTTAGATTGGAAACCAAATCTGCTCTCCAGGGTGAGAAGTGAATTGCGTGACTTCCCACGAGAGAGACTCCACTCTCCATCAGGACACTTGGCTATCCCACCACACCCAAGTTTCTGAATACTTGTAGGAAAGCTATGGATGTGCTGTGTCAGCATGTTAGGCAGCAGTGCTTGTAAAGACAAGACATAAAATATGTTTCTGTGATTCAGTGTCAACAATGCTTATATGTCATTTCCAGTTACATTTTGTTCTAATATGGCTTACATTAGTGGCATTTAATCACAGTTTTATTTTTGCTCTCCTTGAGCATCAGTCCCAGTGAAGTTGCCTTTCCAAAAATCTGATTGATCACAGGGAATACAATGATACTGAATGTTACACCTTAATCTTTTTAAGAAGTACACATGGTCATAAATTTACTCCTTGTGAAAGGACACTTTTTCAGTTCTGTCTCTCAAGATCTACAGTAAGACCTTTTCTTCTAGGAAGAAAACAGGTTAATAAATAATCCAGAGTCTGAGGTTTATTGGCCTTTTTTGTCATTCACCTCCAGTGGGAATTATAGCAAGGAACAGTTGCCCTTGTTAACCTGCAAACATTTTTCACTCAGTTAGGTCATTGCCTCTGGCTCAAGGGTCCAATTTTCCTTTCATTCATTAAGCACATTGGGAAGCGGAGTTCCTAACCCTTTCCAGTCTAAATGTGGAACAATCACATCCCCTCACAATCAAGTGCCAATGTGCTGGGACCTTTACGTTTCACTGTGATCTCTCAGTGACGCAAATTTTTAACAATTGAAGGATATTAAGTCAAAAAGTTGTTTTCTAATTGGAGGAGCTCAGGGGATTTCAAATAATGAACTTTTATAAACTGGAAGCTGGTACATGTGCCTTTCCAATTATTTTCATTTCAAATCAGGCAAGAGGGCACTGCTAATCTCAGAAAGCAGATTTCAGAAGGTCTATCTAGAAATTAAGTCCGTGAAGCATAACAGTTGAGCAGGCATAAACCATTAATGCTTTGGGGAGATGAAATTACACAGTCTCATATGTCATTTTACTGGATGGTGTAATAGCTAAGTGACAATGGAATTCCAGATTTTAAAGTGTGTTTGGTATAGCTAATTCACTACAATAAAGACAGGCTGAGAGGGCTGATGCTGTTCAGTCTGGAGAAGAGATGCCTCTGGGGAGACTTAGAGCTGCATTCCAGTACCTAAAGGAGGCCAACAGGAGAGCTGGAGAGGGACTTTTTACAAGAGACTCCACTGACAGAATGAGGGGTAATGGTTTCAAACTGAAAGAGTTCAGATATTAAGAAAAAATTCTTTACTGTGGGGATGGTGAGACACTGGCAAATGTTGCCCAGAGAAGCTGCAGATGCTCTATCCCTGAAAGAGTTCAAGGCCAGGTTGGATGGAACTTTGAGCAATCTGGTCTAGTGGAAGATGTCCCTGCCCATGGCAGGGGAGTGGAATTCGAGGATCTTTAACATCCCTTCAAACCCAAAGCATTCTATGATGATTTTACAATTCCCTTTGGAGCATTCATAAAGAAAGAAGGGAGAATAAGTGTTTCCTATTGATAAAAGGCTTTGCTACAGAGAATCTTTGGATGGATGAATGGTGGTTGCAGTCCTCTAATTAAGAGCCAAACACTTGAGTTCTTCATATACAGATATTTTTATACACATCATTGGCTGTGCCAAAATATAATAAAAATATCCCTCTGCATTAAGTTAGCAGCAGTGTCTATACAGGGCCAGCTCTAAAAGATAAGCAGAAAAATCACTAATCCTTTACAGCAGTATAATTGGAGATTTTGTGAAGTAGGATACTTTAAAATGGAAATGAAATAACAGGGAACCTCTGTACAACTGCTCAGAAGAGGCTTTGAGACATGGCGAAGGAGAAGACTCCTGAGTAGGAGAAATATTTTGAATTTCATATCATTTGATTTCTCCTCCTACTGAGTGGTCAGAAAAAAAAGTAGAGGAAGGATTTTTTGGGATCTCTATGTAATGGTTTCAAGGCAGAGCAGGGAGGAGTAAACTGGAAAAGTGTAGTTAGGACACGAGATAAACACTGTATGAACTACAATCCTGGCAATGGAGGATGAGTAAAAAGGGATGAAGGCTGAAGACTGAGCAGAGGGAAATAACACAAAAGGGTCTGGATGTGTGGGATGTATATAACAGCTCAGCTGCAGATGGAGGAAGAGAAAGGCTGACATTAACATTGGCATTAAACAGGAAAAGAAAAAAGAAAAGAGCTGATGGTTAGAGGCTGGCAAAAGAAAAGCTGCTGTGGGTTTTCATCTTGAAAATATTGAGCTTATTGTGGTCTGTATAAAGATTCCCAGAAAAGTTAGCAGGCATGTCAGGGGAAGTAGAATATTGTTCAGTGGGGAGAGATGGAAAGGGAAATTTGGGAATTATGTCTTGGCCAATTGTTGAAGAAATTGGAACTAAGTCAAATTTTCTGGGAGGTTCCCAAAGAGAGGGAAAAGAAAAAGTGGTGCTTTTCAAAAACACACTCATTCAGCTTCCTTGTTACTTGTACAACTGATGTGTCAAATGTCAACATTTTGTTATTTCTAAAAAGGAGAGGAGAAATGTTTTGTTTGAACCCTGTGACTGCCTACATGCAGACAGAATAAGTGAAGACTTCAGCTGGAAGGATGTGGGGTAATTAGACACACACATTTTGGGGTCTTTCCTGAATAAGTTACCCATGCAGGCAGGCTGTTTAGCACTTTTTACACTCTCAAAGGCTCAGAGCTGAATTAGGTTGGAAACTGGTCAGCAAGAAAGTTAGTCACAAAAATTCAGAAGCAATCTTTTTTTCTAGTGGAATTTTTCAAAATTAACTTCTTAAAGTTTACATGCATAAATACCTATAAGTATATATGCAGAGAGAGAAATTGAGAGAAATCTAGATCAGTATACTGATGCCTTAAGTTTTAACTTTCATATTTCTCAGATTGTGTGCTGCCTAGATGTGTAGCTCTGAGCTTCATATTAAGTGTCTGTAAGCTCTCTCACACAGGGTAGTTAGACAAAACAATCCTTTCCCAGCTTGAGACCAAGGACAACCCTTATGAGCTTCAGGTTCAAAAGTATAAACAACGAACAACCCAGGGGAGCAAACAAGAAGGATGGGACTTCATAACCCAAAACTATAATTGGACAATTAACTCCAATATGCAAATGGACCCAAACTTATAAAAGTGTGAAACCTCGTGACCAGGTGTCCATTTTGTGACCATTTTGGGTCCATCTTGGGTGTAGCCCTGGCCAGACTCTTGTACTGCCCAAGGTGTATCCTTTCAGGTCTTTTATTAAATACCTACTTTATTCTCTTAACTCTGTCTAGTCTCTGTTCCAGGTTCAGCCTCTCAAGGCATCAATACTTACAGAGATAAAATTCCCATCTGTCACTAATGTGTCTACACTGGTAGAGCAGGCTCCTGTTCAAAAGTATTTGCATCAGTCCAGCAGAAGCTCCCCTGGAGGATCCTCACTACCCCTCTTCCTGTCCCATAGGGTCCAGGACAAGCAGACTTCCCTATGAGCTGGAGCTTCTCTAGGCTTTCAGACTACTACTGACCCCAGAAAACTTAATTTTCTTCCTTTTTTTTTTTTTTTTTTTAATGAAACATGAAAGTCTTCTATACTGGAATGAAAACAAAGCTGCTCAAATTTTGTATGTGTGTGTGTGGCAGATTTATGCTGGAGGAATTCAACTGTCTCTCAGATGGTGGTTGTTACAAAAGCCTGGAACATCAGAGATTCAAATTCTTAAAAGAATAGTTCTTCATCCATACAACAAGAAAAAGAAAGATGAGTGGGGCCTACCTCTTTTTTTTCCAACCTGGACCACAAATATTTTTCTCTTATGTATTGCCTCCCAAAAGAAACCAAACAAACCTGATATATTGCTAAAAGTTTCCATTTGGACAGAACACCATATTCTTCGGAAACTCCTGTGAAGTATAGTTTTTTAAATTCCCGTACTCAAAATTTTTTTGAGAGCTCAAAGGATGCCATGAGGCCAATGCAATTTTCCAAGGTTTTTCCTCTGACTACGCACTTCAAGCAAAGTCCATAGTCTGAAGACAGCTTTATTTCAAAGGGAATGTCTAAATTACATTTTGTGTGAAAGAAACTAAATTTAGAAACATCAAAATACCCTGTGTAGTGGGATTCCTGCTTTCTGCCCAGTTCTGGTTACACACAGAGGTGTTACTGGAAGCTCAAGAGTTTTGGCTAGAGGATGAGCTGAATGATAGAGAAAGAATAATGTTACTGTCAGGTGTCATCACAAAACTTGTAATGCTGTTGTTACAGAGTACACACTTTCAATGTCAGCAGTTACTGTCATTTTATTGGAAGCCTATTGTTATGTGGTGGTGTTTCTAAAGGCCCAGCTTCTGGAAACTTGCACAAACACATGAATTTAAATGCAGTTTCCCTGTTTAAAATAGATTCAGGTTTGTATTGGCCACAGAGAAAAGTTTAAAATCATGAATCAAAATGCTCAATCTTCACAGAGCAAGCAGAAAGACCCTTCTCTTCACTATATTCCTTTTAAGTTCATTGATTTTAAGGAGGTTTCTGAATTTCTGGAGCCAAATGTATAATGTTTGAGTGCTCAGGTTTGGCATAATTGATTTTTCTGCTTCCCACACAAGCTGATGCAAGCAAGTCATTTAAAAGGGCTGAATATGTCCAGTTATAAGGCTCTGCCAAACCTCTGTTTGCTGACAAGAGAAGCATTTTTGAAAGTCACAAGAAACACTGAAAATCTTTTTGTCAGCTTTTAAAAAAAAAATCTAAGTTGCACCTCTGTATTCCAGGCCACACAGATTGAAATAATTTCTGAAATGGAGATTCCACAGGAAAGAATGTCCTTATGTGCATTTGTTAAAGCACTGAAATCCAAATGCCGTACTGATTCTTTACATTATAAGTCAATGTTACAAGAAAAACTTTAATTCTGTGAGTGCATCTGATAACAACAGATTGTAACAGCCTGTTCAGGAAGAAACACTTGTAGGTTAACTTCTTGATCGCATTGAGAAATTATTTAAGAAACACTGCAAAAGCTGTTTACACTTTCCATGTATTATACATAAATATTTGTTTATGGAGCAACTGTGTGGTGCTTTGCCTTTGTCAGCAACTGGAAATTGTTACTAATAACAACATTTAGGGTTATAAATTCCATAACCCCTATCTGACTCCATGCTGTACTTTCCAAGAAATTGCAAAGTGAGAATTCTGGCCTGGGCTTCAAGGAAGAGTTATGCTGAGATGCACAAAAGCGCTCTGTGAGAAACTTCAGCGCTTTCTGCACTCCACATTACCCCCATCCCCACAGCCGTGCAGAGGACACTGAAGCCTTACACAAAAGTGTGTTTATGATGTTAGTTAGCCAGAAGTTTAAGACCATTTTTAAAACCAGACTTACCATGCACTACATTATCACAGAATCACGGAATCATTTCTGTTGGAAAAGACCTCCAAGACTATCAAGTCCAACCTTTGATTGATCACCATCTTGTCAAGTAGACCACGACACTACTTGCCACATCCAGTCAATTTCTGAACACCTCCAAAATGGTGATTCCATCACCTCCCTGGGAAGACATCTCCAATGTTTAAAATCCTTTCCACAAAAAAGTTACTCTTCATGTCTAAGATTATTCCTGATGTCCAAATCATGATATCAGTCTTCTCTGTAATCTGGTTCAGACTTGTCCCTCCACTAAGGACCCAAACCCATGAGCTAACAAGCTCTGTAGGCAGTACTGTCATATAAATACTTTTACTAGACACAAACTTTATCCTCCATTCATATTTCAATGTTTGACCACCAGTTCACTGCATTGGAAAGTTCAATTTCAGTTAATACGTCCCACAACAAAGAGCATAAAGTTTGAAGTAAGTATTTGAGACATGTTAGCAGTCAGTTTAAAGAATTTAGGGTGAACCAAATTTGAGCATAATCAGCAAAATTCCTTCCTTGTATTCCAGATAACAGTGTCAGGCATTGGCCAGATACTTGGGTACTAAGAGAAGAGCTTAGAGAATTAGCATTTTTGTAATCTTGTAAAGTGATCTACTAATCACTAATTACTTTGTAATCTTCTAATCTGGTGTTACTACGTTACCTTGCCAGGTGAAAGGCCAGTGGCATCTTGTACCGCAGGACAGATGAATGAGCTCAGGAAAGTATTCTGGGTGTTCTGTTCTCTGGCAAAGTTCTCTCCTTCAATCACCACAAATCCCAAATGCAAAAGTTATCCCAGAGAAATTAGTACAGTATTTGGCCCATTGTTAGCATACTATGCTTAGCAATCTCTAACACAGAACAATACCCAGTGGATTTTGAGAGTTCAGCTTTCTTCAAAACTATTTCTTTCCTTCATACAAAAAAGGACAAAAACCAAGAAAACACAGAAGCATGGGAAAGTAAGTTAGGCAGGAAACAAGTCTGTATTCACATTTGTTACCCAAAAGAAAAGTAGATTTAAAAAAAAAAATATTAATATTTAAAAAGCTGAACATTTTAGCTTAATTTTAATTAGTATTTATTCAGAGCCCTGTGGGAAAAGAATGAATGCCATAGAACATATCTGATGCTGGAAAGCCCTGAATATCCTCAAATTCATGTTGATTAAAGTAGGAAACATGGGAACAGAAGGTCCTCTTTTACATTTTTTATTTACAATCTAGGCCACAGTTTGATAATAGTTAAGTAAAACATTAGGGATTTTGGGTTTTTTTATCATGTAAGAATTCCTAAGAGAAGGATCTTGTGAAAATTTATGTTTAAGGCTCTGTAAGAGATGAACCTCATCTGCTTTAACTGATTGTTTGTGTGGTCAGTATGCCCAAAGTAAACCCTTTTATAACAATTTTGTTGTAAGGTTTTCCTTGTTCACATCTACAGGACCAATAAATGTAAATGCAGGGACTGTAGTAAATGTGTCTCAGTTAATCTTACCTATCATTGAAAAAGCAATTTCAGAGTAGTTCTGTCTTCAATAATATCACTAAAAAATCAAAGGAAAAAAAAGGCAGTTCATAGAGTTATAGTTAAAGTAACTCAATCCATTGATGTTCATTTTGTTTTTGTTTTATGGGAACAAAGAGTAGTCTGAGTTCTCATAAATCAAAAAAGTAAATGACAAGTGGACTGACTATATATAAGAATGAAAGTAAAAATCACTACTGCTAGACTCATCCATATTTCTTACTATTTTCCTATTAGTAGGTACATCAAGTCCCAGAACTTTAGAAAGTCCTCCAATGACAAATCATTTGGTCTTTTTCACACTACTATATAATTCCCCAAATGATCTCTCATTCTACCATCAGAAATCACATCTGCTGGCTACTGTCCTCAAAGAAAAGGTGAATAAATTCTTCACAGTACTCCCTCCCTAAAAATTTCTTTGAGAAGAGAGATTATCTCAATAGAAGGCATCATCCCCAGTTCTCTTCAAGGTCTTCATCAACAGCCAGGACACAGGACTCGAAGGAACACTAAGGAAGTTTGGTGACAGCACTAAATGTGGAGGAGCTGCCAACTCCCTCAAGAGCAGGAACAGGCTCCCCAGGGAAGTGGTCACAGCCTGGTCACATTAAACCTGTCTGAGTTCGAGAAGTGTTTGGACAACTCTCCCAGGCACATGGTGATTCTTGGGGCATCCTGCACAGCACCAGATGTTGGACTCAATGAACCTCGATGGGTCACTTCCAGCTTAGCATTTTCTATGATTCCATGGTCTCTATTGGCAAAATCTTCCCATTATTAAAATCTTGCTTGCAGCACCACATGCCATGTTTCTCTTAAGAATGATTGCTGCCATCTCTCTTTTTTTTTTTTCTTTACCTTGTACCACATGGGAGGATGTTGCTCAATAGCGGCTGTGTTTTGGAGAATCACTACCAGACACTGAAGCTCAGGCTTGAACTTCCAGAATTCAGTGTGGTCTATAAAGTCTGATGCTGACAATGTACAAACCAATCTCCTTTCTTTTTGCAAGATCCAAAGTATGGAAAGAGATAAAATACTATGACTTGATCTAATACAGGGGAGGAAGAGTGCTATGCACACACTCTTCAAGCATGTTATATTTTTTAGCAATCTGAACAGTAGGTTTTGTCTGGGCGAGAAAGCACAGATCCTACTGCACTGTTCATGAAAAGACTGCAACTAAATGAAGTAACATTCTCTGTATCAGTATTTATCTGAAAAGAAAGGAAGAACAGTTCCAGTGAAAACCCACTTTATGAAATCATGGCAGTGTTAACAAGGCATTACTAAAACAGCATGTTTGGTTCTATGAGAATTGGTAATTGCTGATGCTTAGTTGAAAACATCCTGGTTTTCTGCAAGGGATTTGTCAGTTGGAGGGTGCAACTATAAAGCTCAAAATATTTCTTGAAACACTTTAAAAGTCGCAAAAATTAAAGTCATTGTCAGTGAGAAGGAAACCATATGATAAATATTTTCATTAAAACATACTTTGGCATAGAAAACAACATATTTATCAGCCTACAGATCCATTCTCCAAAACTTTATAAGGGTTAAAGGGTAGAGATTGTGAGTTTTTGTGGGGGGTTTTTGTTGCTCAAAATTAAGTTCTCCACCTAAATCTGGACAAGTGGGAGAAGAGTTTTTCAAATCCAATTACCTTCAAATAGGAGAAAAAATAATTCGCAAACAGTTCCAAGCCTCTTTTTACATATGACCCATCAAATTCTCTATATTTTGGCTCTCAGATACATTCTCTGTTTCAGGAAGGAGACGCATTCTTCATTTAAATCTGCCTAAATCACTTGCAGCAAGCCTGCTGTGTGAGTAGCAAAATCAGCTTTACCCTGTCCTGGTCAGGAGACTTAATTAACTCCTGAGTTCAAAAAGTTTGCTGAACTCACTTAGAATTCACACAGAAGACAAGCCCCCAAATGCCTATCTGTATTACCTTGAAAGGTAATTAGGTTTTAAATTAACACAAACTGTGCACTTACTGAGATCAGCTGCTTCAGGATTTCTCTCAAGACATCTTTTTATTGCACTGATTCATATCATTCCAAAGGTCTGTATGTTTCCTTATCCTATTTCCCTTTCCAGCAGCCGTTAGCTACCTTTGATCTGGGAACATAATTTGATAGACTAGGGTGCTGTGTTCTGGCTCCTCTCTCCCAGTACCAGAGGGGTCAGCCATCCACATGTGCTTACTTTTCATATGCCCAGAGGTAAATAGTCACACTCAGTCTCTCTTTGTGCTATCTTTCAGCTTTCCAACCACTGGTAAAGCATTTAGTTATTTTTAAGATCAGGGAACATTTTCCCATTGATGTCCACAATGTCCAGAATTTTCTAAATTGCTGTCACTCTCTCTACTTCACACTAGGTGTCCAGATCTCCTTGAACAGAGGAGAGGGAAATGTAAATATGTGGGAAAAGAGCACAGTTGTCAAACTTCACTGTGACAATCTTACAAGACTGTCCTTTGGGAAACAATCAATCAATCAATCAATACCAGCTGTAAAACACCAGTAGGACAGGTGCTCAGTTTCTGGGCTTTGAAGCCTTCCTATCCTGATCACATCTTCCCTTTCTGTTCTTTGTTGGGCTAAAACTGAAGTTACTGTTTCTCATTCCCATCCAGTTGCCTTTTGTACAATATATTTATTTCTTGTCTTTTGTGTTTGTATAAAAATCTTGTAGCACTCAAGTACACACACTGAAAAATAAAGATTAATCACACAAACTGAAAACTCGGAAGAAAAGAATCAACTGAGCTGAAAATGTTTAAAGTCCTGCAAAGGTTTAAAAGGTTACAAACTGAAAGGACAAAGGTTTTTGGAAGCAGACTTACGAGTAAACAACCTCACTGTGACCTCATGCTCATACAAGGAGTGAAGAGGAGGAGATGGACCCGTTAGGCAGGAAGTTATAAGAAATCTGCTGAGCTAAAAAACAGCAGAGAAAATAATATATGAAGGTCTACAGTTGAATCTGAAGAGGGGGAATCTCCAAGGACTAACTGGAGAGAAGAAACTACATTACAACATTTTCCTGGCCTATAAGCCTAAGTTAGGAAGTAAGCAAAGTCCAGACCCAGTGCCAGATCGCTGGGATTCACTGAAGCTTACTGTGTGCCAGAACATTCTCCAAATTGAACAAGAGGGAACAGAGACAACAATGACCCTGTTTTTTATAATCTTTCTTAACTAGGAGCTGTAAAGCAACAAAACCTAGGGACTGATCTGGAGATGATCCACATGAATCTGCTTAGCTGTCCACAGGAAGAAAACTCCCAGAACAATGCACAAGAGGGCTGAGACAATTTGGATGACTATCAAAACCTAGAGAAAGAGGTTCATCTCTACTACCAGACAGGATGCTTGAGTAAAGTTTTAAAGGAATTTCTGCAAACCAACCTTATTATTTTTCTAGTGTGAGAAAACAGGCCAGGTTACCTACCAAATGAAGAGACAGTACCAGTTCAAAGAGCATCTGACCTTTACTATAGCATGACACCAGAAGTGATGACTATAAAGAGAAGTTACTGGAATGGCAATCTGTACTTATTTATATTCAACTTAACTGGAAAGAGGGCCAACAAAATGCTGAGGAAATGTGGTTAACTGACAAAAAAATGTGCTGCAGTCAAAAGGAAGTATGAAAGCCAGGTTAGGAAAGAATAGGAGCTGGAAGTGAGTAAAAAGCCCACATGAAAAAAAATAGTTGTTGCAAGAACCCAAAAGGAGTTTATTTTAGAGAAAAAGCAAGGAGCCAGGATCTAGAGATCCAGTAACAACTCCAGTTACTATTTTAGGATATAAAGAGTCTGAAGATGTATGAACTTGTAAATAATTAATGTAATTAAATAAATTTAGCATCCTCCTCAGCATAACAGATTGTTTTCATGTGGTGATCCAGACACGCAAAGGGCACTGCACCAGGTTCTTCCTGCACTAATGCCTGAGTTAAGGTATCCATTCCTTCACAGTTTCAGACAACTGTACAGCAGGCATCATACTAGAGGAGGCTTATCTAAAATATATTCAATGCCATATATGTTGGTTATTTCCAAGCTGGAAAAAACCCCAAACTCTTTGCTCCATCTTCATATAATTTTATTTGTTGGTAAAGAAGAAAAGGAACTGACAGAAGACAGTGTGGGATCACAGAAGCATTTCACACCACACACCTTAATCTCCTGGCTTAGGATTCTCTCTGCTTCTCCAATATTTCTATAGTGAGTAAAGAAGGACAGGCAGTTGTCAGGCAGTTTTTCAGAAATGGTCCCAAGATGTTTCTGTACCCTCCATTGAGTACTTGTGAGGAGTTTGGTAAGGTTATTCTTCCAGGTTGGCTGCTTCAGTTGAGTGTCCAAAGCCAGACTGTGGCTGACCCCCAAACTATCCCTTAGCCCAGTGCCTCATAAATTAGGGTAAAAAAAGAGGGGTCAACACTCTATATAAATTAATTCCTTAACTCCAGTCTGTACTTTGTAATATTGCTTTCACAAGGGTTTCTATACATAGAGACTGCATAAGGTCAGCATTTATGTCCTGCAAATGAGTCCCTTAAAAATTCTCCTGTGTTCTTGAATTGGTTTATAGAAATATTTGTTCCACATGAACATTTGCCTCACCACACTTGTCCCAGCTTGTTATATATTTCTTTGTTCAAAGACTTGGCTTCTCATTCCACAGCAATCATTAATATAAAATTTAAAGGACACAGGGTGCATGATGTATAATTGCTTCCCATTCTTGAACTGCCAGGTTTCTCCCCCCACCACATAGTTATGGCACTCATGACAAAGAGAGAAATCATCTTCCTGGAACACTGTGTCACTGAAGCAAGTCAAGCAAGCCAGAAGGACCAGGCTGAGATAAGAGTGGAAATAATAATCTCCCAGAGGTGAAGCTGATATAGAAGCTGAACAATGAACTTCCATAGGAGCAAGTTCAGCGAAGCTTTTTGGGGTGTGAGTGGATGAGGAGGTAGGTACAGCATTTAAGGGCAGTAATGTGTGTGTGTACACATACACATGTGTTTGTTTATTGTAGATGAAGGAACAGAGCGAATTCAAAACTCTATAACTCAAAATAAAATGAGCTGAATTCATAACACGTATTTGTGTGGCAGCCTTTACTGCACATGTCACATCTGGAATAATCTGGGGTCCAGATGGCTGGATAATGAGAGCTCACTGGCCTGTCCTGGAGAAGGTTCCCAAGTCTCTTCCCACACATGTTGACTCAGGGAGCTGCAGCTGCTGTGCCAGTAGGCACACCACAGTGCAGGCTAGATCCATGGACGTTTGAAACAAGTGCAACCTTTGTGAAATAACTCATCTAGGGCAGGTAAGCCTGGAATAACACAGACTGGAATAATCTTTGTGACAGTGACATTATGAGGAGGGACTCCCCTAAAGGAAGTGTTCCACTGTTAGACTACAACAATTCACAAGAAGCCTACAATCTGAATTTCAATTGTTTCTTCTCTGTGAATTACCAATAGCTGACTGCTCAGCAGTCAAAACTACGGGGAACAGTCATCAAAACAACGTATCACTACTTGGGTACTTTAACCCCATTCATTCTTTTTTAAAAGTGCTGTCAGGCTGTTGGCTCTGCTACAAAAATAGTATGAGCTAAGGAAAGACATGTGAACTCAAGCCTAAAGCAGCATTTAAAGGAAAACAGACTATGCAAAGTATGAAGGCCTGTGGTGGTGGAGGAGACATACACACACAAATGCTGAGTCTATTGGCTGGTCACAGAGAAGGGGTTTTCTGCAGGCGAAATAAACCCCAGCCCTGTTATTAATGTTATTAATTTTTTCTGGATCATCCTTTGTGCCAGCTCCACCTATCATTCACACTTCATGGATAGTTCAATTAAAAGCACTAACAACTGCCAGCTTTATAATGTTAAAAGAAAACAGTTGTTATTAAAATAGAAAATAGCAGCAACCCATATCATCAGACCACCATAACATTGCACAGCTTGGCACAAGTCTTTAAGTCTCTGCTCTACTGAGGCCCTGTCCAGACCACACACAGAGCCTGAAATAGAATATAAATAATTGAAAAAAAAAAGGATGAAAATAAGATGTTATGTCTTAATCAAGATTTGCAATATAATAATCTGCTTTGCCTAATCTGTAAGTGGCATACATGATAAAATTTTCTACCCTAGGGGAAAGTCTGATATTCTGATACTTATTTTTATAATTAACGGAGACAAAAGTTTAAAAATTCTCCTTTTTGTTTTCTAGCTTTTTAGTTGAATTATTTTAATATCCTCGAATCAATCTATTTTATCCGATCTGTTAAATCCAAACTGAAATAAAAGGATCTATTCTCTCTGCTAGCATGCATCCCCAGGGACTAACTGCCATGCAAAACAGTCCATATGCACAGCATCTTTTCTATAAGGAAGAAAAGCATGAAAGATCCAAAGAAACAAATTTTATATGTCATTTCTAATCTTATGCTTAAACAGAAATTATACACTGGCAGACCTGAAATATTTCCATCTCCTGTGAAATCTTCAGAAAAGGGGAAGACAAAAAAAGAGGCTCCTTTCTTATTTAAATTTCTCTTTTGAGAAAGCCACATTTAGTGACATAGAAAATCCTATTCAAGTTTAATAACTCAGACATTAAAATTACTGTCAACTCTATATGAATGTAAATGTAAATTCCAAGTGTGTATACATATACCTTACAAAAAAAAAAGGCAAAAAAACTACTAGAAAACACTTATTCTGGTGGTTTTGACATTTCACATGCAACCCTTAAGAAATTCTCAAATCAAGAGTGTTTTTTCAACTGTACTAGAGTTCTCTTGTGCTTATACATTGTTATACAAATCTTTAATTACACAAAACGCTCGCTATTTTTTCCACAGACTGCCCCCACCTCTTGTCCCCCCTCTCTCCCCCGTTCCATCCGCTGTGCAGAGTGAAAGGTGATGCAGAAATGAATCAGAGTTCTGCACTGAATGAGCCCATTGTCCCTCAGTCCCTCGCCTCGCCTGGCTCGCCGCACGACTTAGAAGGTGTCCGGTAAATGAGGCAAAGGGCTGCAGGAAGAGCATTGTTCATCCTGTGCTCACTGTGCCTCCCCAAAGTGCTGTCTACAGCCATGCCATGGAACACACTGCTTGCAGTTCTCCTGCGTGGGGAGACCCAAGCCCATGCTGTCTATAAAAGCATAATGATAATTTTCTGTACTTTTGCATAGGAACATTTGTTCTTTTATGCACACATCTGCAGGGCTTCTGCACTTGATATTAGACTTCAGCTTCCCCAAGCTTTCTGCAGTAAAAGAGAGCATTCACTGACAAATTTGATTCACAGGCGCTTTAATATACATTTGATTCACAGGCACTTTGATACACATACACAAACATACACAAAAATTGAGGGAGGATTTGAAATAAACTCCTGTAATACTAGAACAGATGTTACTCGGCCATTAAAGAAAGCAAAATCCAGTTTATACCACTGCTGCTGAAGGGTGGCCATTTATTTCAGTATCAGAAAGCTTGTTATGTTGTGTCAAGCTGATGCTGCTGAAGACTACTGAAGTGCTGATATGTGAACCTAATTTGGAGGATTTGCAAGCTGTGGAACTAGTAAGATCACAGATAACAAGGGGATGGATCTATTACACACTTTCTCTGGTTTCACCATGACATAATGCTCCAAAAATCAGAAAGTAAAATACAGAGTTGGCCCCAGTCCAAGCATCCCAATATGTTAACTACAAAGTTGGATTTGTGCATATAGCACAATTAGTTAATTTTTTTAAAAATAATTAAATAATTTTAAGTAATTAAAAAAATTAACATAATTAACAGAAGGGAAGGCTAGAAGCCTTTGTTAAACACACAAAGCAGTCTTCTAGGGGTAGAGCACAGTGGAAACTCAGGAGGGATATAATGCTGTCTCGTTCCTTTTCCCCTCCAGTGAGCATCACTTAGCACACTGTGAACCCTGGGTCACACACAGTCATATGGTTTGCAGAGCTCCACTCCTCCTTCCTCTCTCCACATCACAACTTAGCTTAGCCTCTGCCTTCTGCTGCAACATACCTCTGCCCTGAAGAGAACAGGCAATCTCAACAATCAAGCAGAATATTCTGGCTCAAACTCCATTCTGGCTTTGGCTGCTTTAGTAAAACTGTCAAAAACTAATGGAAACATGTAGCATTTACTGTAATGGTTTTTGTGTTGTAAACACCTGATCTTGATGGTTCAGATATTTTGTATAGGCTGTAGAATGATGATTTAGATCACTACTGGCTTTGAACTTTGAGCATGTTACTACCAGACTACTCAAGCATCTATATTAGAAGCTGCGTGAGAAAGGACAGTTTCACAGCAAAAAAAAAAAAACAAACCAAAACAAAAAAAAAAAAAACCCACCAGAAACAAACAAACAAAAACAACCAAAAAAACCCCTGAAGATTTTTGCATGTGGTGTTTGAATGAAACAGACAATTTAGAGTTTTGAGAGAAGACAGCAAGAGAGTGTCACCAGAATAACCAGTGTCCCCCAGAAAAAGATGAGAAAGAACCAGACCCAAATCGCCTTTTTTCCCCAAACCTAGGGAATCCCAACCATTTAGCCATCATCACATCCACTGTTTTTGTGTTGGGTTTCTGTAACTAGAAATTCCATCTTGAACCTGCAAAGCCTCTCTTGAGAAAAAAATTGATTGAAACTAACACGCTTCCCTGTAAAGTTTGATTTGGCTTTTTCACTTTCCAATAAAAATAATCATGCAAAACTATGACTTGCATTATAATTTATATCTCATTTATTATCTTGGCACCTGAATTACAAACAAAGTTACTTGTGAGCCCTAGGATCTCTGAACAAAATTACCCATTTCCTAACAAGCCAAGCTCCTGAGTTTTGTCTGATTTTTGTCTTGAATCTGATGTCTTGGACCAAAGGTTTGAGAATAAGACATTTGGCTTCTGTTTCCAGTTCTGCCACTGAGTCTCTGTTGCAACTTGGATAAGTCACTTAATATTGCTGTCCCACAGTTTCTTGATCTACTAACTTGACACAGCAGTATGCAATCTGAGTGTGTTACAAAGCTAAATTAAAGGCCTTAAACAAAAGGTTCTAAGTGTCATTTCCCTTTTTTTTTTTTGCTAGTTATAAGATCAAAGAGTGAGAGAGGGAGTGTATTGTGTTTATAAGCAGTGAACATCTGATAAGTTTTATAGTCTATGCCAATATTGCTGTAATGCCCTTTTAAACCTATTGTCCCCAACCAGAAAAAATAGGAATAAAAACATCATGTAAACAAACAGTAGTGCAAAAGACATGCCAAGGTGCAAAGGACAGTTATGCATATTCATATCCCATTAACTTTGGTGTAACTGCACAGCAGGCCTTCCAGCCCCCAAAGTTTTCTGATGATTAACACCACACAAGTTTTCAGTGTTTGATGTATGCTCCCTGCTACAGATCAAAATCACTTTGCTTTACCCATTTTTATGTTTCTTAGATTCACTAATCCCTCCCAAAACTTCAGTCTAAGTGGCACTCTTAAGTTCCAAATGTAATTGCTTGTGCCATGCCATGTTGATGCTGCAGTTGTGTATCAGGTCTTGTAGCTTTCCACACAGATGGATAACAAGGAACACTGTTACCAAATCTGCATGGAGTTATACAGCTGAAAATTGTTCCCATACACATTTCCATCTCTGATTTAAATGTTTGCCTTATGTCTTTAACGTGCATGTCAAGAGAATATGGGATCATGGGCTTATTCACGTTGTCATCAGACCACTATCATGTCAGAAATATTCATACCTCCAGTGAAATTACTGCATGAAATAACCTTAAATGTATTACTTGGCCCATAATTTCTGTCTTATAGAGCACTGCTACCTGCTCTAAAAGCTTACATGTTTGTTTACTTTTGTAAGTACAGTGTACTGGACAATTGAATAAACCTTTAGCTGGAGAAGCTTTACACCGTTTAGTTTCCTGTTGGTTTTCTATTCCCCTTGCAGTTTACTTGCAATACAGATGCCCAATCTGGTGTTTCCGAATTTTTCATGCAACCTATAAATCTATGGTTTTTATTTACCCCCATTGATCAGTTTGGTTCTCGCTAACATGGATAATAATTGCATGATTATCCACAGGTTCTGGGCTAATTACTGTGAGATTACAATCTGTTCAACACTTTTCACTATTTTTCCAATGTTTATCTGATTTTTTTAAAATGCAACCTTCCTAAATTATTTTTGTCACAAGCACCAATATTTCTGTATTTATACATAAGGACCTCAAATCTATCTTAAATCCAATGTGAATTTGCTTTGACAACCAGGAATTTTCTTCCATTATGCCCCTGTGTTTCTATTTCTTGCAAAAACACTGGCTTGACCTTAACCCATTTATTGGACCAACACAGTCTATAATACCAAATAGGTTTTGGCTTTTTATGATGTCACATAAGAGAGATGGATATTCTTCCAGCTGAACTCATGATGATACTACACTTCTTTCCCTATATTACAGTTTGAAATACTGAGATCTGTCAATAATGTAAAATGATAAATTAGAATCCAGACTCCAAACTTTTATCTCCTGTCCTACCCAGGAAAAAAATAAATGCTGAAGTCACTGCTGACTCATGAAATACTTGTTACCAGAAAACAACCTGTTTCTTCAGGAATGAGATTAGTCACTATGGTCTATATCATTGATGTTTGAAAACACTTTAAGAATCTAAATAGCCTAGACTAAAAAAATGGAATATAGATGATTGTAAGGAAGGAAGGAAGACAAAAACTCCTTCATTTTCTCAAATGTCAAAACACTCAAAAGTGTTCTCAAAAGTGTCTCAAAGATGATACAGTTCAGTCTAAATCTAAATATGCTATAAAAATCCTGCCTTGGTTGGACCATCAGCTTAAGGTAAATTTCAGGCACAGAATATGAAGTCACCATGGGGAAACTTGTTATCACAAATCATTACATCAATCTCAGACTTGCTGTTCCAATGTCCATGTCTCAGGGCATTTATAAAACTGCTTCAAGTCTGGAGTGAAGACTATTTAAAAGCTGTCTGGAACAGTACAGCACTCTACAGTAACAAAAGTGTTTATCTAGGCAAAATACATGATTTTCTCACAGACCTTTCAAAACTGTGAAATGGGCCCACTCACCAAGTAATAAACTTTAGAAATCCCACCACCTTTTGCTCCTAGGTCAAAGAACATTTCTTTCAGATGGACTTGTAAAACCATAACTGTATCTATAAACACAAAAGAACAAACCAAAAGAAGCTTTACTAAAACCAATCTAAACATAGTTTTCCCTGTGGGAATGAGATCTGAAAAAAAAGTACCTCATACTATCACTCATGGTTTTATTGAGGGTACTCAGATACTGAATTAAGGAATATGATAGAAGAACTACATCTAAAAGGATACATACAGAGGTACTCCTACAAGAAAAGCATCTCAAGGTGAAATATCCATAGACCAGAAATGCCCTCCATTTAACCATATTTATTGTTTGACCTCTCCCCTCTAGGTCAAAGTTCTGAACAGTTACAGATTTAAAAGCTTCCAAACAAAACAATTCAATATTATGTGTAGAAACACCTTTTCAATTACTCTTACACACTTTTCTATGAATGCATTATCAGTCATTTTATTGAGCAAATTATATGCCCTAGATTTCAGCTACAACCCATCCTTCAGAGCTTTTTTCATGTAAAGAAGCATTGTGTGACTTTTTTTACTGCACTGAAAATTTTCAGGGACCAGATATACCTTTTATTGTAAAAGCCCTACATATAAAACAGAAGACATCTAGTAAGCAAAATTAATATGTCATTTTTATCTAAAGAGTCGTATCAACTCTCACTAACACCGTAAGTCCATCTGCTTCATTTGAATTTATGCCTTTGATTTGCTCTGATGGTGTTTTAAATCCCCTGTCATTTTTTGTTTTCTGCCACGTCTACCACATGTATTGTACAAAAATAAAGGTTATTTTTCTACCACCCACCTATAAAGATTATCCTGCTACCAAAATGTGCCGAAAATTCTTTTTGGGAATTTACTCTAAACATAATATAATCAGTGTGTGGAAAGCCAATCTACAATGCACAATAAGAATCCTAAAAGTTGCCAAACGGAAGATGACCACTTGACCAAACAAGCACATTATTTATTACCTACCCTGGAATGAGAATCAGGTCTCCAGAGATGAAGGGCTAGGACACTAAGCTTTAATTCTAGGACTGGAAAAAATATTTGCCTCTCCACATTGTTCGCTGAATTGAATCCATTCTCTGTTTCTTGGTTATTCCAAATGCAACACACAGTTTGGCTATACCAAAGGTCTAAAAACTTTTGGCTTTAGCTGGAAAAATTCTACCTTCTGTCACTCTTGTGGGCATTGTCATGACTTGAAAGAGTGGATATCCTCATTCTACAGTGTTACTTCAGCAACCCAGGTCGGGATGACACAAAATCAACACTACCATGATGTCAGATTTTCTCTTCATTCCTTCCCTGGAAAATTCATACAAACATGGAATTCAATACTCCGTATAAACACAAGTATGAGTACAAATGTTGAGCTTTTTTCCTTAAAGGTGTTTATTGCTTATTGTAAATGCATTCAGAATATGCTACTAAAATGCATGATTTCTGTGAGTAAGCCACTAAAGAAATCTTTCTGGTTATGTCCTGCAGTGCAAGCTCAGAAGTGTGCAAAATCACAAACAGAGCAAATTCTTTAAATAACAAATGTGTACATTTTTTGTTTATGTATAGATCTTCATGTCAAAAAATAATCTTCTTGCATTTGTGAGATAAATCTGATGACACAATCGTGAAATATATTTTTGTTCTATGCCACTTTTATCTCCTTTGTAACATTCTCTAACGTGACTGCCAGAATGCTGTTCTAATTTGGGGGATAATTTTCTATATGAGAACTGACAGAATGAAAATAAATTCAAAGTTCCAGGAAATAATGAGTTCCCGATTATGTGTCTGATTACTGTCAGCTCAAGGAATGTACAGACTTCAGAAATGGAAGAGACCACTTTTCCTTTCACCAAACTGGGAGTCCTGTGTTGATTGCACAGGGAGAAGGCTTTCAAGTGTTTTTAAATACTCCCTAGTTCTACATGAGAGTTATTTTGAGGTCATGTTCACGTTTCCAGACCGAATAGGATTCTCTGGTAGAGACATCTGAGTCTTATCTGCCTGTTTCTGGCTCTGTTTGAGAATGTTTATATTATTCAATGTGGGAGACTTGAACTCATGACAAGGAACATGATAAATTTTCTTAATCAAACTGGGTATCAAGAGGTGGTCTGTCATCATTTCCCTTTCGTTGCACTGTGAAAGAAAGCAAATAAGGAGCATCCAGTGTGATACCCACTTCTGTTTCAAGTCTCCCCACCAAGTCATTAAACATTCTCTGGCCTTTGTCAACAGCCTGGTAAACATCCAGAGAAAGAATCAGAATAAAATAGTTTATTTAACATTCCTCTCCTCCAACTGCTGATTAGGATAAATAGTTTGGATAAAAAGCCTATCTGTTCCAAAAATCACAAAAAGAAAGGATTCAGCTATCAGCAAAGTTTAGATTTGGTTTCAAATATTTTTAAACAGCAAAAGAGTTTTTTGTGCTCTTTGATATTTTCTCCATCCTCAGCACATCATGTTAGCACCGTGTCAAAGCAAAACATCAACATCAAATGATCACTGGGTAAACTCCAGTGAACTGGAGTGAAAGGCTGGAGGCTGAAATTCCAGGCACAACATAAAATTTGGAGAAATGCCAGAACAGAGTTCTTTTTAAACTGCCTAAAAGGCTAAGGAATTGATATCCAGCAAATCCCTCCATTGACCTAATAGTTTGGAAATTGCTAATTCTGGTCAGACTGATGAGTCCTTTGAGCCAGGATCATTTCCTCTGACAGGGAAAAGTGTCAAATGTTTCAAAGAAAAACAGAATCTTCTTCCTCTGGCCACCATTGTGCTCATCCACAACGAAAACAAAGCAACACTATGCCTAACAAAAAGCACGTACCTAGCACGCAGAAACTTGTGGTCAGCTCAGGAAGTGAAACAGAAGAATTCAGGACTGCTTCTTGTTTTTATCCTGGACAAAGAAGTTTTATATAATCCTAACCTACTTGCCTTAAAATACTGGGGGGGCAGGATACTCTCCAATAATTAATTATGTGGTCTGAATTTTTTTTTTTTATTTATAGTAATCTTGTTGCCGTTTAAGTTTGCCAACTGTCCCACTGCTCTTGTGTTACACTGCAGTAAACAGAAACAGCCAAGTGAACTCAGCAGCATTCAGAGCTCTTTGTCAGATGCTGAGCCGGCACAGATTAGAACAGCTCTATTGCGTTTAAAACATTGAATGACTACAAAAATCTTAAATGCTCATTCTCTATGTTTGCATTCTGTAAGAAACAGTCAATCAACAGTTATTTTTTATTGTACGTCTGATATGTTTAATATCCTTTAAACATTGGGTCAGATCATCAGTTAACATAAATCAGCAAAGCTGAATTTACGGATCAGTTTACACAACTAAGAATGTTGCCTGTGGCTTTCCCACAGTAATAAAGTTAGACCACATACCCATTTTGGCTGAAATATCTGAAAACATGCAAAGGATCTGCATGCTTAGCTCCCTTTAACAGGAATTGGGGATAATCTTATCCATCTATCTGATGGGTAATTTCTATTTGCAAAACACAGATCCCCATGGTGCACACACACCCCAGAATTAAGGAGGCAAGAAAATTCCACAAATGGGCTCCACAAAGGAATGCTTTATATTTATATTATTTTATCAAGAAACTGTAACCACAGAATATGTTTACACTTCTCAAGTGAAAACTGCTGCTGGAACAAAATGGTGAACTAACTTCTAATTCTAAAAAATATATACCATTAAATTTCTCTTGAGGAAAAAGTTGCACAATATTGGCACATTAAATAATGCATGGCTTTAGAGTTCATGGTTAATACACTAGTAAAACAGGAATAATAGAATAACTTATGAGTCAAGAAGCTGTTAAAAATAGGTCAATTTTCATTTTTACTACTGTCTATGAAAAGAAAATTAACTTTTTCAGAACCACATCTAGGAGGTTGCTACATACTTGTACCACAGAAGAAGGGAGTTCATCCCCAAATTCACCACTGAAAATAAGGTTCCCACAGTAATTTGTAGTGCAAATTATTGAATATCCCACACCATAAGAATTGAGGTATTTTAAAGTTTTGTTTTTTCAATAGTGTCCAAAATATTAATGATTTTCCACAAAGCTACAATTGGTTTCTCTCATTCTTACAGTTTAGGAGAGCTGTTTGGAAAGGTGATCAGAAAAAATTGAACAAGTGCTGGAACCAGAATGAGAGGTGCCCTCTTGAACTGTGACATTTGGAAGACAACCATCCTCACAGCACCGGCGAGTGTCAAGGAGTATTCCACCAGCATGGAGGAAGCAACACCTGTGGGATACTTCATGCAAGTAATTCAAAGTGGGGCCTGTGAAATACCTGTGTAATGACAGTGTATTCTCTTGCAGTGAGAGTATGTATAAAAGCCAAATCCCATTATTTTGACATGATTTCTGAAACAGACTGAAAACAGACACATTATTCAAGAAATATGAGTTTGTAACTGACTCATTTCAGAGTCACCCTCCTATACTTCAGCTTTTGATTTCATAAACTACTGCAAGACTGCTCTAAGGTGGCTCAGCCACAAGAGCCCAACATATCATAGGAGGATGGTCTGGGCTGGCAAAAGGAAAGTGAGGGAACTCCAGCTCATCATTATAGCTTGTCCTGGCAAGCTGGAGAAAGAAAAACTAAACAGATAAGAAAATCAAACAAACATGTCAAATTAATAAAGAAAAAAATAGTCGTTAGTTATCCTCTTCTTTCAAAATAAAAAAAAACAAACTTTGACTCAAATTTAGCAGTAACATTTTGGTATTGATGCCTCATATTCACTTTCTTACAATTAAGAATAAATTTTCTGTTGAAATGAAAATAGGACACAAAACCCCTGTGATAATACAATTTGCATATTTTCAGCTAGTGTCTTTCACATTAGGGGATCTCAGAGAAAAGGGAAGCAACAGTGAGTGCTGCCACTGAAGGTGAGGAATACAATACTAGAGCAGCAGCAGGCAGATAGCAGAAGAGAGAGGAAGCCAGATACTTTTTCTTATCTGCAGAAGTGAGCCTGGAGCTGGATCTCCCAGAGAACATGAAAAAAAATCACTTCTTTTTTCTTTTTTCTTTTATTTTTTTCTCAAAATATTCAATATGATTTGAGTACAGAAAGATCACTGGAACAGTAATATAGAAAATCATATTTAAATTTAGTTATTTTAGATTGAAATGGATGGCTTGGAAAGAGTTTGTTTCAAATTGTTGTATGCCATCTGTAAAATGATTACATATGCATAAAAAAACCTTAGGGGAAAAGGAAAAAGAGAGAAGAATTGACCAGTGGAATCCCTTGTGAAAGTATGTTTAAAAATACTGAGGTTTAACACAAACCAAAAGAAAAGCCAGGAAATTCTAACTTAAACCTAACAACTCCATCCTGAACCCATGCTGCTGAGAAAAATAAAAGGAACAATGCTGAGACTTAGAACAGATCTGCAACTTAAACTGAGCTTCCTGATTCCTCTTCTTTTGTTAAACACTTCTAATGTTAACATTAAAATAAATAGTTAACTGCATTTATCACTGCTCTTTATAAATACTAAGTTTTTCAGCCTGAACATAGGGTAGGTCCATTTGCTGCAGCCAAAGCGCCAGGTTTAAGCACTTTTCATGATGCTTCTTGTGTAAACAAACATCAGTGAAGCCTTGTGAAGGTTCAATTTTATGGCAACTACTTAATATGGTTCCATACTAGAGTAAATGAGGATTTTTTTCAGGTCCTCCCCTTGGGATGAATTTTCATTTTGTAAAAATGTATACAATTATTGAATAATCTTACATGTATGTCAAAATTCTAATTATTTCTACTGTGAAAAGGATATATTTTTATTATTTGTTGCAATTAGAAATTACTGAATGTTGGCATTTTCTTTTCAGTTGTTACTAATTTGCTTCTTGATCGTGTATATGCTACAGGCACATTTATTATGCTTCTGCAATGTGCTTATTTGGGCTATATATATGATATTTATAATAATACTATTTTGTGCAGTATTTGTTTTCCTTTCTAATTTTATTGCCATTCAGGACTTGTTTTTTAAAAAAAGAAGCTTAAAGCTTGCTCGGTCAGATGAAATGTGTATTGTAAAAGTGTTTTGTAAAAATGTTTTGTAAAAGTGAGACTGTTCATGATTATATTCTACTTCAGCAACAACTCCCACCCAGGTAGAAGATAGATGTAAGCCACTATTCTTTTGCCACTCAACAAGAAGCAACACTATTATGTAGTATGAGTTTCCAAATTCCAACAGCACACTGCAGCTTGTATTTTATTTTATCAACTAAATACATTTACATACATTTACCAAAGTTCACATCATTTCCATCAGTAAACAGAATGCAGGAAATGACCAAACCATATTCATCTGAATTATCTGCTGAGTTTTCCCCTCAAAATCATCACTGTCCCTTCCCACAAGGCATGGACTGCTTTGATGGCTCTTTCCTTGAGGACATATCCATATAAGATAGTTTTTAATTGTTCCTTGATCAACATTTAAGATCCTGAATATTTATCTGCTTCACTCACTGATTTTTTTTAAAAAAACTTGTTTTTCTTCTAATTTGACCACCTGTTTGCTATTATGCTGAGTTCAGTGTAGGTCTCAGCGAAAACATTTCTACTGTTGGCTGACCAAATGGACACTGGTTGTATAACAGCTGAAGTTTGATAGGTGTGGAAGATGAGCCTGTGGAAAATGTGGCAATGTGTTTTGCAGACTTAAAAAAGGGAAAAAAAAAAAAAACCCAAAGACAAAACAGTGCTTTGTTCAAAAGCAGGCACTCTGTCAGGTTTAGTATTATTATTTATAGTTTATTCTGATGGGCAATGTATGAATATTAAGCATAAGACAGGCCCTTTACTGTAATCAAAGCAGAAGAGAGAGCCCAGAATGCACCACTGGGGGTACACAGCATTTCAGCTTTGGAAAGAACTGAGTAGTTAAGAATGAGGCTAAGTAGGGACATAGAACTGAGCATAGGAAACAAAGCAAATAAAAGATAAGGGCATATGTGAAAAGACTGTCAGAGGATGGGAGGAAACAGGAGAAATTTGAAGCTAAAAGTCTATTTGCTTAGTGAGAGAATCTAGTCAAAACCATGAAAGATTCAGCCAAAATCATCATCAATTTTGTTTGTTTTATTAGGTTTTCTTTGTCAGTAAGTATGAGCAAATTTCCTCAACTGCTATACTGAAAAACAATATTTTCAGATTCAGAAGCCTCATATACATCTGTTATACCTCCAAGTGTGGAATAAATATGATCCAAGGGTGGAGGAAAGTTCCACAAAGAGAGAAGAGAAATTATACATTCCAGAAGTCTTTTAAAATATCGTAGTGGCATCTAGTGAGCAAAGCATCAGTTTCAATTGGGAAGAAATTCAAATGTGGTCTTGAGCACTGAATTAGCTAGAAAAACAACTCAGATAAGTTAAAAACACCTCCAGCAATTAAAAGATGATTCAGAGTTCTGACCAGAAACTACATCACATGAAAGATTAATGTGTAGGTTTCACCATAATAAAGAATGTAAGAAATGGAAACATTCCTGGACCACATTACTTCTGCTCTGCCAGCAAATTAAACTAAAGAAAAAAAAAGAATAAAACAAACTCCATCTCCTCCAATTTCCAGTGGCTTATTTTAGTAACTTCTCTCCGCCTATATAGAGAAAGAGGACTATATTTTCACAGATGGAAATAAGTGACTCTCTTGTGCCAGGATTTGGCAACTGCTGCCCCATATTGGAAGATTTGGGAACTCTAACTTCAGCATATTTTGCAAAATGTATATTATATACAGCATAGTTTGTCTTGTAAAGCAGCAACGTGTTCAAGTGAAGGGAAATGATTTGCATACCAGTTTGGAGAAAATTCTACAACAGTGGCAAGTATTGATTCAGATCTCTTTCTCAAAACACCAACGTGTTAGTACAGATATTTGCATGACCTCAAAGCTAAACATGAAACAATGTAGTGAAACTGCAGTCTTCCTGAGAATTTTTATTGATCCCTGGACATTTGGAGCTCTGAAGCTGCAGACCCACCCAGTTCTACATGAATATATAAAATTATTCCTTGCTTGTGTATTACAGCACACTGATTGAAAATGCTCTTTTCAGTCCCACCATATTGACCATATTATACACACAGGTGAATTAAAAAAAAATTGCAAAGCAGGTGCCATAAGAAAGCCATGCTGCAAAGAAGTACAAAACTGCTGGTGGGGCTTAGGACTTGCTTGAGGTTCAGATTGCAATTATATTCCTTTTTGCAATAAACTGGAAGGATATATTGAAAATAAAGAAATACTGCTATGCTGTAGCAAAATAGTGTAAAGAAAATTTTGATGTGTGTTCTGTCAGTGATTCTCCTGGTATTTAACAAACAATTTATCAGCTGCTACTCACACAGAGAAAATCTAAGACATATATCAGCTATTTCCTCAGGCTCATAACACAGAGTTTTGGCAAATGTGGAATCAAGTCCCATTTCTGCTTTCTCCTTTTGTACATAAGCATGACAGTGGTTGACCTGGCAGCTCATCCAAACTACCCCATCCAAACTGAGTTGTGATATTGATTATTTTTCTAGCTCTTAGTTTTATGTTTTTATTGTATCTACTGTGTTTCAGCCCTCTTTTCTTGGAGTGGGAGAAAAGAAAGCAAGAAATTAATACAGAAAAACA
The DNA here is from genome assembly GCA_013396995.1 of Dicaeum eximium. NCBI lineage: Eukaryota > Metazoa > Chordata > Aves > Passeriformes > Dicaeidae > Dicaeum > Dicaeum eximium. The sequence continues at coordinate 1,505,522 of VWZP01010350.1, read as the reverse complement.
AAAAAGAAAAGGCAGGGAAACTTCAAACATATCAAGTTACCTTTCTGGTTTACATCACTAGATGTGTTATCATTTTGCTGAAGCCCTGCATGTGAAGGACCCCCTTTTCTTCCAACCCTGGGGCAATACCTGAAATATAGGGCACTTCTATGAGTAGAATGCACCTTTGGAACATTTTGGATAGGTATTCTGGAATTTCTCATTTCAATCAATTTTGAAGAGATTTCAAAATATAGTTAATGAGATTGCCTGTTCAAAGTAACAGAAGCTCCTACATTCCCCAGGTGAACGTGGAACTGTAAACCTGGAAAATTGCAGACTTGTTAACATACAAATACTAAGGACAATATCTGTGCCTTAATGAGATCATTAGGAGTTTTTGTTACCACAAAAGATATTCTGAAAAGCTTAATGTCAGTGCTATGCAATGACAAAAAAAAACCCCAACTTGCTTTGGATGTGTAAACCTGAGACTGTTAAGCAATGAGAAAGGAGTAATGCAGCTGCTGTTATTCTCAACACTCATAAGGCAAGTACTTGGCTATACTTGTGTCTGTACTTTGGGGAGGATATCAAATCCTGGAGTTCAAAGGAGGGTCACAGAAATGATACAGGGCCTGGAAAACAAGTTTTCTTAATCAAGGCTTAAGGAGAGCTGCTTATCAGATAAGCTCAAGCACAGATTACAGGCACACGCAAGGAGAAATTCTGGAAAATAAGAAGAAGCCTTTCACCCTTTTTGGCAAGGACTTTGCAGGACTCATTTTTCCAATATTAACAGTAAAATTCAATTATTAAACATGGCATTAATGAAGATGATTAAACATAAAGTCAGAGACTACAGTATTGAGTTTCCAAGGTTGAAGTAACTCTTTCTAATAAAATTTTTGTTCTCATTGAACTTTAATGAAAATTTCTTTGCCATATTATTCCACAGGTGAGTATGCTGATATAGATGCAGAGGTAGTGAGAGGAAATTAAACCAAATGGAAGTGCAGTCTTTTTAGATGTCCAAACTGATGGACCTGCATCTCCTACCTCTCCTTACCTTTGGCAAAGCTGTAGATGTTGCACGCTCATGCTCAGAGGCTTCAATCCTTCACACTAAAGCCAGGAAGATTTATCTAATTTCTGCTTTACATATTTTAGCATATTTCATATTATTACCCTGCTAATTTGTCCAAGTTGTCAACTTTCTCCTACAGAGGGGGGATAGACTGTAGCACTGGAATGGGTAGACCAGAGGAGTTATAAGTGCCCCAGCCCTGGAAGTGTTCAAGGGCTGGATGCAACTCTGAGCAATCTGTGCAAGATGTTCCAACCCACAGCAGGGTTTGGAACTAGATGATCTTCAAGGTCTCTTCCAAACCAAGCTGTTCTATGATTCTATGATTTAATGTTTTTGCAGATCCTCTTTCATGCAGCTTTGCTCCTGAGAATCAAAACCTGTGCCACTGCTGTGAGGGAGCAGGTGAGATCAATGACAGTCAGCACTGGCAGGGCAAGGTCAAAGAATTCCTTACCCTGCTGTACTCCCTGTCTCTTTACACGCACCTTTTATGTCCCACACAATGCAAGATACATTTTGAGCAATGACATAATTGAGCTGAGCTCAGAAATTTTCTCTCTGGATTAATGAGAGCATGCCCACATAAATGGATGAAGTGCAGTAGGGTTGGCAGCAATTCCTCCATGGATGTTTTGAGCATGGGCTGAATCCAAGGTGATTCTGCCATTTTATAAATCCTTATGTCCTTATGTAGCTGTTGCAGAGTAGCAGTGATTCATGACTGACTTGCTTGATTGCAGAAGTCATCAGGCAAACTTTGCAATGCCACTGTATTCAGACCAAGTAAAGAAATAAGAAATTTAGTGAGTGAAAACACAGGCATCCTTGCCAGGTGTTTATGGAGAGCCAAGTAAAGAAACAGGATACCAAGCCCCTCCTGTACTAGTCTAAAGAGCAGATCCTGGCTGTGAAAAGCAGTTGCTTTTTTCCCTCCATTTTTTGTGTGATGCAACCAGCTTGCTCTAAAACACACTCTGCCAAAGTCCCTGTAAAATTAACCAAAAAGCTCCTGAGCACACATCTCCTCTCTCAGCTCTGAAATCATGCAGGTTGCAGGCCTCACTTTGCTTCCTTTAAACCAGAGAAAGTGGACATGGCAAAGGTCAGTTGAGTCAGCCAGTCTGTGTTTGTGAACAGGAGGCAATAATTCAACAGTTATTGAAAGGATGTTGAAACAGTAAGGTGTAAATTATTTGATTGTGAAACCAGTGATGGTCTGCCAGCTCTTAGGCAAACTCTGTCCTAATTTACAATGCCCAGGCAGGTCCAAGGCATGCCTGCTGATTGTTGACCCCAATGGTCCATTTCATTGCTTCAGCAAAACATAAATTAATTTTTTAAATAAATAAATAGATAAATACATACATTTTAAAAAATCTACTACTCTTTAAAATCTCGGCTTTAGCTTTGGCCTCAGGGAGTTCAAGCTGCCAAGGGAAATCCCCCATGGGCTCCATCCACTGGGGAAAATTTCCAAACCCCTTAGACAACTGCAGTTTTCCAGTACCTGTTTTGATTCTTCAAAGAGTACCTGAAGTCTCAGTAGTGTTCCTCTCTTTCCAGTCCAAAGATACAGACCAATGAGCCTGACAGTACTCTGAGAGAACAACAATGCTTATGCTTCCTTAGCTATCTTTGTTAAAGGGATTTGTTAAAACTTTTTCCAGACTACTGTTAGGCATCATTCAAGTTTGTAATCTCTGTGAAAAGTCAAATACTGTACCATATAAATTGAATTACTTGGTGAAATGTGATGGATTTCACAGTGGAAACACTGAAGTTGTTTTAATTTGTTTCTTTTCATCTAACGTTCTTTGTTGCTTTAATAGTCTAAGAAGACAAAGCAAAAAAAAGGTCACAGCTGAAGTGTGAGAGGGACTCATAACTGATAACTTTTTGAAAGCTATCACAGGGAGTCACAGGAAGATTGGAAGGGCTGATACTTGGAAAAATACATATAAATAACAGTACATGACAGGAGGTATCTCCTTAGGCTCCTACTCACCTTTCAACTTCTTTTATTAATTACTGCATAATAGTCTCACTCCGCAGAGCACTTCCCTCACTCTTAGAATCATCATCAGCATAGCTTCCAGAAAATGTCAGCTGAAAGCCAGCAAGGAGGTCACAAGACATGTAAATTCCCCACTCTATTCAAAGCATAGGATAACATTTTTATTAATAAACATTATGACTATTGAATAGTTAAATTATCCTACTTTCATCTCAATCTTTCTAATTTTTCCTCCCTCTTTCCTTCTCTTCTTTTTGCAGCCCCTTTTTTTTTTTAAGCACTGGGAAAATTTTAGAGTATATCACTCAAACCAAAATTGCTGCTTTACGAAATCAGTTTCATGGACTCATAAGGGAAGATTTGAAAAGAAAAAGCTGCAAAACTCAATATTTCATAGAAATTAAGTAAAGTTATCCTTTTTCTCTTTATTTAATAGGTAAATCTCAATTTCTTTCTTCCACACTCAAGATTTCAACGTTGTGCTACATCATAAGGAAAATAATGGGGGAAAATTAACATGAGCAGAAAATTTCAAATAATTTTGTGCCTAAGTTCAAATATGGAGAAGAAGTTTCACAATGACTAAGATAAGATCAGTGACCTGAGATACTACTTATCACACTTCTGTACATGACGGGGATTTTCTTATTGTTACGAACCAATACTTTGACAAACAAGGGAGTGTTTTTATCCTAAGTACAGAACCACAAAGCCTCCCAACCATGTTAGCCTTTTCCAAAAGACAGTGGGTAGAATCAAGACTAGACTGCAGGACCAAACATGAAATGATGGCTTGCTTCATTCCCAGAGTTTTAATGCATGGAGATGACAGCCTCTTCACAAATGCCTTAGATGGTGCTACCAAGCTCCAGGGCAGAAAAAGAAAAAAAATTAAAGAATGGTTTAATCAATGGCACTAGTATTCATGTCCTTTGATATCATAGCAGTTACCCACAGATATTAAAATTCTAGGATTGTGTAAGATTTTCCATGGATTATCCTTGTGGTTTCCAGCAACAACCACATTCACAGGAGTCTCAAACAATGCTCCTACTGGAGACCTGTGGTGGACAGAATTGACTGACTACTACCAAGTCACTTCCTAGTTTTAGTTTCTGAAACATGTATTTTACTTTTCAGCAGATTGCAGAGTACACTGGCACCAACAAAGCTGATAATTTAGTTCACTGATTGGAAATAATTGGCAGATATAAAATTCTATGGGTAAAAAATAAGACAACAAACCAAGACGGAGATTTAGGAAGAATATAGAAGAGGGCATTTCAGCAGACACTTAACACTAGGAAAGAAAAGTTACTGCAGCATTATGCTGGGATTCACAGAATCCCCAGTTTAATTCTAGCCACTTACCTGCCAAACAACTGTTTTGATTGTCTACAGTTCCTGATCTAAAAGCTCGATCACAGAATAGAATATTTCTGTAAAGTGTTCTGAGATTTTAAAGTGAATATTCAGCATAAAGTCTTACTCCTGTTATAGATAAAGCCATTGTACAGGAAATGTAGTCTATGCATAAATCAGTCACACTTTGCCAAAATTTCAGGTTCTTGTATTTGAAATTTACTGTTTATGGAACAATGCTGTATTTGTAAGGTGGCTGAACAAGAACTTCCTCTGTGGTGTGTAATTTCTATTGTTCACTCCTATTTATTGTAAAGGAAATAGATCATGTTCTACCAGGACCGAAGGTAGTATTAGCTAATAGGTGCCTTTGCTATTGAAGTAATAAATTATCAAGTTTTTACATCAGCTTTACTAAACAAGCAACTCTATATCCATAAGCTGAATAAATGAAACATTGTTTCAGAGGAGAGATTCTGATTCAGAAAGGATTCCAAACGTCATTGCACAGAATTGATAAAAGAAACACTTCTCCTTTTATTACATGATAATATACAATTACACAGAGAAAAAGCACACAGACCTAGATATTTCCACTAGATTATTGACCAGAAATAGTTGGGAAACAGCTGGAACATCTCCATTTATACTATCCCTCTACTTTTCATCTTAAAATACATGCTCCTATTTGTATCTCATTTACACCCCTTAGCAAGGCAGTGGATGCAAAAACAAAGTCCTGAATTAAATCTGCTACAGTTTACACACTGACTATGATTCTTTTTTACTCTCATTCTTTGGCCAATGTAATTTTATTTCCATGCAACGTATTTGTCCCTTTGGCACTTTAGAGAGAATCCAAAGGACTAACCTTTTACTGTTGGGAAGCAGCTAACATTTCTGCCAGTGAGCTAAAGCTGGAGTATCCCTTTGTCATGGCCAGATTTATGGCATGGATCAAAAACTATATAAAGCTGTGTTGCATCCTGCCATTAAGGAGAATTAATATTTTCAGTGGTATGTTAACCAAAGTTTTTCCAGTGTCTCTCGTTAAAAGCAGATTGTTGACTTTTCATCCTGGCGTGCCAAACATTTTCACTGAAACCCTAACACGACTTTCATCTTATAACCATTATTTCTTAATGGACTTGGGGCAGTGTACGGGAATGGATTTCCTTTTCAGCTCAGTGCAATGGCCCATCATTAGTGTGCTGGGTCTTGGAGAACCATTACACATGCAAACATTTAAAGTATTTCCAGGGTAACTACTTTTCTTTCCTGAAATGCAATTCATGTTTTATCTATTATATTTAAGGAACATTTGGTCACATTTCACTTTTCAAGCATCTCTACTACGATCATTTCTCATTCTGCTGTATAGTAAAAGTCATAATGAATGAGATCATGCACAAAAACAATTTTTTATGGAGAGGATTTTCTAGAACTTTCCCCTCATCTTGGGCAATAAATCTGTCTCTGAGTCTCTGAAAACCACGAAGCCCAAATGCTGACCATTTGACAAGAATACAGTATGACGAGATCATCCCCCACTTATTTCTTATTATTGGGTAGATAATAGCATTCATATTTGGCAAATAAAAAAATAATCTGCTGTTTGCCCTTTCAGTGCTTCTATTTTTAATGATGTTTCTATTCATCCCTGCTTTCCTACTGGCGTTGCCCTAATATATGTCACCAAACAGAACTCACTAGCTTTGCAGGAATGTTGGTTTTGTTTTTTCCAAGCTGACACATGCAGTGTCAACTGCTTTCAAAAGCTGTCCATTCCTCCTGTTAAGCCCTCTCATTCCTAATATGTACTTCTAAAGATTCCTTAACAATTACATACACAGATGCAGTTTTGGAAACTTTCAACCTTTGACGGTATTTTGAATCATGGCCCTATTGGCAGCAAATGAACTCAAAAGTAACAACCCTGCAGCGTGATACTATCAGTTCTAGGAAGCTGTGTAATATTTATATGTCTTCATTCAGACTTTATATCAAATGTAACAGGCTTTGCAACCTTCATTAAGATAAGCTGGCACCCAGAGGTTACCATATGTTCCTCTTTTTAGACTAGTATTTAAGTGCAGATGTATATTTATTTTTCCACTCTACAGTCCTCCCTGAACTTTTCTTACAGCAAAGCTAATGAAACCATTGCTTTAATCCCCGCTGGCCTTCAGGGCACATCATATGGTCCTTACTATTTAAGAATTCTTTTTTTGTGTGCTTTTTATTTCCTTACTTCTGCAGTATTTATAACATCTCAGTTTAAGAGGTTTTGCTTTTTCTATGGGCGTGGGGAAACTAAAACGTTCAGTATCACACTGAAGGTGGAACTGAAGCCAAACTGCCTCAGTCAGATGCTGAACAGTTCTTCCTCCATGCTTCCCCATTTGCCCAGCATCTTCTCAATTTGTGGAGCTGTACAGGATGGCCATCATTAACAGCCTTGTCTGACATTTTTAAGTTGGGGTGCTCACCATTCCAATCCAAAACCCTTCTTGTATTCCAGCAATTGTTTATTTAGACAACATAGTTACTATAAACTTCCAAATACTGAATTCAAGGTTATTAAGGCTCTGCAATAGACACTAGCAACCTTCTTTATAGCAGATCAATTAGTGTGAAATTTCTATTATTTCTCTTTTGCATTGTAATTTTTCTGCATTTTCTTCAGGCCTAAGACAACCATTTGAATTAGTGAAAGCATCACATATGTGATGGGTGATTTTTAATGAATATTTTTATAAGAAACTTACCTCAAATCCTTTGAACTATGGACCTCTTTCAACTGCCTTGAATGACTCATGTAACCTTTAGTCAAAAGAGAAGTGTAGACCATGCTGGAGGCTTTAAGACCTCCAAAATATCAAAGCTACAGATTTGGCCCCATTTTTTTCATTTTTGCTTTCTGTAGTGGATTAATTCCTCGGTGCTTGATACTAGTCTATAAGATTAGACTTTTATACTATGTTTTATACTGCAGCAAATCCCACTGAACTCATTCTGGTTTATGCTTCTTCTTAGAGGAGACTATTATATGTAAGCTGAATCTCTTAACTATATCAAATCCAATATAAACACCCTCTTTATAAGACACACCTCACCCTAATGCTCAGAGTGGAACTCCTAACAAAAATTATAAATGGAGTGCTTTGTTCTGGCATTTAACTCTTTCATTTCTAATATCAAATCACAGTGCTTAAGCTGTTTTTATTTTTCACTTGAAAATAAATATTAAGGGAAGTCGTAACTTAACCCATATGATGTCTTTGAGGAAATCTGGGAGAAGATTTTAACAAGAGAAGAAATCTTATGATGTGACTTCACCAAAATTTTGAGGTTTTTAATCTCACTTTTTGGAGGGGTGTCTGGGAAGGAGTGGGGGGAGGGGGAATGTGCTAAAACTTTGCTAATTGTTGGAGAATTCAAACCTGTTTTCATTTATTTGAAATTATTACATAATGGAAGTGGGACGCTATAATTCAACCCAAATGGATGACTTCAATAAGCGGGTGGAAATGATTCAGTACATTAAAGAGAAGCTGTTTCAATAACAAATCTTTATTATAATCAGGAGTGAAGTGGTTAATTTAAGTTTTTACTGAAAAACAGGCTGGCAAAAATGTTTCCAGGGATGTGGGGATTTTTTTCCTTTTACTCAGTAGGGGTTTGGAGAGGAGGTTTGGAAGGGAAGGAGGGCTTTGGTTCCAGGATCCCCGCATTCCCACGAGTTCCATTAAGGAAGGGGGAAGGGCTTCCTGCTGAGGCAGCCATCTGCAGCTTTCTGTGAACAGCAGGAACCAAAGGCCTGGTAAAAGGAGAGTAAACCCAGGGTGACAATTTTGTCTGCAGTCAAAGTCAGAATGTGGCTGATTTTTTTATTATTAGTCATGTTGTTACTACTATTATTATTAAGGAGAAGGGAGGGTTTCTCTGGCAGACTTAGAAGGCCTATAATGGAATATTAATTACAAGCAAACAATAGGGTTAGAGGCAGAAAAGTGTCTAGCACAAACACGCCCTGTCAGCCTCTCCTGGAATGCGCCATCGACAGCAAGCTGGGATTGTCATCATCCAAGCTACTGTCACTCCACTACAAACTATCTGAAGTCCATAGATGCATGTCTGAGGTCCCTTAAATTATTGCTTTCTAGGCTAGAGTAAATTAGACCTGGATTTTTGTAAAGTGCTGTCACTTAATACCTATTTTATTAAGGTTATTTTTATGCCCATAATTTGAGGGTAACACATCTGTTATTTCCTCTACTGCCTGGCTTTGGTGAACATTGCCGATGGAAAGTAACAAAGAGTGACACTGGAAAAAATAACAAGGGTGTTTTAACTTCCAACATCTGGAGAAAACAATATTAAGGAAACAGGAACAAATAGGTACAGTAGCCTACAAAGCAAAAGTCCGCTTTTTAACAACAGTGCATAGTTCATACAGTACAGTAGATTTTTATTATTTTAGTCTGGGCAAGCTAATACAAAAAATAAGGTTGAAAAATCTCATTAAAGAAGCAGCAGTTCCAGCTCTTGTTTAGGTCATCCTAATGCCAAAACCCCAGGTACAAAGGGAGAGGAAAAAAAAAAGCTACTAATATCCCTTCCAGAAAAGACTTTCAAAATTCCATCTCAAAAGCTTCCTGTTATGTAGTTTTCTATAAAGTTTTATCACTGCTACATATATGTCCCTGGCTGCTACCTACACAGATGCAGAAAATTCTACTGTGTCTTATGGAACTTAAAGCTGAATTAAGTATTCCTGTGGAGTGATAAATATCAAGATTAAGAGACCAGTGGTCATTTTTTGAAAAAAAAAAAAAAAAATCAGTCACAAAACCTCTTAATATTTGCATTTGCAACATTGAATATAGCAAAATAAATCAGAAAATATATCAAGTAATCCTTTAGGGAAAGAGCTGAATTTACCATAGAAATATCTGCCTGGAAATAACACATTTAAATACTAACTTTTTCTTTTTAAATTTGATAGATTTATTTTACAATGTACATTCCTAAACCCTCCCATTTGTTGTCTGAATTCCTGTTTGTGACCTTGGAATTCCAAATTTATTATGTCATCCTCTGCCTTTTTTTCCAAGGGCATTGTATTAGAAAATGAAAACAGTATGAAAACACCTCCCTGTCCCTGAAGACCCTCTCCTTTTCTCCTGTTAACAAGTATGGCCTTAGAAAATTTTGTTTTTTAAATTAAAGGGTAGCTTATACTTACAATACTTTGTAAAATAAAGGTCTTGCTTTGTTTCACAAACATTAAGGAATGGGTGTAGCAGAAGCTGCTCATTTCTAGCTACTGTTTTGGGGTATAGAGATTTCTGTCTTTATTTAATTTTTTTTTGTTTTAAGGAAACAACAGATAAGACTGCTGAAAGAGTTCCTGCCTTTCTTCTTTTGACTCTGCAAAAGTAGGCTTCAGCTTTCAGTGGCACATGATTATTTCAGCAGTTTTCCTCATGTAAAGGCTACATGTAAGCAAAGATTGTTTCTCCTGCCAGTAATGAGAAGTAGATGGGTGATGGTTAAGAACAGGTGCCTGTAATGGTTGGACCACTTTTTGTGACAGCAAAAGCCAGAGGAATTTTTTTTTTTTTTTTGCCACCTAAACAGAAGATGTATTTTTGGTTCTCAGCATACGTGCCCTGTGTCAGTAAAGGACTCCTGTATTGGAACAACTTTGGTTTCCATGCAAAGCTAAAGGTACTAAAGGTAGTTTTTCTGTCTGGATGCTTGAAAGCAAGTCCAGGCACAGTGAAATTACTCCAGCTCCTGGCTGAATATCCCAACCAGGCTGCAATATGACAGGTTGCAGTGCAAGAGAAATCAGTCATGAGAAATTCCACTTACAAATGATATCTGATTAAAACCTTAGTCCAATGTAAAAGCTGACATAATGAATGGCAGCCTAACCCTGAAAATCCTCCTTATTTTAACAGGTATTACAAATGCTCAACACCTCACAGGATTAAGTTCAAGGGCAACTTTAAACACAGCTTTTCCTTCACAAGTACTAATCTTTCTAAAGAAACTTTGGGATCCAAACACACAAAAGTCAACTTTAAAAAATATTTGTCTGCTTTTAAGACTACCAACTTAGACCATGAGGTATGTACACTCCCAAGAAGAATACAAGAATGTGTTTCTATGTTTAAATTATAAAACACTGTTTTCCTCAGATGAGGCTGTAGATGTAAACCAGTTTCCCAAAGCAGAAACAAAACTGCTAAAGCAGCATCAGTGTTATACCACTTTACAATAAAAGCTCGAAAACCCGGAAATAACCCCAAACAGCTACATACAACCTTGTCTAAATAACTTTGCTTTTAAAAGTTCTCACAGCCAACATGATTATTTTGAAAGAAGATAATTTTCCTATTTTTTTTTTTTCCAAAGCTGCTAACCCACATTTGGAGAAGTTTTCCTTCTGGAAATACACCAGGCACTCTCACAGAATTTAAGATATTGAATGTCAAAATGTTGATTTTTTTTTTTTCTTGAATACGTTTATAAAGGCTTCATCTGTGATTGCTCTATATCATCTGTTGCAGGAAACACCTTGAGTTTCAGTGGATTGAAAACACAGTAGGCATTATTGATGAAAGGTACAACATCTGTTTAAATGGCATCTAGGGTTTTTCAGTTCGTTAATAGTTCAATAGCTTTAGCTATCAGAGAAAGGCAGTACCTGTGGGTAGCACCTCAGAAAAACTTGCAGGCATAGTATAAGCATTCATAAATGAGTAAAATTTATCACTGAATATATGGGTCTCAGGAGACCTCTTTATCACTTAAGTCCTCAAAGTAAGGCTCCAGTGGGAATTTAAAAATGTGTGGGCTTTTTTCCAGCCTTGTGAGGTGAATTATACCCAGTGAAACTACAGATATGCCTGTGCAGACAGGTGCAAGCCGTTCCCTCAATTCCTCTGTGTCTCTGGTCCCAGCTGGCTGCAACCCAGCTCCAACCCAAAAGCTACACAAGCACGTTCTCTGAGAGGTACAGTTATTGGCTTGGGCACATTCAGCCTTCAAGCATTCCAGCTAAGAATCTACCAAATAGGTCCTGAAGTGAGCTTCTAGTTAAAGCTGTTTAGTATGCAGAACACTTAGAAATAAAATTATGAACATTTAGAAATAAAATAATTCCTTCAAACATTAAAAAAGCAAACATACAGACAGGTATAGCAATATAAATGGCCTTAAAAATATATTGCAGAATCATAGACAATCTACAAGGGTCATTGAAGTCCAGCTCCTGGCCCTGCACAGGACTCCCCAGGAATCACACCATGTGCCTGAGAGCATTGTCTAAACCCTTCTTGAACTCTGCCAGACTCCTGGGGAGCCTGTTCCAGTGCCCAGCCACTGTCTGGGTGATAAACACTTTCCTCATATCTACTATAAACATTCCCTGACACAATTTCATGCCACTCTCTTGGGTCCTGTCCCTGATCACCGGGGAGGAAAGATAAAACTGTTCATTGAGCGTTATACTACATTTTTTAAAAATGTGAATTTGTAAAAGAAATGAGGTCAAGTGATCAGAATTTTTTTTTAATTCTGATATCCTTCCTCATTTGTAATATCTGCCATAAAATTAAGTGGAAGAAGTAAATGAAGAAAAGAACATTGTGCCGCTTTACTGACAGTTTTTGTACTACCAAAACATACTATCCTGCATTTTTTTAATATTTACTGGGAATTTACCAGTCCAAATAGTACCCAATGACCCTAATTCAGTAAAGTGCCTAAACATGTATTTAAGCATTTTTCTAATGTGTTGAATAAAGCAAAATCTTAAATTAAAGCATATGCTTAAGTCCTGTGCTAAATGGGAACATCACTGTTCACATAAATTGCAGTTGCAAGGCATGCAATTTTCTACAAATTATTCTGAAATTATTCTGAAATTATTCTAAAAGCTATCACAGAAATCTGAGTAATTCATAATATTAGAAAGTCAACAGGAAGACCAGTATCTGTCAACTGGTGTTTGGAGCAAACTATTGATTCCCAAGTGGAGCAAGGTTAAAATGTTATAGCAACAAGATCTGGCATGATTTTTCAAAAACTTACAAGCAAGGGAAATACACCAGGGAATGCACCCAGGGAGCATTAGGCCATGCTTCTGAGAAGGCTGGATTTAAGGGTAGAACTCTGAGGAAATCACAAAGAAAAAAGTCATATGTCTTTCAGTCCCCAAGGATCTGCTTATGAATTTATAGCCAAGGATGTGAACCTCTAGGTTACTTGTGCTTCAGATCTGTAAGAAACTTTTCCTTGTTAACTCTTCCACACCACAGATAACAATCCTCTTCATAAACTAGTACTCTGCTCTTTCTATCAAATGTATAGCAAATAAAATAATTATTTAAAAAAAGAGAGAGAAAATCAGCCTTTATTAATCATGAGGAAGAAGGAATAGTGTCAAAACAACTTCATTCCCCTTTGTTTTCCAATCTGATTTTGAAAGAAAATGAGATAAGCTAAGGGAAAAAAACACTGAAAGGTTTCCGAGCTGAATCTCATCGGCTCAGCACCAATCAAGGAGAATTTTCAAGAGCTGTGACAGATGTGATGGAACTGTACAGTGCAAAAGAAATAGAAAATATTTACTAACCCAAAGACTGTTGTCCACTAGTGCTCTCAACCAAGACACAATGTCTCCCCTCTCATGTTTCAGTGTGATAAAAACTCATTTAAGGAATAAACCACAAGAAAGGTAGGGGTCATTACTTTTCTGTTTGTATTAGACCTGGCTTCTTCTTAATTTTAACATATGAACCCTGAAACAAATATCCATTTCCTTTGTACCATGGGAAGAGGAGGCCTTTTCAAGCACAAAAAGTAATTGAAAAAAGATATTTTCTGGTTTTAATAAGAACTAAGCCAACATGATATAAAAACCCTCTATGTTTTGCAACACCTGTCACAACTTCAAAGAACGTGAGAAGTGGCTATTGCAAAAAATAACAGGTGTCAGCCTAGAGATGTGAAGTCCAATATGTGGCAGAAGCACAGCAATTCAGGCAATTGCTGTTAATAGAACACACAACCCAAACTTTCCTCAAAAAGTAAAACAAAAAAAGCCCCTTGTGACCCACAAGTCAGAGGGGATATTTTTAAAACTCTACATGTTCATATTATCTCATAAGTAATATATCATTGAAATATGCAAAGGGATTCAAAAATAGATTGGAACAAAACTGAGGTTAAGAAACCAAGCATTCAGGGCCAGGAAAGAGAGAAACAAATACTAGCGTTTTAAAATACAGCCTTGCAAATGTTGAGAATTGATGAAAACAATGCAAAATGGATCATAAGCTAAACACTGATAGAGAGTGCATGATCTGGGAAAGATTTGCTCTCCCAATATTAATTTTCCTGGTCATAAGGGCTGTAGATATGCAAAAGTCTGTAAACTAATACAATCTGATACAATCCTGAAAACTGGATAGAGTTCTCTGGATAGGTCCAAACGAGAACATAGGGAGTGACAGAAACATTGGAGGCATTACAGAACTGACACTAAAAACAAATTACAAGTTAACTGCAGTTCGCACACAAGGTCCTGCCTTTCAACACACTGCAGATAAAAGGACTATAGCTGAAATCCCCGGATGGCTCATTTATTATACTTTGTTTATGACTTCATAGTTTTTCGTGTATTGCCACTAAAGCTCTGCTAAAAGCAGGCATTGAAATTTTTGGGGGGGTTAACAATATAAAATTTCTTTTTCCTTCTTTTCAAGTACCCAAGAGGGACAGAGAGAGCAACATCCGATTAGTAAGCACGTTTCCCCTGTGATGCTAACTGTGAAATATGTGGCTGGCCCTGCACATAACAAGGAGTGTGCGCATGGAGCATAGAAACACACTGGATTGTTTGAAACATAGCAACAGACTGGGTTAAAGGGTCCTCCCTCACTGCTACCTAATTTAGCTTATTGAGGATTATTCATGGTCTGAGCCCCCTGAGAAGCTGCTGTGGTGAGTCACAACAACCCCATATCCGGTGTAGTTGCCATCATGCTATTGGATATGGGAATAGAACATCTCTTGCTTTACAGATAGACAGATGTGCATTGGATGTGGGGTTTTCAGGAGGGGTCAAGTGATTTGGACATTTTCTCTCATTTGTTATTAACATGCCAGGGGAGCCTATCTAAAAGTAGAGCAAAGTCATTAAGATGCTTTGGAGATCCTGGGCCTGAATTTTTAAAAAAAATTCTTCTTAATTATAAGACTGAAGAGTGCGAATCTGTTCCACAGATGAACAACTGTTTGCTTACCATGATTAAGAAAGCAACTCAAACAGTGTTTGGGACCAGTTAAAACCACAAAGAGTACATCTAGAATTAAGGCAGTTTCTTCTTATTTTTAATGAGATACCTTTTTTTCCTTCAGTGCTATTCCAGCATCTCTTTTCAGTTATCACCTTATTTGAGAGAAAATTCTAACGATCCTAGTTTGTTTTGAATATATCTTCTCAGATTGTTGGAATCTTATTTTGGGAAAAATGAATGAGGGCATTCATTGTTTTTTTCTGTCTTACAGGTGGTACAACCTTGACTGCCAGCTGGATGAATGCAAGTAGAAAGTCTTCCTAAGGTATCCCAATCCTGACAGATGTTTTGCTTTTCTTATTCCATGTAGCTCAAAGCAATAACATTCCAGACAATGCTTTTTACTGAATAGGCAGTACAAGATGCTCTCCCAGAACTTAGGGCTGTGCTCAAATTACCCAATTAATTTCATTCTCAGATGCTGAGAACTTAAGGCAATGCCAAATTAGTCAAATTAATTTTGTTCCAAATGTTTAACTGACAACAAAATAACCCCACCTCTGAAATCCATATCTGAGTCAAGGTAGAGAGAATTTTATCAGTATTCTGCAGCATGCATTGCAATTCAAAAACAGTTTTTTATCTAGGTCTTATTTTAAATAATTTAGAAATCCATCTGTTCTATAAAAGCAGAAAGAGTACAGACAATGACATATTTGTTAAGAAACAGTGGTCAAAATCTCCCCAGTTCCTTCAAAAACCCCAGTCAATCCAGTCAATGTTTTTCTTTAAAGTTATGCTATATGATTCAAGCTCTTGAGAATTTAAGTTCTTTGCTTCTTTGCTGGCTTAGCCAGCTCAGTCAGGTCTTTGTCAGCAGCTGGGAAGGATTGCAAATACATTGCTACCAGTTCATTTAGGACCAAATTCTGGTACACTTATTCATGATAGGCAGAAATTTATCCTTCCTGCATTAGTTTTAATAGGAATTCATTGGGAGAAAATGCTGCAGAGGGGCAGTGCTCAGCTGACAAATTGATACATTTATCAAATACCAAACAGGATTGGAGTCTGTAAAATGCAACTCCAAAACAAAAGTTTCGGGTTTCATTGCAGTAGCCAAGAAGGTAACATTTCCTGATCTCTTGAGAGGAATTCTTGGCATCATTTGCAACTTTAGCTTTTTACCTAACAGTACCCTAGAAACTGTAAAATATTCCAATTTTAATGAACAGAAAAAAATACAGTTATGACAAGGGGATAACTGAACACTAGCTCTCTGCTCAGCAGAGTAATACCTCTTGTAATTCTATTTTCCTTCATTAAAGACTTCCTAAGAGTATTTTTTTTCTCTTTCTCTCATGTGTATAAAGAGGAAGATAGACATAAAGAGAAACATTTTACAGAAGAATCATTTGACCCAGGCTCCTCCACAGACCTCGGTGAACCTCCTTGGCAATGAAACAGAGAGGAAACAGGTGTGGGAATGAGCCACGCACACACTTCCCTCAACAGTGGCCACAAAATTTGGACAAAACAGCTAAATCCACTCCTGCAGAAGCAATGTCTGTGACATAAAGTCAATTAGTTTTGTGATAGAATGGCAACAGTTGAGGAACCATTTTGGAAAACAGAAGTGGTGGAAGATGAAGCAATCTTTTTCTAAGGGATGTCTAGGGAGAGAAAATAAGTAAATGCCTTCAGAATCAAAGAATACTGCCTGATAATTCTCAAACTACTCAAAAAGTAGTATCTCATTGCAGCATCTACTGCAGAACACCTGTGATGTTGTAAGCTTGTTAGTCTTCACAGAGGTGCTAAACTCTTAGTTGTGTTCGTCTGTAAGTTATGGAATGCTTTGAGGATCTTTGATCTGTTGTGTATTTCCACAGCGTCTATCAAAATGGAGTCTTGCTTCAAGCCTGGGTCTGCAAATAATGACAAGAGCCAATCTACACCTTTGCCCATGGTCACTGATTCCTAGTTTTTCATTAGCACACCACAAATGGAAGGGTTTCACTTCCATGTAATTCAAAAAGATTGTAAGTGATTTTTCAAAAATATTTACCTACAACTTTCTCTTCTCATGCAGACTGAAACAATGTGCATTATGTTTGATTTCTAGTTATTCTAGTAATTCTGTAAAGTTTTTTGCTTTAGACACCACACAATTTTTTATCAGTGACAGTGTTTTTGTCTTGTTCAGTGTGCTTCTTTAAGTGGTATACAGATGCATAATATTCACCTTTCACTGAAAATTATCCCCATCATCTATGAAGCATAATGCCTAGAAAATGTGTGCTCTTTTTGCTTCTGACCCAGGCACACACTGCAATTTTTAAAATTGGAAAGGAGATGGACCTTCTACACAGATGGTGGTTTCCAAGCCATAAGAAATTAATAGATCAAACTGTGTAATATTCTCTGCATTGCAGAGTTCATTCTCTACATGATGATATTCATCACCCACCCTCTTCCTTCCTCCACAGACTCTCAGAAGATTCACACTATATCCATTTCCAGCACTCCTCTCAGGTTCCCCAGGCAAATGCCAATCAAAGCTTCCTTTGTTGGTGATATGCACATTCCTTCATGAGCTATAAAGGGTAAGTATGTCCCAACTTTCTTCAGGCTATCATAGGCACGTGCAGTATTATTGTCCCGTAGTTTATCTTACCATACCCTTGAGAAATCTCATCATCCTGTTTTCTTTATATGGGCTACAGATGTCTTAGCCAAGCTTCCTCACCACTGAGTCACCAACCAGGATTGTTTACGTCTTCATAATGAGTCACCTTCACAATTTGGCTCATTGTCAATACTTGTGCTGACAGCTTCAGCCGGTCTCTGCTTTGTCTCATTCTCCTTCATCTTGTCAGTGGTACCTGTTGGGGGCACGAACACAAAATGGCTCCCTCCTACCTTTCCTTTTTCTTTATTTATGCCACTTCATGTTCACTGATGTCACTTTCTATCTCTAGATTGACTGCTGTTCCAAAACGCTTACTTTCATGTTGTTCCAAGTTCCTGTGCCACAGGAAGTCCAATTCAAAATTCCTTTTTTGCATCCAAGAATATCAGTTGATCTGCAAAATCTTTATGTGCCATATCTTTGGTCAAATGTCAGAGTGCATTCAATATGTGTCTTTCATCCTCTTAATTTATAAATGGGTATATTGTGAATATTGCAAATATCTATGATGCTTTAGAAGTCATGTTACATTTTTCCATATGATATCTTTTCACTTACTGGATTGTGTAAATGACTAAGAATTCTGATGGCCCAGGAACTTTCCTTTTTGCACTATCTTTTGCCTTAGTGGTTCATTTTATGAATGTTCTGTATTTATTAATTCTTTCCTTTTCTAATCACTGTGTTTAGTATGTCCACTCAGCACCTAACTCCCCCTTAGATCAAAAATCCCTGCAATCAGTGGTTGGCTGGGCTCCCAGAGTTAGTCAGTCTCATTTTCTATTTCACCTTCAGGGTTTCATGTGCTACTTCAGAGTTATTACAGATACATTTCCAGAAACACCGAAATTTTAATATTTTCATTGTATCATTATTTTCTAAATTTACACTGCAAATATGTTTTTCAATTAATTCCTTTCTTTAAAAAAAACCCGAAGAAACATAAATAAAGTACTCATTAAGTTCTCTTTAGGAATCTTTCACAATTTCAGTTCACAATTCTGAACTTGTTCAGAATGCACAAGTTGCATTTGCTTTACTGCATAAAAAACCTTACAGCAACTGAATTGGGATGAGAGGTAAAATACTGCCATGAATTAGAACAGGCTAGGAAACCAAAAACAAAGAGTCAGATTAATAATCAGTTTCCAGGGAAAAGATTAACAAGAAGGTGACCAGAACTGAAACCAGTTTACCAGGGTAGGGGTGGAAAGGCTGGGGTGGGTGATGGTGTAGAATATAAAGATATGAATAAAAACATTATTGTGTTTCATTCATATTAGAAATATAAATAAATAATATCTAAGCTTTTTGCAACTTAATCCATGGAAATGTCACTCCAAAAAGTCCTTTAAGGATTCAGCTAGTAACTTCCAACAGAAATTCTATTTTCATTCAAAACTACACCTTTTGCAGATAGAAACATGGCTTTATCTTGTTTTTAAATACCAAAGTGGTTGTGCAAAGGGCAGAATATCTTTGGAGAGCTCCAAATTCTGTGTATACAAGACGCAGATATTCTAAAACATAAATGAATTCTTTAATTCTTCGACTTTATTTATTGATCTTACCAACAGTTTCTTCGACGTGCTAGCTTTAACCAGACCCACCTACCCACCCCTAGAAAAAGGGGTTTGTGTCCTTTAGTACCAGTTCAGATTAATGGCCAGCCCTATTATCCTGTTTATTTTTAAATCAATCTGGATAAACAAATCCTTCCATTTGTCATCAGTGTTTCTCTTTCTGTAATTAATCCTCTGAGAAGTTACAAATTAAAAGCACTTACTCAGCCAAAATGGAAACTCCGTATAGTAGTTTCTTTCATAAAGCACAAATCAAATATAAATTCACATTTTTTGAATATGGAAATACTTGTAGTGATGAAAGTTATACTTAGCACATGTGGAATGTGTGCTTCATTTTTTTAAATAACAGTGATGCCAGTAACTTCAAGATGATGAAGTTTAATGGGCCCTGGAACCTGCTCAGATCCAGCTGCCCTCAATCCAAATGCTAATGTTGAACTGCAAGCAGGAAAACTCAGAGTCTGAAAGACTCATTGCCCTGGTGGGAAATGCTGTTTGTGCCAGTGAGAGGAGCTGCTGGCTGGTTTATGTGATTGAAGGATTAAGAACACTGGCCCACATGAGGTGCATCTTTCTTGCAGACAGGATTCCACTACTGAGCTCTCCCTGATATTATGACCATTTTTAGATGAGGCCAAAAATAGTGCTGTTTGTATTGCTTGGGATGCCTGAGGTATTAATAAAGAGAGCAATAGACACTGTGCTGAATTCCAGAGGTGAAGAATGATGTAATATGAATTTTTTTTGTTTTCAGATGCTAGACCTAATTTTGGTTCTTTTCCATGTGTGATTCTGGGTAAAACACCTAAAGCTGTAGCCAACTAGCTGTTTGTGCACTCTGACAGGCACAACCATAAAATAAAGCAGACTCTGGGTGGGACAGAGCCAATATCCCAAATTCTGGAGGTTTTCTATTAAGCTGTCATTCATTTATGAGCTCCTGCCTTAGAAGAACTCTCAACAACCAACCAACAGCAACAGAAAAATTGTATTCAGATGAAGGAAAACCCAATTTACCCTGGACTTGGCTACTTTCACAGTATAGGACAAGATAGCCTCAGCCTTGCAGTTTAGTCAAGTGTTATGCTCTCCATCAAAATCTGGGAGGATAACCATCACCAAAATATGGAACTTCTGTATATTGTTGAGAGCTTCAGCATAATTTTTAATTAGAAGATGTGTTTTGAATGTTTTCTCACTGTTAAATAAACCAGACATTTTAAAAACACAAACCCCAAATTATTTATGGGCAAGCCAATGAAATCCCCATTCCAAAACCACAACTACCCCAGCCATGAATGCTGACCTCACCTCTGCTGCTACAACTAATAGGAAAACTGATGCACTACTTAAGCTAGGCATAATTAAGAACATAAGAAGTACGCTAGTGGATCTTTCAATTATTTTGCTAGATATCTGCCAGGGAGAAAGATGCTGATCCTGGTTCTGTTGTCAGATCTAGTAAACAGTGCAATGCCTAAATAAAGCATATGTTAGCATGGAGCCCAATGCATAAAAATGGAGATAACATAAAAATGGAGAGAGTAGAATGCAAAACTGAAACAAAGGGCCAGGAGGGAATTAGCATTATGAACAATTTCACAAGGGATTGATTTTGTTTACTATTTTGATTTATGTGCTGGGTCTAGAACATGGGAGTGCACTGATGGCAATCCAAAGAGGCATACAAGAGGACAAGAAAACCCACTGAAAGAACTGAATATTTGTGAATTTAAATGACACACAGTAGTGAAAATATCGAAACTTGAACTGAAGGCTAATAACTAAAACTTTCATTTGGAAAATATTCAGTAAAGTTGCTCTGGAATCACCAGACAACTGCAGGAGTCTACAAGAGCAATGTTTTTTAAGATGACACTAGAGGAAAAGTAGCAAATTCTTTGTGTCCAATTGTGCAAGGTTTGGGAGGCCTCATCTGCAATACTACATAGAGCTTTTCTTCAAGGAAAATGAATTTATGACTAGCAGACGTACAAAATAACTTACTAGGATAGCCAGAGGACTTAATAACCTATAATTGGACCAGCTTTATAAAACTCATTTGGAGCTGTCAAGTAAACATCAGGAAAGCAGAATAGTTATATAAGCCAACAGACAGGACTGACACAATAATAAGACAGCAGGCACTGGTCAGAAATTAATTGAGGCTAGAAACTGAAAGATGGTGTCCAGCCATTGTAGCAATAACTTCTGAAGGATGAACTGCTCCAGAGTAAAGAGGCAAAATTCATAAAAACACTTTACAAACTGTGAAAATACAGAATATTTTATTAAAAAAACTTGAATTGGTAACTCAAGACTTTGCATTCTTTTGTTTCTGTCTGATGAATTCATCTGAAAGGATTAATGCCCAGCTGGACACAGCTCTTGGTTCTAGAGGCCCATCAACTTCTCTGAGAAGAGCTACATCAGACAACCAGTTTTTTGAATATGACAGAGAAGTTGTCTATAAATTAGAGGCAGGAATAAAAGAATTTATAGGCTGACGATTTTCAATGGGATATGTAAGCAGACTCACACAGAAAAGGATGCCACTTTGCCATCTAACCTAGCTGAAATTCTGCTCCCTGAAAGTTTAAATTTGAGGACCAAAATTGCTCTCAGGCTGTTTGAAACAGTGCTTGACATGTTAGAAACTAAGGTGAGCTCAATAAGCATAGAATATGCTGAGTCAGAAGGGACCCATCAGGATCATTGAGTTTAACTCCTGGCTCTGCACAGGAGACCCCAAGAATCACTCCGTGTGCCATTTCCTTGAGTCCTGTCACCGGTCACAAGAGACAAGAAATCAGTGCCTGCCCGTCCTCTTCCCCTCATGAGGATGTTGAAGACCACAATGAGATTTCAATAGTCATACTGAAAAAGTGTTTAATTAAGGGCTCAACCTTTTATTTTGTACACTCCTAGTCTCCTTAAAAGATTCTAAAGACTCCTTGTAAGATAACATTAGTTTTCTACTTACACTGACAAACACATTTCACAGGTAATCGAAAGCCATATAAAGGGATTTGGCTTTAGTTAAGCAGACTTACAAAAAAGTGTTCTAGAGTCATTTTCTTCCAAGTTTACTTGATTCTGCATGGTGCGATATATGCTACAAATCTCTTTGAAGAAAACAAACTGTAACAGCCATCATCTCTACTGAAGAATATTGTTTAATACAAAAATATGCAAAAAAAACCAACCAGGATACAATGATGTTTAAAACAGTTTGCAGTGATGATACAAACCATAACACAAGTCCATTTTCTTAACATTGTTAAACAGGGAAGAAACCCTTTCTCATTCCATACATTTTAACATTTTTCTGTGTCTAATTAATTCATTAAATTTAAGCAATAGGTTCTGGCTAAAAGTTCCATATTTTCATTTGAACTCATGAAGAAATTCATCACAGAAGACCCCTTAGATCTTACTTCACTAAATTCAAGCAAAGTCAGGATTCTTTCAAAACCCACAACTACTTCATATGCAGCGAATCAAAAACATAAACATTGGCTTATTTCTGATCTTCTGATCTAAGTTTTGTCCAACATGCTCAGATCATTAATTCAAAAAAAAAATATGCTTAGTAACTGTTCAAAAAGCGGATTAAATCCTTTAACACATTATTACTGCACTGCCTCAATAAGCCCTTAGTTTACCAAAAAGGATATTTACTGTAAATATGGTACTAGAACCAGCTGCATCACATTTATGCAAAAAGAAAACATACTGAATTGTTTAGAAAAAGAGGCATAATATAGTGGCGATTGCTTTCCCTTATACTTCTGAATTAAGAGTTTGAAATACTATGCTTGAAGTCCCATAAAGCTTGGTATGTCTTGGGAGCAGCACTCCATGCTTAATTTGGGCCAGGCTCTTTTTTCCACTTTGAAGGAACAAAATGAGACTTTAATATTTCCAGGAGCCTCTAGGTAGTTGCAAACTGAGAGTTCTAAAGTATTCACATGGGCAGAGCTCAGCCCATAGTATAAAGCATATTTTAGGGAGACTGCCTTGTAAACCAAGGTTGGACCATCTCTCCTCCTACTCACGCAGAAATAAAACCAAATAATTTTATTCCCCTCTCTCACTGCTTCCTATGCAAATTTGTATGTTTTTATGTGTATCTATATGTAATTATGAGACCCTTCTTGATTTAATAGCATGCAAGTGAACTGCAGTTGTGATCCTTTAGGGATATCCGTGACTCAAAACAAGTCAAAATAGGTAAGTCTTTGGAAAACACAGTATAAGACAACAAGAATGCAAAGACTGTTTCATCATAAACATTTCAGAACTGTGTAGCATTTAGGTTCAAGGGGAGCTTTGGTACAAAAGAAATAAAATCCAGCCCTCTGCCTCACTCACCCCAAAAAGTAAGAGGATTTCAAATCCCAGCAATTTCAGACATTTGTGCCATGCAGAACTATGTAGCTCATGGCTTTTAGTCAGGAAATTCTGCAAATGTGTCCTCAGATTAAAAGGTGCATGCAACCCAATCGTGCTACAGCTTTATTTTGAATGCTTGCACTTGGCAATGTCTCTGGATTAAGATGTCCTGTATTTTTTGGCTTCTGGATAGTCTGTACTAGAAAAGCATTTTGGCACAATTGGCATCTACTGTTTAACCTATTAAAAGAGCATGGAAATAAAATCCCTTTAATTGGTCTTACGTATGCATGTCTTGAAAGGCTTAAGAATAAATTTTATAAAATGAACTAAATACACAGCCTTAACTAACTTCCTATCCAGCCAGGATGTTCTTTCTAGATCAAAGATGAGGATTCAGAAAGAATGCAATGAAATTGCATCAGAAAAAAATAGCTTACTGTTTGGCATTGCTATGCAGAGGTTAAAGACGTCTACATGGCAGCCAAGAAGTATGATTTAAAGCTTGTTTGAGGATGTGTGCACAAGCTGCAACTAGCTGGCCCAGTGATGATAAACATACAGCCTTAACAGAGCAAAGTGTGGATTGAAAACTTCATCCGAAAATTTGTGCAAATATTTAGGTGGTTAAGCTGCACAGAACTCTAAGCTGTCACAGCTGACACTTTATTTGTAGGATTTAAATTTCTATCTACCCATGATGACAAAAAAAATCTGATAAGGCTTTGTTCTAAGTATTTAATGAATTCAAACAGTGGGAGTGAAAGGGGGGGGGTGGGAAATGGGAGTACTACTGTACCTTTTCATCTGAAACTCCATTTCATCAATAAAACTATACTGCTTAATTTCTGGGATATTTATGCTTCCAACAAAATCTCTACCTTCCATGATTTCTTGTTGCAGTCACTGAGAGTTACTCAGAAACTGTTTTTGAGCTAGGGTTTTCCATAAGAAATTTCAGAAAATAATTCAGACGTGCTCTTCCTTAATTGACTGAATCCATAGCCTGAAAAACAACCTTGAAAACTTGGAATAATAGTGCCTGCTTGGTTCAACAGACCCACCCATGATTGTGTGCTTTAATTTTTCAACAAGATGTGGAGGTAGGGCCTGAGGAAACCCATAAAAATGTTTGGTTTGGCTTTCTGGCAGATTTCCCCAGCTCAAGTGCATGAAAAGCACTGAGGATGCAAGATCCTGCTAAGTTTCCATAACTTCCAAGCGCCTGACTTGAACACCACAGAACATTCTGTACATCCTGAAGCAGAAGATCATATTGCTGTGCTCGCTCTGGGGACAGCAACAAGCAGCAGCAACAGCAGGTCATCAACTGGAAACTGGAAACCTGCCATCTTCTAATTAGTTGCTCACTCCTTCATAATAATCCTATTTAAAATCCTATAAAACACAAGGTCACGTTTGCTGCACAGGCTCAGATAATGTCAAGCCAAATTTTTAATCATGCCATTAGCCAGAAACACCTTTTTAGATGGAATAAATATCACATCCTCATTAAAATTAGGGAGTATAATACATGGCCAGGTTCTGTTCTTTCCTATTCTTAATCATTGTCCAGATGAACACAAGTTTTTCATAACTGAACCAATTAGTTTTAGCTAAAGTCAACACCTTTTAACAATAGTTGAATAACTTAACTTGGTTTTGGTCTCAAATTCCAGTCTTTCAGATAGAAGAACCAAAGTCTCCTTCTTCTTACACTCTATGCAAAGGTATTTTAAACCACTCTAGTTTTCAGTGATTCCAAACAAACTCCTGCGTAAGCAATCACAGGGTGCATTTTGAAAGCAAATAATGCCACCTCATACCAAATGTACACAAGACCTTAAAGCAAAGGATATCAAAAGCATCAAAGTCTTATCACTGTTTCACAGATTGTTGCAGACCTATGAAAGACACAGCAAATGTGTGACTTAGTGGAACAGTAAAATCAATTCCTGAATCAGGAGCAGAAGACTGGTCTTCTGACTCCCAATCCAATAGCATGGAGGAAAAGGACCTCATCTGGATCTAAAAGGAAGATTTCTCATATCTGGTCCCTTCCCCACCTTCCAGACTTCCACCATTACACCATGTCACTACTTGTTCAGGATGCTGGATTGAAATCTCCTCCCTGCTCTGCCATTAAAAGAAATTAAATAAATATATCTNAAAAAAAAAAAAAGAAAAAACCAGTAAGCTACTGTGGGTGGGTTCATATTAGTACAAATTAATAAGGTATTTCTGTAGATATGCTGCAGTATATTGTGTAATATAATATAATCCAAGTAATCTGAGCCCTTGCTACAGCTACTAAATCATTGCCAAAAAAGTGGGGAAAAACTGCCAACTTTATGTGCAAATTATGAAGTGCGTAGATTCACAAGATTCTGCCTTATTGACAGAGGTAAACTCTTTTTGAAAGAGACTGATTTAGATAGCCGATTTCTTTAAATGCATTTATTTTACCTTGCAGGCGTCATCCATTTGGGCAGGAAATTAAATTTTCAGCCAGTGATCTTTTTCACAACACCTCTTAAAATTATATTTTTGCTTGGAATGCAAGAAAACCTCTGTATGAATACACCCCAGGAAAAAAGTTTACAATGCCTGACAATACCCCAAATATTTCAGTAGGTGCAGAGCATACAGGCATTTGGCATTGAGTCAAAACTCCAAGTCCCAACTCACAGAACAGCACAGAGCTGTATGCAGAATTTGACAGCTCTGGGGCTTAAACCTCAGGCAGACAGGCAAGCAGCCAACCTTTCAAGAACTACCTCAGGCTGCCGTAGATTTCCCAGCTCTCAGTCTGGACCTTTCGTCACCCAGTGGACCATCCCTCTTCTCCAGTGGTTTCTGTTCTAAGGGAATGTCTTGGGCAATTCCTCTCAACACTCTTCTCACTCTTTTAGGCCCACTCCTTAGTCCCACTTCTCTCCAGAGGCTACAGCTCTCCCTCATTCCCTGACTCTGGGAAAAAACAGATGAGTTTGAGATTTCCCAGCCGTACAACAGATTTCTTTTGCAAACTTACAACCTTCAGACCTCTTTATCTAACCTACTAGAGTTTAACAGTCATGACATGTAGCATCAGCATTGCCAGGGATGAACAGGATTACTAAATAGGGAGGAAAGGGGGCTTGTTACTTTTTCCTAATGTGTTTTCAGATAGGGGAAAATAGAAGCAGTTCTACACCTGGAAATGATCCCACACAAAGCTGCTCTCCTACCTCATTATCATCTCAACTCTGCACTCAGTTTAAAGGATATTTTTCACTGTACAGGCTGTGACTGTGACAGGATGTTTTAAATTTTCTAATGGAAGCATTCTCTGGAACAATTTGACTATTATTTTTCCAATGAAAAGTGACCAAATGGAATACACTCATGGAAAGTCATTCTAGTGAAGTGCTCCCCCCACCCCAAAGTGCTCCTTTTGCCATAAAACAGTACAGTTTTGGTAAATGCTGTCAGTAGTTTATTAAAAAAAAAAAAAAAAAGTTCTCTACAAGTCATTTGTAAACCCAAGACATGGTTCAGATTTCCAAATTTTTGGGAAGTTTTTGGTATCTATTTCCACATTTCTCATAAAAGCCTTTATACTTGTATATGTAATTCCTGTTATTTCTTATTATCAAGCAAAAACAATGACATAAGAAACTGTTAAAGATTCAGCTCATAACACCTTAGACACTTTTAAACCTAAAGAAACAAAAACATTGACAAAGTGAGAAAGCAGTGATAGCATGTTTTACCAGTCAATTCTAACAGAGTTTTCACTTGTTCCACTGAGAAAAATATATTTACTCACCATCCTTTCTTAGTTTTAATACATTTGCCAAGAGGATTATTTTCATACTAGAAATCCACCTTCATTTTTCTTTTAGTGTACTGTAAAAACACCCATATTTAGTATCCTGAATTAGTCTCTGTGACCAGCAAGGAGCACTAGTCTCTTGAGAAGTGCTTGTTTAGGTGTTTTTGGCAGATTCCTAAAATTTGTCTTACTAAAAAACATACATGATGTCTGAACTAATGCTGCTTATGTCACATGGTGACCAGAAGTTGTTAGATAAATATAACAAGTCTAGTAATTTAAGCATGCCAGAACAATCCTGATACCTGTAAATAACTGGCATGTCCTGGACTGTGACCATATTGTTTAATTCTCTCACCCTGCAAGCACAGGGATACACATCCAATTTGGAAATGGTCACTGTGCCCAGAATTTGTCTGGCAGTGCTAAGGGGCCCAGGCTAAAACCAAACCATGGTTTTGTTGCGTTACTAGAGCTCTATTTTCTCTTTATTTAGTGTATTCAGGGAGAAAGGCAAGTCAATGGAATGTTGTATGAATTGATGGTATTTTTGGAAAGGAAACAATAAAAAAAAGGAAGCAGAATTGAAAGGCAAGTTAAAGACGTCACTTTTCAGTTTTATCCAGGATTGGCCTGGAAAAGTTTAGGATCATCTAGGATCCTAAACTTTATCTTTAGGATCATCTTTGTAGTCCTGCAGCACTTGAATGTATTTGCTGTCTTTACAGTTATATATTAAACATAAAAGTACAAATATAATTGTACAGATTTCTCAGGCATTCTTTTGCAATGAAGGTCATGTGTTTTCTTAGCTATCTCTAAAACGTTTTTTATTTGAGATTATAGGACTTGGACAATATTGTGTCCAAGTCCTATAATCTATAGTGACAAAACAATATACTGTTTTTTTCTTTTAAACAAGATAGATATAGAAAAAGTCATTTTTCTGGCTAACAAAAAGAAAAAAAAGTAAGGAAGAATTTAAACTTATGGTTACATCATTAGGAATCTATATTTCAGGGCTATGACCTTACAGCTGCAAAATATAGAACTAGTTTTATTTCACGAGTATTTGTCCAAACATTTTCTTTCATTTTGATCCAAATACTTTCACACCCACTGAGTTTGACTTTCTGGTTAGAACAAACTAAAAATTTCAATCAGGTCCTCAGCTACAGTAAATAGGTGTAGCTCAACAATGGGGCAAATCACTGACTTCAATGGAGCTACACCGATTAACACCGGGTGAGGACTGAATCCTGATCAAATTGAAACTCAATTGGAATTGCTGTGCTTCACCTGGTGTTTATTCACACCTCACATCAAAACCATGCAAAGCTATGAATTTTGCATGATTCCGATCCAAAGCCACACACCATATATGCTTAAAATTGAGTTCAGGTCACTCAGGAGTTGCACAATGCTAAACAAATCTTTTGATAAATATGGTTTGCATTACTAGTTTGTAACAAAACTCCACACCAGGTGACTTTTGTGTGGTCTGGTGTTTCATTGTGAACATTTTGCACTGCTCTAATGAAACATGATTTCCAAGACAACTAGGGGATAAAAAAAGTTTCTATTCAATGTTTTACCCATGAGTTCTGCAATATGCACACAAACCATGACCACAACATTAAACTCCTGATGACTAAGAGTTGAAACCTAATTCCCCATTAAAGCTTAAATAATGTTGGTGTGGTCTTCTAAGATGAACTGCAGCTCTCATTATTGGAAGAACTGCAAGTCAAATCACTTTGCCTTAGGTCTTTACATAGTCTGAGGTTTCATCAGAGTTTATCAAGGTATTGAGAGTAGCTTTTCAGAGTTTATTTATCAAAAATACCTGAAAATGCAGGTGGCCATCTAGGGCTAGAGCAGCGTAGAGCTGGACTCTTTAGAAAGGGACAGATAAGACCCAGTGTGTAGAGCTCACCCAGTACTGGCCAAGAAGCAACAAGCTGACAGGAGCCCTTTATCTCTCTCTGGAGATCTGGTGGCACTCACATCTCTCAGCATATGAGATCAGAAGCCTGCAACATAACATTGCTTAATCTAGACAAACGTATTTGTACATGCTCATACATTTATCACATGTTCCTAAGGCTGCTGCCTGGTCTTTTCCATGAAAGAAATGTGTATGTCACATGCACAGCAGGACAGATGCCTCCAAGAAGCTTTGAACTTACTGTATTTGCCCTGCACACATGATTTGTGTATGTGGGGTAGATTTGATATGCACAAGCAAAATGAACATCTGGGATTTCTGGATTGCTCTGCACAAAATTTTCAGGTAGAAAAAGAAGTTATAATGAGGAAAACTGTGACAAATGACAGCCTTATGCTAGTGAGGCTTACAACATTGCTTACAACTGGTTTCACTGTGCTCAAAAGAAAAAAAACAAAGACAAGACAAAGGTATTTCCATCCAGATGACTCCATAATATGGTGGGCAGCAATAAATCCCTTCAAGTGAGGTGGAGTGTGGATGCTGCTCCATGGTGCTACTCTGTAAGATATAGGTTACTACATGCTTGCCTAACACACTGATCCTTTTGGAATAGACCACAGAATCACAGAATATGCTGAGTTGGAAGGGACCCAGAAGGATCATTGAGTCAAACTCTTACCCATGCACACAACATCCCCAAAAGCCACACCATGTGCCTAAGAGCATTGTCCAAATGCTTCTTGAACTCTATCAATATCAAAGAGGAACGTATTGTTTGATACTTCTGATGAAGCTTTGGAGGAAGATGAGTGACAACCTCCACAAGGACAGGCAGATGCAGCAAGACAGACAACAAAAATATTGGCCAGGATAAAGATTAAAGTCTACAGTGAGAGGCCCCCTGAACTTAGGCAATTTGCAGGTTAGATGGCACTAAGGAAGAGACAATCTCTAGGTTTCACATGTCTCAGTTCCATGTAAGAAATTCCCTCTCTTTCATTGAATGTAGACTATGATAATGGAGCAGGATTTCAGAAGGGCTAAGGTACCAAGAACTTTGACATGGAAGATCCTTAGACTTCTGAAGTTTTGTTGTAAAACGCCACCATCTTAACATGGCTGAGCCATGCAGAATATGTTTGTACTTGCAGCTCACTAAGCCACTTCAACTCAGCATTGCTTTCTAAAAGACATAATCAAGCACAAGACTGAACCCCTCATAAGGCACAGCACCAAGGCCATCTTCTAAAAAATCCTCGTTGTGAGAGGAAACATTATATTTCATTTATAGTTCAATGTTTATAGCACTCCCAAAGTACAGGAAGCCTAAGGGAAACCCTTTCCTAATCTATAAAATGTTGAATTTATACATTACATCTTTTAGCATAGTGACAAGCTATGAAAATTCTGCACATTCCTATCTCTTAATTTAAAGATGTATCAACATGAGGTTCATCAGATGAGAGCAGAAGGCCAAACAGCTGCATAACTCCCCAGCTACCAATAAAGATAAAATGCTGGGAAAGGGCAAACCAAGGGAACGAGTCCGTGGACTTCTGCTCTCCAATGCCTTTCAAATAAGCCAATGTATCTCCTTTACTGGGATTTTCAGATACACTCTTTTGTATCTTTGAGACTATTTTCCTTAGCACCCAATTCTAATCCCATCCTGCCATTCAGTGAGCTTAAGTGTAAGCAGTCACATCCTGGCCAATCTACTGATTGGTTCCATGTTATTACAATACTATGAAAATTTCCAGTAGTGACCTGACCATTAAACCAAGCTGTAAATTAGACAGATTGGATTAGCATTTTCCTCTAGAGAAGTAACATGCTTCTTTATTCAGTATAAAGACTTCATGCTGGCATGCTTCTGGCATGCTTCTTTAGGCATAAAGACAAGAATATATTAAAATCAACAATGGTACAGATGCTTGAACAAAGTATTATATATATCACTCATTTCTCCTAGAAGCATCTTGTGCTCTTTGGATTTTAGCCATGCTGGTACTTGACTCTATTTGTTTCACAGAAGAAAGTGATGCAGGAACTAGAAGACAACATGATAAAAATAGCAAAGCTTTCCCCATTGGAATTTCAAAATGTGAGAGAGTGGAGAGAACACTTCCCCCATCCCTTGGGAAAATTAATCCTATTATTGCCAGCGCAAAACCCAACATCTTGTCTAGCATTAAATATTTCTCTGGGTCAAAATTACTTGAAGAAAGTATTTAATTTTCCAAAGGCTTTCTATTTTGGGTTTTCAGTGTGGCCATTTACAAAGCAGGAGAGACTTCTTTTTTTTGGTCACAGTACAGTGTTTAATTTTACTTAGGCTACCACCCCTTCCCAGTCTCATAAAAAGGTTTACATACAATAGATCACAGAGACCATAAACTAAAGACAAAGACCTACACAACACTGTTGAGATAATCCTTTGTGCTCTGCACATACCGGTGCTGTATAATATTTGAGGAAAAGCACAATAAACTATTTCAGACATCTGTTTTTAAGGTTGCAGAACACCACAATGTAAAAAGCAGATGCTACAAGGCATTCACATTTCCACCAACTTTAAATGATCCTGGGTATTCAGGGGAGATCACCAAACTGAGTAAGTGCTCTCCCAACTGACAACAGTAGCACAATGTTAAATGGGACAGTTTCTCATGCTGCCAGTATGTTGTACTGTCATGATTTCTTTGCTCCACATATGATGAAAAAGGTGGTGAGTGGAGCTTGACCACCACCCATTTGCCTTATCATATTTACTGTTAATTCTATTCTTAGGAACTACACGAGACTTTCAAGTCCTGTTTCAAAAAGCACAGCATCTGCTTAGTAGGATTTACACTGCTATCTCTACTCATCAGTGAGTGTAAATTCTAAATAAAACTGCTTACTATAGAGATAGTTTGGTGATTTCTTCCAATATATTATATACTTCATCAAAAATGAATTCCAGGATCATGGCATAATGAAGCTGAGACAAAGCAGCTTTCAGGTAGCTGCTCAGCATTGCTCCTTCTGCCCTATTTTCTTTTCCTTGAATGAAAGGAAACAAAGGTTCCTGTTTGTTCTCTAAACCTCCTGCCAACCACACAGCACTTTCCAATGCAAGCCAAAGGCACAATGGCCATCAGCAACATAGGTGGGCTTTGGTGAAAGCAAATGCTTCACTGAAGTACATTATTTCTTTCAGGCAAGTAAAACAAATGCATTAGATCACCTGCACAATTTGTGACAGTCACTCAAATTCTTTACCATCTTGAGGAGGATGTTTTAAAAGCCTTCTCAAACTCCACATCTACAGATTCTGAAGAATGCACTAAGGTGAGGATAGTTTGTGTATTTTTAATCCAAAGTGTAAAAAATAATTTTCCTTTAATGAGAAGGAGAACTGTAAGGCCTTTCAGGTCCAACACACTTGTACATAGTTTAAAAATGCTCTTTCATCTGCTACCACTTTTGACCATCTTTTCTGTACTCTGGAGTTTGTTTGTACATGGCTGAACAGTGGGCTTCATAGCAGGCTTCCAGCCAGAACTCTCCA
The DNA here is from genome assembly GCA_013396995.1 of Dicaeum eximium. Lineage (NCBI taxonomy): Eukaryota > Metazoa > Chordata > Aves > Passeriformes > Dicaeidae > Dicaeum > Dicaeum eximium. The sequence goes on along the minus strand of VWZP01010350.1, from coordinate 1,472,767 downwards.
TAGTGATCTTGCTGCACTTCAAATTCTAGCATGAAAACATTAGGGGGAGTTGTTCGCTTTTTTGATTTTTGTTCTTTTTTCCTTTTTTATAAAGGTTTCTAAAGTATGTTCTGCAAAGAAGCTCTGTCTTATGTTTACTTACTGCAAAATGAAGCAGTAATCTCCATACACCTAATCAGATGGAAAACATATTGGGTTTTTTTTTTCTTTTAGTTGTCAAAGACAACCTGTCACTGTCTCTGCTTGTGCTATAAGTTGTCAGTCAATAGCTGTCAACAAGCTAAATTTTGGGGAGCTAAGGCTCTGCCCTACTGATTGTGTTCTTGAAACTGAGTGTAATGGGAATTAACTACAGCCTAGGTAATAACACCTGAAACCTTGGCTCAATTCACTCTTACTCTGGAGCAGACAAGTGGGAAACTAACAACTGAATGAGCTCACCACATGGCAATACCCTGGGTAGTTTGGTAGTGAATAACAATGTGCTTAAAGAGCCTGTTCTCAGTGCTTATATTCTCAACATCTAAATTACTTGGGACTTTATGAAATATTTCAGTAGGAGCCTTTCTCTGAGAACATGCTTAATTAATCCATATCCTGATGACAGTGCACTAGTATGGGGACAGGTCTGGCTACAGCCTTGTTCACCACCCTTCTTCGTATTCACATAATCCTGGTGAATAAGAGCTTGGAGGCAATATAAAAGTATTCTGAACAAACTTACCACTGGTAAGACCTGTTTTGATTAAAAAATTACAAAAATATCCAGATGTCATCTTAACACAGGACTAGCTCAAAGAGGATCCAATGCCTTTATGACCAATTATGGTCAAAGAAGCTTTTGTTTTGATAAAAGCAAGTTTGACGATAGCTGTCTCCAGAAGGAGGATGTAATGTTTCCTATATGACATACCTTCTGTATTGTGTCTTGTTTTCCTGTGTTCTTTCTTTTCCAGGTTCTATTTGCCTCTCAAATATTTTCTTGGGTGATATCCCATTTTTGTTTTATTGCTTTTTGTCCTTAGAATAGCAGACCATTTATACTATATGTTGGAAAAATGTTGCTTTTATGGATGTTCTGTCTCCTGTGCTAAGGAGCAGAAAAATTAATTTACCAATCTGACAGGATTGAGATTAAATGTAAAGGACTCTCTTGAATATCAAATTTAAAAGGAAAAAAATCTATTAAATAAACCTTGGATATTTGGCATTAAGGTTTTTCTGGCTTGGTATAAGTACATCTAGGGCTAATTATGCACGATTCATCATGAATATTCATACATGTGAGACAAGGAATGAGAACACATGTTTTCTTTGTTCTAAATCCTAGGTATTTTCTATTCATATTAGTTTATATTTATGCAGAGCTAGGACAGGTGAGAGGGGTACTCACCTACATATTCTGGAGGGGAAAAGTCAAATACACCCAACTATTCCCAGTGTGCCAGGTGAAGTTACCTCTGCTGCACCCAGAGTGGTGCTGCAGGTCCCTTGTGGCTGGCTCCTGAACAACCACTGCCAGATGGAAGGTGATAGTTAATAAGAGTGACATGAGAAAAGAGCAGAGCCTCTGCTCAGCAGACAAAATGTGTCGAGCTGTCAAAGCATCTCCTCACAGTTCTGTCTCTGCAAGGTATATTCCAGGTACACAAACACTTCACAAAGCAATGGAAGAAAATACACATGCTGCAGGATGCCTTTCAAAGTTCACGTGTGCCTTTTCCTTGGAAAAGGGCTTGTTTTTTCTCTACATGACAAGCACCTCAAAACCTCTTACAACTGCACAAGTAAGAGCAGATAAAACCTTTATCTGAGCAGAGAAAAGAGAAGGGGTGCACAGCCCCATGGATTCAACCACACCATGAGACAGTAGTCTCTGCCGTCCTGCCAGAGCTGATGGATGGATCTTTAAAACACCTCTACCCATGTTATTAGATGTCTGATTGCACTCAGTACAGTGTGGTTTGCGCTGAGTGTGAATCCTCATCTACACACAGCTGAAATTACAGATGCTGATGTTTTGGAGGAAAACACAGGTGTCTCAGTAAGAGAATAGTTTGGAAACCAGTGAAGGTGAGTATATGCCTCTGACAGTAATCATTCTGCATTAAGAATGATTCACATGGATGGCAGTTGGTAGCAGTTCATTTCTGTCTGAGAACCTAAATTAATGAAACAAAGCTGCAATAAGGCTTTTCAGAGCTCAGGCACCATTTCTTACCCTGGCCTCAGGACCCTGCTCTGACTTTCTCACTGGCATGGCCAGACTTGCCCTAGTATGCTTGTCCTTTTGAATGACTGGCAACCTCTTCCAGATGTTCCCACTACAGCTGTCACAGCCCAGAAACCTGGGCATGTTTGTACCCATATGGCATCCTTTTTTATTGCTTCATTGAACACATCTATTGAAAGAACATATTTGTAGGAATCAAGTTTCATTTCTGAATAATTAAATACATTAAAATAAAGTAAGTGAATTCCAATGAATAATTCAAGCAGCTGTAATATTTGAATGTATAATCTGCCAGAATGTTACATGATCTTATTTCCACTTGATTCCTGAAAGGAAGTGACTTACAAGCAGTGGTACATAAAGTTGTCTCTAAACACAGACACCATCCATCGTAAACGTTTAATGTCCAATCATGAATTACAGCACCTGTTTTAAGTGATCAGCTACTAAAGGATATATATATTAAAAAAAAAAAAAAAAAGAGGACGGAAATAGGGGTTTCTTTCAAAGAAGATTATTTCCTGCTGTTGAATTTCTACATCTCAATAAAGTACAAATTACAGTCTTTGTTCTTATAGTATCTACTGTATAGCTGAAACTGAAACAAAGATCTTAGCAAGAATTTCAGTTACAGTACCAAGTATTTCAATCTCATTTTGCATGCACTGTGATTCAAAGTGTTAACTATCTGTTTACATGTGATATCCTACAAAACAGGGCCCACAAACCTTTGTTTCCTTTCTCAGTGTTTTTTTTCATCATCTTGTCTATTATTACAATTGCTTTTAGTGTTCCTGGTAATTTGTAAAATGTCATATTTATTGCACACACCCATATTCACCTGCAAAAAATATAATCCATGGATCCCCTATGAAAAATTCCCTCTAATCAGAATAATACTTAAAGAGTTAAGTGACAGATAATGAATAATGAAGAGTCAGCAATAACTGGTAAAAGTCAGTGCCTTACTAAAAATAAATAAAATCCAGAGGAAAGTAAAAATAATAGAATATAACAGATAAGGGGGGGAGGGGGGAAGTGGGACACTTGGAATTATTCACAGGAAGAAAAATGGGGAAAAATTTACTGTGGATCAGTTTCTCAGGGAGTTTGGTCCAAGTCTCACTGGCAAAAGCGAGAAGGCAGACTTCAGAAATATGCAGCAAGGAGAAAGACATAAAAAAATGGAGTGAGGGGAAGGACTTCATGCCACTTTTTCCTTTTGGCCTTTATACTCTACACACATTTTCCTTACCCTTACTCATACACATTCGTCTGGGGGAAATGTTGGGATTGGGAAGTGATCCATGAGAATGAAGCAGTTTGAAAAGCATTATATTAGTCTGTGGAATAAGTAATACTTCAACCAAATGAAGTAATGGAAACCACTTCACCCAAGTCATTTAAAATTGGACTGAATAAGGCACTGGAGATTATGTTGAAGGGAACAATTCTGCATTGGCAGGAGTATGGACAAGATGACTTAATAGATCCAGTGTCCATGTGCCAAATCCTGAGATCCGGATCCAGTTTTTATTACTCTATCTTTACTCAAGTTGAACTTCCATTCACGTTATTGGGAGCTCAGTCTGACACAAGGAAAAAATAACCAAGAGCTTTAGGATTTATGTGTAAAACTGTGAATAAAACTTAACTTGTTGTATAATAATTATGAAGTATGAGGGTAAAAATAATGGATCTATACAGAGCACTCCTTGAATTATCCCTAACAGTCTGATCAGAAAAATTACAATTTATCTACTTTAATTGGTTAAGACACACAAGAATTAGTGAAAACTCTACTGCTCACTTGAAATATGTCTCTGTGTGTATGCTATGCTGTTCCTGAATTACGTGAAAATATCTGTGAATACAATATTACAATGAAAGTTAAAGTTTAATTATGCTTTGCTATTTAAGCATGGGAACAGTATTAAAAGCGTACATTAAAAAACACATAATGCAAATATATGCAACAGCATTTTTTCCTTTTCTTCATTAAATGTCATTGTGGTATTTAAATGCAAATGGTAGAAGGTTTAGGGTAAATGAAGTCTATTTTCCTTGGTTGAGAAGTGTGTGTAAAGGAATCAAGGCTCTACAGAGATTCTGCTTAACTCTGTTTTGTTTTAGTTTTACAGAAAAATAGCACTAATTAAACCAAAATTAGTCTATAAATGCTATTAACACATTTAAAATGAGAGATTTGAGTGTTCTCTGGGGACAGAGACCTGTATTATGTACATAAGGATTGGTTTAGATGCAGTTAAATAGTTCCAATTTTCACTTCATTCCCATTCACACCTGTCGCCTGCTTAGATTATTCCTGGCAAGGAAATGGTGAATGAGTTCTCCCTGGCACACTATAGAATGATCACAGACAGAAAAATCAAAGGCCATATTGAGTCTATTGGGGGAGAAAAAAAAGTCAGAAAGATAGCTGAAGCAGAAAATTCTACATTTTGTAACCTATAGAGATATACATTATTTATATTAAACTTTCCAATATGGAGAAGAGGATTGGGAACTGTAGGACAGCGGAATTTCTTCCTTCCCAATAAAAAGGTCATGTTAATAGCTGGTTGAGATCTTATTAAAAAATTTTACACCATATTGAGAATTTTAAAAGAGGCTTTCTAATATTCATGGTTTTAAGAATTCTTGTTTATGCCTATACTGAGCACTAATCTGTATGAAGGGATGAGATTTTTCTTATATCTTTCTGGACTAAGGTTATTGCCCAACACTATAAGGCTACAAAAGGTCATGTGTGTTCTCAGAATGGGAAGAAGAGAAATCTTATCTCTTCTTTTCTTTCTTTCTTACATCTTCTTTCTTTCTTTTCTGGTTTTTTTTTTGTTTGGTGGGGTGGTTTTTTTTGTTGGTTTTTTTTTTTTGTGGGTTTTTTTTGTTTTGTTTTGTTTTGTTTTGTTTTTGGTTTTTTTGTTTGTTTTTTTACTGTTTGCTCTGGGGGGTCTTTTTCTAGATCTACATAGCAGCTGTAGGAAAACTGGCATATTACCTTTAAAAAAGCCATGAAATCAAAGTGAAACTCATTAGTGAGCATATATAGATATGGGGGAAAGAGCTGTGGTTGACCATGGGCATGGGGACCAGGAGGGAAGATACACAGACAGAGTTATTTTTTATATTGTTTGATTGCATTAAAACTTCACAAAGACCAAGGCATTTATCAAGTCTCCTGCCAGGGTCTTCAAGCACAACACAAAGAAAGTAATTGTTGACTATAGAGCTTATGGTCTAGACAATGACCAGAAATGCTGCACTCCTCCCCAGCTTCAGCTATACCCTGTAGATGCACCTGATTTCTTGGACCATCATTATTTTTAAACCAAATAAAATGTTTCTCTGCTGCTTTAGGTATGGAAGGCATTGCTTTCACAGTATGCTTCATCTGGAACTGTATTTAAGTAAACTCAAGAGAACTCTATATAGGCAATGCAAAATCATGTGTGATTTTTTTTTGTTGTTGTTTCAATAGACAAGGCTTGAGTAATGTCAGGGTTTATGGCTTTTATTTTATTTGGAGGGACTACTTTTTAAAGGAAGCAGGAAGCAGTCTTTGGACACAGTAAGTCACAATGTATAAATAGCTCTACTGAGAGTATAACAAAGACTCTTTTGTGCTCTTTTACCAGCACAGCCAATCACATATGCAACTTAGTAACATAAAAATACCTCATCCTTACTTATGACACCTATATCTTACAAAAAATTATTAAGATATCCATTTAGAACTTCTATCAAAAGCACATTATTTTTTGTGCATTTCTTATAAGCCATACAGAAGCTGAAATTATTTTCTTTAATAATTGTAGAGAAATACAAGAAATTTGCTGTTGTTTGATTACAAAGTAGAACATACAGTTAATTCATCTTAAATTGGAATATATTTGTGGAAATACGCTTCTCCATATGGTTTCATATTTATTTCTGCAAGGTGAATACAGTGACGGAATTTTTTTCAAATTAGAATCCACAATTTTTTTATTAAATCAAAACCAGTGGAGTTTCTTAGCAAGCATTTGGGACCTCATTTTAAGCCATTTTAAGGAGGTCTGAAGTTTATTGGATTTTAAATATATCCTTCTCTCCATCACGAGTCTTTTAAAGGATAGTTTAATCTGTGTAATTTACATTCAGGAATTTCATTTTACATGCCAGGCTCTGGGACTGTCAAATCCTTTGGCTTTTCATTCTTATCAAACATAATAAAGCAATCATATATAACCAGTAGGATGTATTTTTTTGATTTTTATCCAAATATCATTTTCAAATCCAATTTAGGTCATATAGGATGCCAATTTTGTACAGTTGAGGAGTTAGATGGATTTTCCAAAGGAAGATTATCAGTAGTAAGTATAAACATATGTCGGTTCATTAACTCTTTAAATAAAATATCCAGCACATCAAACTTCATTCCCTCCTACACTTTTATATAGTACAATAGGTCCTACTTGAGGCTCTATAAAGTCCTGATAGAAAAACTCCCCAAGCCAGTAGGAATAATTGGCTTTCCTTGTAGGCTTTGTACTTGGGCAAACTCTAATACATCCAAACATTTTACTGAGTGGGCTGATCACATTTTGAGATTTGGGACAGATAACGATCCCATGGAGCCTATTCCAGCCACTGCTTAGAATGGCTTCCAGTAAAATATTTTCTAGCTGCTCCATAATTTAAAGTGTTATTGTGTTCTACTTACAAATAAGGACAGAAGGTAAATTTGCCTATTGTCAGTCAATAATTCCTCTTCCCCTTCTCCCCTGCAAATATAACACTGCATTTTTATCTATCTAAGATGCTTTGCCCCATTTGGTCAAAATCAATACAGATTCTACACAAAGCGTTGATTTGTATTCCTTAACCATGAGAATTTTTTCCCCCACTGTTATGATAGAGTTTAGAACATATTTTTTCTTCCTGTACTTTGAAAATGAAAGGTTCTTTTATTTCCAACTTTAGGAGCAACCAAATCTAAATCCGTGCTAATCCTGAAAGTCAAGTAAATTCTAAGGACTCCTTAGAAGTAGTACTAACGTTACCAATTACTTTCTTCCTCTGCTTGGTGTTATGCAAATTGATACTAACCAATAAAAGGGGTTTGATTGCAAATGAATTAGATGGTACCAAAAACCAGTAATATACCCAACTTCAATTAAGTGCTAAGCATTTTATTCCTTGTACACAAACAATATTTTAAGATTAATAATGTGTTCACATATTTCTTAAGCTTAGAGAAAAAAGTGAGTCTGTCTTTAGAGGAGCTTTGTACTCTCCTGGGATTAGATGGGGATTCTACCAAATCCAGTGTACAATTCTCATTAACATAAGCCAGGTGAAGTTTTACTGTTACCTAGGTGTAAGTAAAAGCTGTTATGTAGAATTTCTTATCTCACATACATGACTCTGTTTGGACATACAAAAAGAGGAAAATCCCTCCTTTTCTCAGTCTTCAAACAAAAGGAAAAGAAGACTGACATTGCTGGTTCTTCAAGAAGTCGCTACATCATTAAATCAATCTTTGCTAATTTTTCAACCTCTCTTTTCTGCAGCCAACCAGCCATATAGCACCCACTTGCTGTTGAGCCCAGTCCACCCCATGTCTTATACTGATAATAAAAACAATTTAGAAGCCTACACCACTTATTTTAAATGCAAGGATAGCATAATCTGTCAGACAACAGTACTTCTCAGCACCTTTCCACAAGAATGGAGCACAATATTCAGTCTTAAATACATTCAGATTCAAACATTCAAAATCTTTCAAGCAACCACACCTGTGGACTTAAAGGAAAATGTAAATAATAGCTCAGAGTGGTAAGCCTGTCTTACCAGCATGGCCCTAAGTCAGAATACCTCAGAGTAGCCTTTTCCCTAGGGCAAACAAGGAAAGGGAGCAGGATTCACATAATCTTCCTGCATCAATCCATAAGCAATTAATCTGCTCTGCATTTAACAGTCAACATACTAACCTTTATGTCAGCTCATTTGTAGCAGCTGGTTGTTATGGTTCTCCACTAACACCTTTGCTCACCTCCTATTGCTATAAGCCAATTCCTGCCTCCAATGACAGAGAGAAAAGGAAAGTAAGCACCCAGGTGATGCCCACATGCTGCTGTCTGGGCTTGCCTAGATGTGGGGAAAACCTTGATATTTGTCCATCTCTAGGTCTCTCCCAGCATAAAGGTGGTTAGGACAGCATAGTTTCAAACTCCCTTCAGAGCCTGTGGACCAACATTCATCAAAGTCAAAGATATCACAGTAAGTAAAAGTATGATCTGGACTCACATTGAGTGGTATGGAGTCATCAACAACATACAGGGCTGGAGAGACAGCTCTTCCCAAATATATAATTTATATTGGATTTTTATATTGCATCTCCTGGGTATAGTAGTGTTTGACAAGATTTACAGAACTGAATCAATCAGGAAAAGAGAACACACAGGTTTAATAGCAACTGGTCATGAGTCAGGTCAAAGAGACATGGAGGTTTGACTGTGATTTCAGGGTAGGCCATGTCCACAGTTCCTGATTGCATTTTCGTCAGCTATAATTTAGAAAGTCTTTATGACCTCTACAGAAAATAAATATTAAAAAATTCACTTCAGTATCTCACAATATCCACACTTCAACAATCAAGTAAATAAGATTCATTTTACATTCACACTTGAATTACTGTTACGCAGCCAACAAAAACAAAATATGAAGCCTTACTGAAGAGCAGTTTTAATTTGATAGCATTACTGAAGTGTCTGGGGATATCTGCTGTCTATGAATGCTGCATAAATTCTGCCATTGTTTTCTACAGTACTGCAAAAGGAGAACTTCCAAGTGTTGTTCACAGCAGGAAATGCCTTCAGCCTATTTCTACCCACAACTAATAATTCTTAAGTTAATATCTGGTGGGCCCTTCCAAGCATTTCAAAACTGTATGCTTTCTGCAGTGGTCTGGTAAGGACTGTATGACCTACAAAAATTGGTAGCATGAGTTGTGACATCTCATAATGACATGTTCTCATGTCAGTTTTGTTTACTGTATGAGTGGTGCAAGTTGTGATTATAAAAAAGTAGCATACAGCAATTAAAAGAGATGTTTTTCTTTTTATGACTTCTTTCTCTTTCTTTGCTATTAAAAAATATCTTACTCTTATCACTGCTATCATATTCCTCCTCACTGGTTTCTCAAAACCCTCGATCATAAAGTGTTGATTTTATTAACTGAGATTTAGAATACAAGAATTTTCTATTTTTTTATCACTGCATTAAACTTGCTTCCCTTTCATAAGAAAGTTTCACACTACCTACCATATCATTATACAAGACCACTCTTAAAATATCCCTGTATTTACAAACTTTTTATATGCCATAATACTAAAAGAGTTGCATATGCAACATTGAACTGTAAGCCCAGTAATTATGTTCACAATAAATAAGCTACTAAGGAATATTTACAAAGAAATATGAAAAATAAGGCATAAGTAGCATGTTTACATATTTAAATGGATATATCAATCCAGACAAAAGTTAATGAACAATGTGCTGATCATCTCATTTTCATCTTGTCCACCAAGTTTTTCCACCTTTCAAGCAGTCTACTTCTATTGCTCATAAGCAGAACTTCAGCAGAAGCTGAAGTGGATGACTTTGGCCATTTATGCTAGCTGAGGAACTGAATTTCTAGCCACGCTTCATTTGAGACTTACTAATACACATCATACACAATAAATCTATTTGATACTATGAAAAATGTATTAGGAAGCTAAACTAGATAATTTTTAAAGAATTTGGGTTTATTTTTAAGGAAACATGCATGCTAGAAGATGCTTTTATTTACTAAAGTGCATTATTTTTTAATGAACTTTTTAAAGTTGAAAGGAATAGGAACCTAAAAACCGCAGAGTTAAAGATGAAGCATTAAATTCTCATTGTGGTGTATACTAGAGTCATTTGGATGATTAGGCAAAAAATGAATTTTCAAGCTACTGTCCTGTTCTTTACATTTTAGCATTAGCTTTGGGATAATGCATTTCAGAAGCAGACAATACCCACTTGGTTAGAAAGAGATTACCTTAAGTCTTCTTTATGAAAAAACCAGGGAGAAGCAGGAATCTTAAGCTCACAGCTATGTCTGTTTCAACTGTGCTGACCCCATTTATGTTTCGCTGCATTGGTGCTGAGAGCTTTGCTCTGATTGGAAAGGTCAAAGATTGGAGGAGCTATTCCTTACAGACTGTTCTTATTTCTGGGTGTTCGGTCATAGTAGTCTACATGTTCACCAAATAGACCTGGGCTTGTATTTTTCAGATTCCATTCTTTAGAAAAGAAAGAGTTGCCCTCTTTCAATCCATAAGGCTAAAAAAATCAAGTCAAAGTACAAAAGTTACAATTCCTCAGTGTGTCTACTCTATCCTTATTTGTTCCATTTTTGAGTGACTGAGCATTTGATTCAGCTCAGGCAGCCACCACTCCCATTTCCTGAGCCTCAGCCAGGTCTCTCAGGCCCATTCACAATTCCAGCACTAACTTTCCATAATTATTTTATTTCCTTAATCTTCCCAATGGCTGGTTCAGCCCCAGGTGGGCCTCATTCCTCTCCAAGTTCAATAAGACAGTCTCTTACTCCCTCTGCTCTCCTGTCTCCTCCAATTTTGATTTTTGTTGGCAGCCTTACAGTATCTGCTGTCCTCTCTCTTATATACACATATATGCAGGCACACACAATAGATGGGAAATACCATTTGGAGAAAAACAATGGCAAGCTGCAATTTTCCACACCTCAAAAAGAACCAAAAGCTGGGGGAAAAAAAAAAAGGACTATGAGGGAGAAAAGAGGAACACAAAACTGTAAATAAAGGGAAGGGGAAAAAGAAGAGTATCAGTAGCAAAGCAGTGAAAAAAATGTTACTCATATACATAAGGGTGAGCAGAAAAAAAGTAAGTTATAGTGGCAATGACGAGAAGATAGGGGAAGATATAAAAAATAGAAAAAACTTAAACTCCAAATAACCTGAAGCTCAAGGTAGCTTTGCAATTTCTACCTCTCTGCCCAAAATTTCTATCTCTAGAAGCGTTGAAAAAGACGCAAAAAACTGCAACCAGTTTCATCTTATTGTCTCAGTCTTAGCTTACCACACAGTATTCCCAGAGCTGAAAATGTGAAATGCTTGAGCCTTCCCTCAGCTTTTTCCACATGTTAACCTGGAATGCAGTACATGTCATTATGCAAGCGTAATGCTGCATGCTACACCCAGGTGTAGCATCTAACTGCAGTCTTCAGAGACTAAGTCTGTTGGCTGCAGCTTAATAAACTATTTAAATACATGGCTGATTTAAAGCAATGGCTGAGTATAACCTGCGGAAGCCGGGTGCACCTCCCCGCCCCTACAGCCGTGTGTGTCTGTGTGTGCATGTGTGTCTGTGTGTGTCTGTGTCTGTGTGTGCCTGTGTCTGTGTGTGTCTGTGTGTGCCTGTGTGTCTGTGTGTGTGTCTGTGTGTGCCTGTGTGTCTGTGTGTGCCTGTGTGTCTGTGTGTGTGTCTGTGTGTGCCTGTGTGTCTGTGTGTGTGTCTGTGTCTGTGTGTGTCTGTGTGTCTGTGTGTGTGCCCCAGCTGCACCCTGGCTTCTTGCTCACTCCCTTCAAGCCTTCACCCCCACACTCCAGTTTCCGGCCCAGCCGGGTCCCCCCCGGATGATCAAGGACTGGGTTATGGAGCACACCCCACTATTCAGACAGAGCCTCTGGGAGTCACTGAGTGTTATGTTTGCAGCAGCCTGAAGCAGAGCTTTGACTCAGGGTAATTATCTTGTGAGCTGAGCTTTGTAAGAACATTGTTCACTAATAGTTTTGCTGTGAACGAGCATATCTTTTCTCACTCTCAAAAGCAGAAATAAGTTCTGTTCATTTTTTAAAGAAATTACTTTAACAGCTTGTGCCATATTTAGGAAAAAGAATATAAGCACGCACCGGGACCAGTCTGGTAACAAAGGACACACATTGGTTTGGTAAAAGCAACCAGAGCACTCACATGGCCACATCGCCATGCACTGCACTGAAAGTGTGCTCATAGGTGTCAGTAGTTCATGCTTGGCCATCTGTATTTTGTCAACAATAGCAATTCACTTTTTAATGAATGTTTAAAGTCTCAATTCCCACAGGAGTAACAGCTACAGAGAGCATCAGCTATTGCTGAAAGAACAGGGATTCTAGGAATAAACAGAATATTGTGGAATGGCAAATGGGAACCAGTGACCTCATTATTCTGGAAAATGTCTCTTTTTGAACCACAAGGAACTCTGACAATTGTAAAGGTTTAGTCATGAACAGCGGAGTTTTGCAGAGATAGAGTGAAAGCAAAATTGAGCCCCCTGTGTACTTATGGCAGTTCTTTATTATGTGCCATATATTATCATGTTGTGTTGTGTTTTGCTTTATCGTTGTTGCATCTTTATTAGAGGTGGGCCAGAAATAAAACCCAGATGTAAACATACCTGCACTTCCAAGGCACTTGGCTTAAGTTAAGGGCGCAGCAGCTGAAAGCTATCCTCAGCATGTATTCTTCTAGAATATTTATATTCTTCTTCTCCTAAAGTAAAAAACAAGGAAAACATTTTAAATAGCAAATAAAATCTTGCTGCTGTAAAATAATTATGTATAATGTTGTTTGCTACATTTTAAAATAGTCTGGTCATACAGGTATGGGTAATGATTCTGACTTTCAAGAGGAGAGCAATTTTACTCTCTAGTCTGCAGAATATGAAGAATGCAGGACAAATTCTTGTCCTTAAATCTAGGGATTTCCTTTGTTTAGGCTTATTAGGTGAATTACAGACTGGTGTCTTGCAGTCAGATAGTGAGGTCTGCACTGGATTATTGAGTTATAGGACACAAAACCATATAAAGAAAGAGATGTCATTATTCCAACAACAATGGAGGAGAAAAATATCCATTGCTGACAGGCCCACTTACTCACAAGTCCATTGGTGTCAACATACATAGTAGTAGAGACAGACTAGGTTAGGAAAGAGTTTGGTACATCTGGTCAAAAGGGAAGTGTGAGAGCTAAAGGGGAGCAAAATACTGTATGTCAATATTTGCCCTACTGAGGAACAGCAGACACGCATTGGAACTGAAGGATACCTTATATAAAGAAGCAAGTAACCACATGCAGTACTTCAGCCGTGCCCCAGCTGTAAAGCATTATTTGAAGTTATAATAGTTGCACAGCTGTGGGAAGGTGAGGGTCATCCATTTTACATACATATTCAAATTAAGAATGCAGGGCTGCTGGCACAGAGCATCAGCAATGATATGGCCTCAAAGGTAGGAATGCACAGAGAGACAGACAAAATCTTTTTTTGTTTTCTCTTTTGGAGGTGGATGTGAACTTTTTCACTCCTCTCTTGCTTGTGCATAGTTAAGCCTGAAGGTGGAAAATTATGGCTATCCTGAGCAACAGAAGTACAGATATACAGAAAATTCAAGAATTAAAATAAATAAAAAAAAACCAAAAAAAAATACAAAAAGGCCTGATTTACACCTAAATCAGCTGGTGTCTAAACACCCTAACTGCTTTCTTTTTCAATATTCAATTGTGTTTCTTGAATCCCACATCTGGTCATGGATGCCCTGACTAGACTTTCCTTATGTTCCATCTGGATCAAGAAACGAAATGTTTTCCACATATGAATATGCCTGCACAGCAATACACAGGTCATAGGTACCTCAACTTTTTCTTAATGAAAAAGTCTGGGTACCAGAAGCTCCTAATTTATTGCTCCTCACTGACTATTTATCCTCTTTTGATTTGTCTTCAGAACCTTCCACTACGACAAACAAAAACAGAATTACTGAAGTTGGAAGAGGCCTCAGAAGATCATCTACTACAAACCCCTGCTCAAAGCAAGCTCAGCTAGAGCAGGTTGCTCAGGATCATGTTCAGCTGCAAATTTCAAATATCTCCATGTACAGAGACGCCACAAACTTTCCAAGCATCCTGTCCTAGTGTTTGACTACCCTGACCAGAGTGAAAGGGGTTTTCTTTTGGTTTTTTTTATGTTTATATGTAATTGAATTCTTCTGTTTGAGTGTAGTGATTGCCTCCTGTGCTGCTGAGGCTCAGGCTGTCCAAGGTCAGGGTCTGCTCTAGGCAAAGCTCCCAGCTCTGGCTCTGTCTGCCCTTCTCTTTGTACAACGGGATTTCAGGCTCTTGCAGCTACAAAGTCTTGGACAAGATCTCATCAGACTCCTTCCCTTGTGTCTGATGCAATGCAGTCTGTAGCCCTCCTGCAGCTCTTTTATTTGGTGACATATATCCTCTATTAGTGCACACTTCCTGCAGCTAAGGACACCATCTTCTCCAGCCCCAGCATCATGTCATGCCAGGCAGGCAGCTCAACACCACACAGCTGCTCACTCACCCACCCTCACAGCTGGATGGGGAGGGAATTTGGAGAAAAAGTAAAAATCATGGGTTGAGATAAAGACAGTAGTAGGACACGGCAGGAAGGAAGGAAGGAAAGAAGGAAATTAAGAATCAATAATAGTAAAAAGAATAATTATAATAATAATTAGAATACGCAAACAAGTGATGCACTTGTTTATCACCTGCCAACTGATGCCCAGCCAGTTCCCAAGCAGTGGTCCCCAGCCTGTTTTCTCCATAGTTTATGTGCTGTGCATGACACCATATGGTATGGAACATCCCTTTGGTTATCTGGGTTCACCTGTCTTGTCTGTGCTCCCCCTCAATTTACTGTGTCCCCCAGCCTACTCACTGGTGGGGTTGAGTGGGGTGAGCAGCTGAGAAGTCCTTGACTTAGTGTAAACATTGCTTAGCAACAACTGAAACTTCAGCATGTTATCAACATTATTCTCATACTAAAACCAAAACACATCACTGTACCAGCCACTAGGAAGAAAATTAGCTTTATCCCAGCTAAAACCAGGATACCTCAGGGAGGCATCTCTGCACCCATGGACCTGCAAAGCTCCATCCTCCCTTGGGAATTCAGGTTAAGTTAAGGACAGAGGAAGATGCTTTAGTGGTTCTGCCCCATGAGAGGTCAGCACCACTGCTGTGTGTGTACACCACCCTCCATAGTTTCTGGCCCCTTTCTGTGCTCCCTTCTGCTCAAATTGACGCAGACTGCTGCATCTCCTGGTTGCACCTGTTAGCTGCACTCTGTCACACATCTGTGTCACACAGGTATGCTTAAATCTCCTGTAGGACATAACCCAGCTGGTTCACTTAGTACAAGACTGGCAAGACACATATTCCTAAAAATACAGTAACAGATGCAGTCTTCAACAATGCCAATAGAAACACTTGGGAAGTAATTCTTCTCACTAGGATTTGACATTATTTGATGTCAAATCAAATTTGAAAAAAAAATCTTTTGATTTTAGGTGCCTCCTTGGCAAGCTAGTCAACTATTCTAGATACTGGTTTGAAACAGTAATGGGAATCTAGACACCTAACTCAGGGGACAAGTTAGTCTCTACAAATCAGAAGAAAAATACCTACAGGTAATTATAATTATAACCTACTGAAATTTCTGGAAAATAGATCCAAAAAGATTGACGGCCCTAGATGCTACAGATGACAGGAGTTCCAGGTCCTTAAACCTCCAAAGACCAGGCATTTCGCTGCACAATTCATCTACTCAATGTATGAATGAATTCAAAACTGTGATGTCAAATGATTATGTTGGATTCACAACTGTTCACCACTCTCCACAAACCTAATTCTATTTCTTATTCCTATTCTCGCAAAGATAATGAATCAGTAACTGTTAGCTGCTGAGAAGGATTTAAGAGTTTGAGAAAAAAATTCTATTTTTAGTTTTGGCAAAGTGAGAAAAGTAAATTAAGCACCACCACCTTGTAATAACCTGCAGTCAACAAGGAAGAAAGATAAACTGTTGAGATCAGAAATTGAGTCATACTTCTGTATTGGGAATTATGAGACTTTCAAAAATAGATCTACCTGAAATTAAATTATATATATAATAAATTACATTAATTGAGTTGATTTACTTCCATCTGGTAAAACATGTCAAAGTATGTACAAGTAGAATTTAACAGGCAAACAAATATTCTTTCCCATTAAGGCTAACAATATGGAATAGAGTGTGGATATCTGTTCCAATCCTCTTTACTTTCCAAAACTGCCTACTGAGAATGAACCATGGTCTCTGCTAGACTCCAAATAATGCCCAGATACTCTTGGAGAGACCAGTAGTTGTCTGAGGACAAAAACTTGCAGGGCACTTTCCCAACAGTTTGGCAGTAGAGACAACACATTCAGGCATTCATAACATACCAGAGATTCCCATTTTCTGGTATAGACATGTCCTTAATAACTGCAAAATCTAATACCACTTTTGCACTCGAAATTTTTAAAATATGTGAATTCATTAGGATTCTTCTTAATAGGAAATGGATTTTAAAACACATATTTTGGAAAGGAAAAATAGCATTTTAGTTTGATTTTCCAAAAATAAAACAGTAAACAGAACTTTCTGCTTAACAGAAAGTTAAGTGAAAGATATATATTTCTGTATAGACATACCTGGAAACCACAGAAAACAATACCCAAGGACACAGGGAGGTCTAACCCTAGTCAAAATCAAATGGATCTAGAATCCCTGAATCTAATGCAGGGCTGAACAACTGCCTTAAGATCATTTAAACAAATAAGACAGAATCTTAGAGGAAACAGTTGTAAGAGTGTTGACTTCGTAGAAATGTGAAACATCAACCTGAGTGCTGAAAGCAAGTAAGTTACAATCACTATCTGTTGTTTCTACTGTTTTTTTAAGGAATGGAATTTTGTACACATCCTTTACAAATGAGCAAAACTGTACCCAAATGGGTACAGGTGTACCTGACTTGTACAACACCTGTAATTAAAACAAATAGGCAGGTCACAGACAGTGAAAACCAGAATGAAAGAAATAAGATGTGGAATACAATTGCCAAACACGTGTTTTGTGCTTTTTCTAAACCCTAAAGATACCTGAACCTTAAAGATAGTCGGCTCACCAGCTCACTCCAGAAAAACACAGCTTCTCCTTATATATAAAGAGCTAATCTGGTGTCCCAGGTAGCCCGTTTTGTCTCAAATGGTGCCCAACATCCATGTTTAGGCAAGTGAATTGAAGACAAGTTTTTAAGACCAAACATGAAACTTGTGTAATTGTGTCTCACTTGTCACTGCAGAGGTTAGAGCTGGCTGTTTCTCCATCCCTTGCTCTATTTCTTCATACCCTCTTCACCCCACATGCTGTGGTGGGATGAAGTAAGGGCCTTTCAAAGAGAAAAGCAAAGGAAAGCCTTGGTTCAGACTGAAAGAAATAACCTGGTAATTCAGGCAGCTCAGACAGTCCAAAGATTTTTATTTTCAAGCCAAATGCTTTTGGCTATAGAGGTGATCTCAGACCCTGCTATCTTTTCTTTGGGTATTAAATAATAGTATTCTTTGTTTTAAAAAAATATCTATTTAAGCACTGGAAGGAAAGGACTATCCATGTCTTCTGTGACTGAAGAATTCAGCTTTTCTAAAACCACATGGAAAATCTTGCTTCAGATAACATTTAGGTCTTTATTTACCAAAAAAATTCCCTTAGTAGCCTGAGGCTAGACCATGCATATCTGATATGATACAGACAGGAGACGTACTGGAATTGATTCAGATAAATTTCATTGAAGGAGAAAGGTGTGAAATAGTTTCTGTATGAAGAAGGTTGAGCAGATCAGGACTGTTCTGGTTGAAGAAGCAGTAATATAGGCCTAATAAAACATTGAATGGCAAGAAGAAGGTGAATAGAAATAGCAGTTCATGGATTCCGCCCATACGAGAACTAGAGATTATCAAATAAAATAGCAATTTGCAAGCCCAAAGTAGAGATCCTTCATTCAAGACACTTCATACAAGGTACACACAAACACTGTGAATAATTTTTACAGGATGTTGCAGGTGCTACAATTTTATATTGTATGTAAAGTGGCTAGAAATATTCATGGGGAGAAAAAATCAAGGACCATAAATTACAGACGTCCCATGACTGACTCCAATTTGCACAGGCACAGAAAATTTCAGTATATGTTTGGCAGACACACACCACTGACTATTGTGAGACGGGCTGCAGGGCTGGAGAGGCATTTGGGCTGCCTGACATGTCCATCCCTATATTCTTAATCTTTCATCTGAATGAAGAAGAGCTGTGTTTTGCAATGAGGCTGCTTCCAGAGAGTCCAAAGCTAGCATATGGCTCTGTGTTTGAGCAGAAACACCACCCTGCAGCTCCAAAACTCCTTCTGAAACTTGCTCATCTATTCCCAGCATTATCTGATGAAAAGAACAATAAGAAAAGAACACTTTGTTTAAAAAACTCCCAACCAGCTCCTCTGTAATCCAAACCAAAACTCCACACTTTTCTGAGGTTTCCCTTCCAGAACCACAAAAGACATTGGCACGTTCTATAGAACTCAGGCACCAGTAAAATCCAATATGTATCTAAAGAAGACTGATTGCCTGTCCTTACTGCAATGATTCTAAGGCCCAGTGCTCCACAGGGGAGAGATACAAGACAGCCAGGAAAGACATCGTGAAAACAGACAGTGAGCATATAAATCACCAGTGCAGGTCAGACATGGAAGCTGGAAAGATGACTCCTATTTGGAAAATAAACTACACTGAACATGCTAAGACAGAGCAAGCAAATCTTTTGATATAGGTAAAATGCAGAATACTGTGGGGACAGGAAAGGAATCAACCTTCTGCCCCCAGTAAAAACATTGGGCTTTATTGAGCCAGAAACTGGAAAGGGTTATTTTTTCCTTGTGCTGAAATACCTCCAGACCATAGCTGGGAGGAGGACTGGGGCACTTGCCTACAATGATTCAATCTAATATGGAAAAAAATATATGTTCCTATGATGATTTTCTAACACCAAAGTATTTGTCTGCTTTAATAAGCCCAAAGAACGTAGGTGTCTGGTGATTTCTTGTCATAAATCAGGAGCTCATTAAAAGAAAAAAGTATTAAAAGAAGGCAAAGATTCTGGCAGGAGTCTTGAGAAAACAATTGAAAAGCATTTTTGAAGTTTCAGTCATTTTGGTGCAATACTGCAAAGGCCACAGCTCTGAGCAGCAGTAGTTCCAAAGTCAACTTAGTCTGTCACCTAAGTGCCTTAAAGCTCCTGAATTTACTGAATTTTAGACCACCGATCCTGCTTTCAGCCTGTGACTGGATATCGCCTGCTCAGAACAACGCGCAAAGCTGTGGTTGTGGGAGGGAGCTGAAGAAAGTCATGCTACCTGACCAACAGGAAATTCAAAGTGCATCAATTCTGAGTCCAAAGAGCTGTTGAAAAGTAAGATAAGGTTCAGAAGGGGATTACTGTGTCCTAAATGTGATATTTTTATTGAGAGGGCAATACTTAAATTACATTTTTATGAGCCAGAGTGGCATACCATCACTTTTTCATTTTACTAGGAAGCTTGCTGGGACTTCTCTGGTTCACAGCTGCAGAACGGATTAATTTTATCCTCTCCTGAATGAGACCTTCAGTCCCAGTGTAACTTCTAACTTGGAAGCAGCATGCAAGGATACTAGATACCACGAGAGCAAAATTATTATGTCATAAGACAGAGCAAAAGAGAAACAGGAATAAAAAGTTAATAAAACGCTAAGACTTGATTCAGCAAAACATTTATGTGCAGGTTAGCCTTAAGCATCCCTGGTTAGTGAAGCATTAAAGCATGTTCTTGGGCTTAATTGAAGTTAATGGGATTTACACAAGTCCTGAAGGTAATCATATGTTTCACTGCTTCATTAAATCAGAATACAAGTATGAAAAGGCAAGGGTTATCCTCAGGGAATTCCACTGAAATACAGGGTGATACAAAACTATAAATCATGTTAAGGTATTTGTTATTAAAATTCAAACACAAAAATATGTTAACAAAAGTGCAGGTTGCATAAGAGCTGAGCCTCAGAATAGCACTTTGTTTAACAAGATATCTGAGACATAGGACCTGCTTCAGTGTAAAATCAGAAGTACCCACAGTAAAGCCAAGGCTGACGCAGCTGAGATCAATATTAAACCCCAGAGAAGGGGAATTTTCTAAAAGTTTAGGGGGAGGGGAAGAAAAATGGAGAACAGGTCCCCAGAGAATGTGATAAATGGTGATGGGTTAGGCAATATAGTTCTGCTTCCAAAAGCCAGGCTTAATCCCCACTCAGGAGTAGACATTGTGCCACATATTTAATCTATCCCTGAGAGAGAGTCAAAAGGATCAAAAGCATCACACAGATACTTAAAGGGAAAGGTCATATTCCCATTGAGGACTAATGACTATATCCGTTCCTGCGAGCACGGGGATTTCTGGTGAGGGAACTAAAACTGCAGTGTTTCCAGTGTTAACTCTGGCTGTAGGGTGTCTGCTGCCACAACAGCTTCTTGAACCTTTCCCCTTTACTCCAAACCCTCATGCTGTGAACTTGCAGCTCCCTGTGTTTCTCCTGCAGCTTTTCCATATCTTTCAGCAAAGGGATTTTTTTTAACAAAACTAAGCTCTGTGATCAGATCACCCAAAGCCACTGCAATGTCTCAAAACTACCAAAGCCTTTGTGGTTACAGAAGAATTGTAGAGAGCTGCTATAATTTAAGAGCAGGGATTTTTTTTTCCACTGTAGTGGTTCAATGTGTGTTGTGTGCACACATGTGCTTCAGCACAGATGGAGATTCAAATGAATATCAGACCCTTTGGTGTGAGTTCAAATTTCCTGAAGGTGTTGGAATGTCTGTAAAACATCAGATGCCCTTTTGGTTGTTTTTTTTATAAATACATTTCAATTCTCTGCTGATTTGACATTTCACTTTATTTACAAAAATTAGGAAAAAAAAGGACAACATATTGAAAAAGTTATTATGGAAAAAAGAACAGGGGAAGGTAAGGAGGCTTGGATATCCCTGACAGCTACCTGCCTTTCTTACACAAAGCCACCTATGATTCTTCTACAACCACAAACAAGTCAGGTTTTCTTTGTGCTCTGTCCAGAAAGGAAGTTCAAAATATGTACATCTACTCCAAAGCTATTAATCTTTTTTATAAGATTATTGAGGAGAGTAGAGAACCATTGTCATATTTCTTAAAATTAATTTTCCCCAAAGCTTCAGGAATCTTTTAAGTAAGGTTTAATATAGCCTTTCTTTTTTTGTCTCCTAACACATTTACCTCCTAAACAATAGTTACTTTATGACTGTTTTACTTTTTTACTGCTTATATCCATTTCTCTGTTTCTTCAGGAATAAAAAAAAAGGTCAAAAAACCCCAACCCCCAAAACTATAGACTCTTGTATTGGTGGCTTTAGTTTGAGCTTTCTACCACCAACCCAGAGCCATATGGCTAGAGAGGCTGTTTTTCCACAAAGGCTGAAGGATATATTGCATGAAAGAGTTTCTAAATGGTCAGTAAGACCAAGAGAAAACAACAATCTCTGAACCTTTCAATTCTCAAAAATGGTTTCAATTGCATATTGAAAGTAACATAAGGCAAAACAGCAACAAAAATCAGAGTCAGGCCCCTAAACAAATGTCATCACTGCTTAGACTTCAGTGAGGGTGTTAATTATTATCACAAAGTGAGGAAACCACAGAATTGTTGGACCAAACACACGTTTCATGTGGAGAAAGTAGTACAAACAAACCAAAAACATACATCATTTTTCATGGAGTACAGAGAAGATTCATCTACTTATTCAACAAGCCTTAGGGATCCTCCTCCTGTACAAACTATCAAACCTAGTACAGTACAACTTGCATCCCAAGGCTGTTACAGTCTTCCATATGCTTGTAATTTATTAACTATCTCAGCTATGAGATTAAAACTGGAGTAATTCTAAGTGTCATTAAGAGGGAACTTCTTGTATCAAATCTACATATACTGTACTATGACACCAAGACCAGAGAACCAACCTTCTCCCATACACCCACATTTGCAGTTCTTTAAGATGAGGTTTAAATCAACTTAAGAAATGCAATTATTCTACCTGGGTCTAGGACATGGAATACATAAAGGGTGTGTGTTCATCATGATACATATGGATAAGCCACACACACGGTGAAAAAATGTAGTTCTCACTGCAATATAGCATAGGGAGCAGTGGTGCATGTAGTTCAAAAGTTATCCCAGAGAATGACAAACAGCAGGTATTTCACACTAAGGTGGCAGAAAGGCCAGAGCAAGTAGGTTTTGGATATTCTGTCTAGAAGGTATCCTTTCCCCCCTTTATTATCAAGATGATTTATCACCTAGAGCTGAATATAAAACAACATATCCCAGTATGTATACAATACATGAACACCATCTAGCCATGCCACAAAGATTTTGTTATTAATGAACCAATCCAGGAATAAAATTTGTTAGAAAAAAATAGAGACTAGGCAGCTCAACTGACCTCTCAGAATTAAGAAGGACAGATCATGGTATGCACTCATTATGATGAGCAATTTTTAGAGCATCTCCTTGTATAGATGTCATATATGATAGATAAGCTAAGCTGACACGCTTATGTTATGTCTCTATTGCTACATCTACCTGAATCATTGCCACACTGACAGACCTTATTTTTAGGCTGATAACCATCAACTTTGTATAGGTTTGCACAATGGCTGAACATTGGTTTCAGCAGGCAAAATCTAAGGTTGAGAGAAGACAGGAGAAAATCTCCAATCACCGTAAAAGGTGATAGAACAAATTTCACCAATTGAAATTTGAAGTCAACCTTATCGAACCTCTGGAAATTCCTAACAACAGAATCCTATAACTGGTGTACTAAATACAGTTAAATTGCTTTAGATCAAGTAACTTTTAACTTAGGTCATTCACCATAAGCAATTTGAGCTAACTTACCTAGCTTGACTTAAACTGGGTTTAACATGGTCTACTTTTTCAAATTACCCATAACAATTCTATTCCTATATTTTCTAACTGATGTATGAATTAATTTTTTAAAATGTCTCTTACTTCGAAATCTGCAAGCAAAGCCAGTCCTGCACAAACCACACCTTTACTTTAATTTACTGCCATCATTTTAGAAAGCTTATTTAAAAGAATATAACCCAAATATGTGCTTTTCTATGAAACACACTTTTCAAGTTCATTTTGCCAGAGAAAATACTAATTTTCCAGAATGGCATATTTCATTTGCTACCAAAGAGGACTGACTGTAACATAAAGCGAGTGGCTCCTTTAGAAGAAAGCAAAACAATTTGACATGGTAGGTCTGGTATCCTTCTGCAATATCAAATGAAGCCCTACATTTTCAAAATGATGCATGGGAACTTAACCACGTGGTGCCCATTAAAGTCCATGCCAGCTCTCATGGTTTATGAGGTCACCAGAAGTCCTTGATGGAATTACACCCCGGTCCTGCGCGGCGGATTCTCTTGTATCACAGATTCTGAATCAAAGCCTATAAGGTTAAAAAAAAATGCCTGCAGTCAGTTTGCTCAGGTTTGGATCATGTGTTTCCACTGGAAAGAGAGAAACAAGAGAGAAATAAATTACTGAACAATTGTTAGTGTAAGAGCATGGCATGGATCTTATGTTGATGCATATTCCTGTATGGTAAGGGGGAAATAATGTCTTCCTGTGGTCGTGCTCAAGGCATCTGAATGAAAAGAGAAACACTGGGGAATACTCCTCTAAAAAACAAAAGGACATCCTGAGAGAGTGCGATTACAAAGTAATTCTTTGAGCATTCCTAATAGCAATCTGACAACATACGACAGTAGACTTGAAGAATAAATATTCTGGGCTCTTTGTGCATCGTGTGCATTTTTAGAATTTGCTGTTCTGGTGCACATATGTCAATTTTGTATTTACTGGACCGAATCTTTTAAAATCTATCATAATAGTAACATTCAATGTCCAAAAGTGAAACCTGGCACTCAATTTGCACAAAGACTTTGCACATTGTTGTGTTTTAAAACACTCAGTAGTTAATAAAAGACTGTGGTCTATTGGTATATTGGTTTTCATATTCTCTCCAATGGAATATGATCTTGCTTTAGCAATAAACTGATATGTTGATTGAATACTTTCCAATTCTCTAGGTTTCTAGGAGTGCTCCTGAGGTTGTATCATGTAGCAGCACAGTGACTGTGTTAGAAGAATCCTTACTGGAAAATGAAAAGCCGTGGTATCACTGGGGTCTCCTGAATCTGTATATGTAAGGCAGAATCATTTTATTCAAAAAGTAGATGTTTGTCAAGCCACATGATGATATTCATTATTAAAACATGGACCAGGAATTTGTACGCTTGTCAAACATAGTCTGGATTCCATCAGATTACGAAGTGTTCTAAGGTAGTCAACAATTTAGGGAGCAATATGTGTGCATTAAGACATGCATACCTTGCAACAGAACAAAGGTCTGGAAAGAAGAAGACATGCTTCTTGAAGGAGATTTGCACCGAGCAAAGAAATAATGTCTCTGAGACAAGCAGTAAATTAGGAAGCATAACAGCAATGCCATAAGGATTATCACCAGGTGTTTCCATGGGTGCATGGTGTCTGTGGTTTACTTAGGCTTCTGTTACCCAGGGCTGTGAATGGGGTACCCTGGCCAGCCAAAAACTTAATCAGTGCAGCACTTACTTTACAGCAACTGACAAGATCAGATCAGACAGGGAGAGAAAACAAGCTGGCACTTCCTATGGCACCTCTCTGAACTAGGGAATGCAGATGATACAAATGCAGCTCCACTGCTTCTGGCTTCAGGTGACTTCACACTTACTGCCCTGTCTGTCTGCAAGCTGCAGAGGTCACCCACCAGAAAAGTGTGAATTAACCATAAAGGGAATGCAGTGCTGTATCAAATGAATTTCTATAGCAGCTGTGGAGGTTGTGGCAAAATTTCAGAGGTTTTGTAGGGCCGATCCCAGTGGTACAACGGCTTTTGATTTTCCAAGAATGGCTGATCCCAGCGGTACCATGGCTTTTCATTTTCCAAGAAAGATTCTTTTAACACACTCTGGAGTATATTTTCTTCTGTCTTTTGTTTTAGTTTCTGTTGTTACTATTCTTTGAAAAGAAAGAAAAGTCAGGCAAGTTCAGAGTGGGGCAACTTCTTCATTACAGAGGATTAAAACAGCCAGTAAAGGACAAAGTTTACAGCAGGAATCCTGTGAAAGAAACATTGTGTACTTATGTTCACATGCAAACCTTGTCATATAGCCTGTAATATTTTACCTTGTGCAACCAGGCTGCCTTTCTTGCCTTTCCTTAAATGAGCAGTCAGTATACACACAGCTGGCCTGGGCTATTCCTCCCTCCCATCATCTCTTCACCCCTCTGAATATCAGGCACCAGCCAAATTTTACTGATAAAGCCAACACTAAGCAGAAGGAAAAATATGCATTCTTCATGGTGTACAGCTAAGCAGGGATAAATGGCTAATAAAAAGTCACAGGCAACAACTTTAAAAGGGGGAAAGGAAAGGGCTGGTCCTGTGGGTGGAACTGGAAAGGGAAGGAGGCTGGAGTGGTGGGCTGTGGAGGGGGACATGTTAGTCCTTAAGCTGGAGCCATTTCCAGTCCCCCGACACAGTTTGAGCTGGACCACCTCAAGAGTGCATTGCTATTTCTGCAAAATGTTTACTTCCATCTGAGGGCACTTTGGGTGAGCTGAGATCAAAGGCATTTGAATTAGTTTTACATATAACTTAACTCAGGTAGGTATTTGACATGGGTAAATACTCTGCCAGCAGCAAAGAAATATTAGTTAACAATTTGCAATCTCTCACCTTTCAGCTGTACTTTAATGCCTTATTTCTGAAGAAGTATTCACAACCCTGATACAAAGGTTGCAGAATTATATGACCTAGGCTTTTAATTAGCTTTTGGTAATATAGTAAAATATGTATTATAGAATTGCCTGGGTTGGAAGGGACCTTGAAGATCATCTAGCCCCAAGCCTCCTGCCATGGGTAGGGACACATTCGATTAAATCAGGTATCTCAGAGCGCCATCCAAACTGGCCTTCAACACCTTCAGGAATGGGACATCTCCAACTTCTCCAGCCCATTCCAGTGCCTCATCACCCTCACTTTTTTCCTAGTATCTAATCTAAACCTACTCCCTTTCAGTTTAAAGGTTTCCTGCTTTGTCTGGTCACTATGTGCTCTTGGAAAAAGTCCCTCTCCATCTTTCTTATAGGCTCTCTTAGATCACCCCAAAGCCTCCTCTTCTCCAGACTGAGCAATCCCAATTCTCTTGACCTTTCCTCACAGGAGAGGTACCTTTAATCAACTTGGTGGCCTTGCCTTGGAGTCGCTGCAACAGGTCACAATGTCCTTCTTGTGCTAAGGACCCCAGAGCTGGATTCAGTGCTTCAGAGAAGACCCCACCTTGAGCATAGGTGTTGAGAGATTGCAAATTCCTAATAATTAATCCTGTGCTGCTCGAGCTGTCACTTAAACCAGAGCTGCGAGCTCCTCTGCCCTTGCTCTCCACACGGGTCGTGTCAGCGACGCCCGGGCTCTGACCACGGCGCGCTCTCCTGTACCGAGCTCCTCTTTTCCTTCCCGTCACCTACAAGAGGCCGGGGCGGTACAGCCCCTTGCAGCCCCTCGGTATGTCCCAGCCCGCAGCCGGGAAGCGGCGCTCCGGCCTGCCCGAGGCAGCCGGGCCCTTTCCCTGCCGCTGGAATCCCGGCCGGGCCGGCGGGGCGGGCGCCGACGTGACGCCTCCGCCAGGGGGAGCCCGAGCGCGGGGCGCCCGCGTGCGGCGCGGGGATAGCGGGAGGGGAAATCTGGGAAGCGTTCGGGAATGTCGGCGTGCAGAGCACATTGGTGGACATCGAGACGGGAGCGACCGCAGAGTAAGGTCCTGCCGGCACGTTTCTGGCTAGGCAGAAACTCAGGGAAAGGCTGGGACGCTGATTAAAGCAGCCCCTTCTGTGCAAAGCCCTCAGGTCGCAAACACAGCTAGGAATTCTAAAAGAAAATGGCTTTGAAATTCACAAATAAAGGAAAAGTAGCAGACAAAAGGCTTTGCTTTTTCTTACTGGCATCCTAAATCCATGTTTCTTTCTGAAATGTTATACACCCTTTCCTTATTTGAGATTAGGACTAAAAAATGGGAAAACCTGAATTAATTGTTCAGATAAAAAGGAGAAGGAGAAAGAAGGAGAAGGAGAAAGAAGGAGAAGGAGAAGGAGAAGGAGAAGGAGAAGGAGAAGAAGAAGAAGAAGACGAAGACGAAGACGAAGAAGAAGAAGAAGAAGAAGAAGAAGAAGAAGAAGAAGAAGAAGAAGAAATAAACACCATAATTCAGAAAGGTATTCATTAATTGGAGGAAAAGTAACTCATGCTTTCCTGTTAAATTATAATATGAATGGTAGCATTTTGAACTCCTAGCCTAAAATAGTTATATTTGAGCTTTGATCCGTGAGACGTTAACAGACGGGAAGCAGAGGAGTGAATTGGGGTGAATTTAATAGTATCCAGAGATAGAATAATTAGGCCTGCTGGTGCCTAGCAGCAGTTAGGATTAGAAGAAAAAGGCTTTATAAAAATCAAACCAGAAAGGGAAAAGTGCCATTTTGGTATATTTGAGAGAATAATATGACATCCTTCCCTAATATAAGTCATTAAATGAAGGCCAAGTTTGTCTTCTTTATCATCAACCAAAGAGGGCCACTGTTTGGGCCACTGCAAATAAGATTAAACACTGTAGACCAGCAGTTACTGTCACCACGTGTTTCTTGGGTTTTTATTCTCTTCTTATATTAGCAACTTTTTCACAATATATGTATGAGTACATGGATTAATGGCCCTTCTCATGAGTCATAAGAGCTACAGATGCTCTCCTTTCTTTTCAACCTCAGTTATTAGCTAAATATCAGATCCTATTTGGTTAACACAGAGGCTGGATCTGTGTAAGCTGGCTCAGCACAGGATGTAGCGCTATTATGATTTAATTATTAAGATTTAATTCTTAATACATCAGTTCATCCATATCATTGATATGTATCAGTTCCCAATAACTTGTGTTTCCATGTTGTAAATATCTAAACTCTGGCTATCTATAAATGCAAGCTGTTCAGTTGTATTAAGACTCCTCTAGGACGGACTCTAAAAGTAGATTATAGATGGGGCTTGGAAAGGGTGTGCTGTCCACAGCTGATTCAGACCTGTGCTCAGACACAGGGTGTCTGTTCTCATGTGTACCTTGCTGTTTAATTGCTATGTTAATACCTGTTCCCACAAAAGGCATTGAAGTGCCTGTAAAAATGTGCAGGACATATTCCATAGCTAACAGCCTATAAACTGAGAGGTAAAGTAAAATGATTCAAGAAATACTGGGGAGATGCTCTTTACATCAAAAGAAACAGCACTTCATTTTTCAAAGGCTAAAACATCAGCACAGGTGACAATGTCTTTCAAAGCGTAAAGTAGATATTAATCCACTTCACTAGAACTATGCAAAACCTCAGAAAGATGTACTTCACATGATTATGTATTATACAGCAAAGGGAAAGGAAGGAAGGAAGAAAGAAATCTCCCCAGCCTTTCTGCAAATGCATACAATAGAACTCATTGAAAGGCCTCTCAGTATATTGCAGTACTGAACAGTAAATCAATGTAATCTGAATTTCTGCAGTAGCAGGAAACTTTCCAAATGATCGCTATAAATGGAGCACATGTTTTACGTATAGGTTACTATTTTTGGCAGTCCATCAAACCCCTTTGATGTGTAGACAGTGGGGTTTCATCCAGCTAGCAGGACAAGAATAAAAGGTCCATATTCTTCCCTCTGCCAAGATCCACTCAGAGCAGGAGATGGGGAGCTGGTTATGGTCACACAGCTCTACAGCTGCTCCAGTGTCAGCCTGAGCCACAGCAGGACTTAGATAAGCTCATGTTTTAGTCCCTGAGATGTATGCATTCAAGAATCAAAAGCACTCTATTTTGCTTCTGTGAGTCTCTCAGTCACTCCGTGTGCCAGCACAGGGAGAAGAATTGGCACAGGAGCTGTTTATACCACCTTGCACTGGCTGCATGGCTCCTTACATAGGGAACATCCCCCGGGGGCCACTTAAGGCAGTGCTCTGGAACACCTGCACAATACAAAGTGACGGAAACCAGCCCAGAGAGTCTGGCCCGTGAGTCCTCAAAATGGAAAAAGGCAGATGAAAAAAAACACACCAAGGCAAGGGAAACCAGGCATCACATGAGGATTAGAAAGAAAAGACCAGAATGAAAATTTGTAAAATGGAGTAAATCACTTCCTGACTGCAACAGAGCTGAACTTCAAAAAAGATCCACTAAGCCCACAGCGCTGCTGCTCAGGACAGACAGTGTCTGAGTGTCCTTCCTCTCCTCGGGTTTCTCATCAAAGATGATGTCAAGATTTATGTGTCCCTTTCTGAATAGTTCTGTGAGTTTAAACTAGCCTCAGTCCATTACAGCTTCCACATAAAGCAGCAAGCAGTAAAGTGTTTTGCCGCATGTGGATAATGCACTATGGGACATGAGTGTCCAATAGCCATGATTTTGTGGCTCTACAAGTTGATTCCAATTACAGAGAGAAGCCAGTGTTGACAAAGAAAATTAAAAATAACTAAAAATGTCTATTTTGCCCACTACATTATTTTTCTTTAACTCTTTTTTTTTTTTAAACTCATTACTCTCATGCATATATATATTACATTTTCATTAGCCTGTCATCAAAGTGCACAAATATTGAAACCCCTCTGCTGTTATGAGTGACATATTTCAGGAATAACTACTCAGAAATAACTGCTGTGGATGTGTCTGGCTGCTGAACATGAAAGTATGGGTGCTGCTGACTGCCTGGCAGCTGGCCCAGCATTTAACCCTGCTGTTTTAAAATGTCGTAAAATAAGCACAATTTAATCTTTTGAAACCTTTTGGTCAGTGACTGTGATTTCCGCAAAAAATGACTTCAAAGGAAAGACAGGCACCTTTGTTGATGCCTTTTTAAGCAGTCATGAGTTCCAAATTATTTTAAAAAAGAGAAGCAAAAACCTCAAAGTCTGTAACACCTCCTCAGAATTAGATACTGAAGCGATATGTAAACTGGGTTGTAAAAATCGATCCTCCACTAGTGATGCGGCTCAGAATGATATAATTAAAAGATAATGTCAATGGAAAAAGTATATCATCATAGACTAATGGGCTCCTCCTGACACATAAATACCACAGCAAAACCTCTATTTTAATGAAAAAATACCATTTAGAAGCCAAGATACTTGATTTTCAAAGCAGGATGTGTTGAAAATGTTCTATTTCTGTGGCTATATTTCTGTTTTGCCAAGTATCTGACACAGAATTAACACTTCGACCTTGCAGTCTTCATGTAATACACAAGATTCCTCCATGCCTCAAAAGCAGCATGCTTTACTTGTGCAAAAAGCAGCTGACTTCTGCAAATAGGGCTCCTTTTGTTAGTGAGTTGCAATCTTAATGTAGTCTGAAGGTTTTATTTCCAGACTTAGATGTGAAAAAAACTTATCCATATGTAATCATTTGACATTTATTCCATTCACCTTGATTTAAGGAATGTGAGCATTGCTAAGCATGAGACTGTTTAGGTGGTTTTCACTGCAGTAAAAGTGGAGTTAAAATTACCCTTTAAACACATAGAAGAGGGGAAAAAAAGAATATGAAGATACCTTGAATAATTAAACATATTTCTAGTCTACATCATATTACCCTTTTTACCTTCACAAAAAGACAAAAAAAGTACTCTTCTGTTCTTCTCAGATTTGGGTGGGAAGAAGTGCTTTTTGACATTCCAGTATTAAAGCAGAATGATATGAAGAGCAGTTGATCTATCACTGTATGCCAGAATGCTTCAAAAATGCCTACCAGATGTGGCCCTCAAAAGTCTTAGGCGTCCTCTGCTTAGTTCCTGGCTTTAGACCAGTCCAAGGAAAGAACTGGCTGATGAGCTGCTCAGACCAGGCTGATCTGGACAAGATCTGGATGACTATTGTCACCTACAAAACTTTAAAATCAAAAAGGGAAGTGCCTTGCAAGACTAGGCGCCTCCAGGATTAGGCAGCAGCCAAGCACGGGTTTCTGGAGAGTGCTTTTGGATGCTGTTCCACCTACATCCTGCCTTAGGTGCCTAAGTCCTTTACTAGAGCTAGCCAGAAAGGCTAGATTCCCATTGAAGTCTGGAGAAGGATTTACATTAACTTAAGTGGATTGGTTCAGGCCTTAAAATGAGAACCATGTGTACATCCTTATGAAGAATCTGGTCCTTTCTGTTTATTCATTGTGACTTCTTGCAGTATTGAACCATTCATATGCACTGATCCACAAATAATATGTCAGAAGAAGTTCTGGAGGATGAGAGTTGTGGCTTTCATGCCCACAGTCCATGCTGCTCTCAGTGGTTCTGGCTGTACAGCAGCCACCCTGGCTAATGGGCCACTCAAGCCACATACACCATTCAGGTCATATATAAGCTCTAATTGTATTACTCGTTTGGCTCGTCAATACTTTTCCATGGAGCTGAAGGAAAGGAGAGCATATGGAATAGAGAAGCAGGAAAATTAATGAATGAAAGAATATAACTTTCAGGGTTCTGGCAATGTTTTCACATCCATATTTTGCTCCACTCCCCTGAGGTCACAAAAAGCAAATGGCATGTTCATTTCCTTCCATCTGTGCTATTCTTAACAGCAAACGGGAACTTATATCTAAACTTTCTTAATAAGCAGGGTGGGAGGAGAGCTGGGTAATAATTAGAAATGCCTAGTAGATAATTTGATTTTCAGAATGATGTTCATTGTAGACACATTTTTCTTCTTTCTTCTCCTATTTCGCAATGCCGTGACACTTTAAATTAAAATTTTTTAAAAGCCCAAATTCTTCCCAAATCCTACCCATCGCACATGAAGCAGCAGGAGCAGACCCATGCAGAGCCAGGCCAGCGCTGTCCCATTTTCCTTTCAAATGCACGCAATTCCTTGTAAACCCTGGGACGAGGTGGCTGGCCAGGAAGCGCTGGTGGTGTTGGATGTGTGGCGAAGGCCCCCCTTTCCCCGGAGAGAGGCTCAGCTC
The DNA here is from genome assembly GCA_013396995.1 of Dicaeum eximium. Taxonomy (NCBI): domain Eukaryota; kingdom Metazoa; phylum Chordata; class Aves; order Passeriformes; family Dicaeidae; genus Dicaeum; species Dicaeum eximium. Next base: position 1,440,401 of record VWZP01010350.1, on the reverse strand, counting down.
CAGCTGCAGCTGCCCCCCCCCGCCGCTGGCTCCGCAGGAGGGGGCAGCTGGCAGGGCCTCCCCACCGCCCCAGCAGAGCGCTCCCCCCGCCCCGGGCCGCAGAAACCAGAATTTAGTGACCTGGCGATGCAGCAAATAAATAAATGAATGGAGCTGGAGAGCTTTCTGGAGAGGCCTGCGGGCCGTGCTTCCCAGAGCGAAGGAGAGGAAAAGCGCTTCTGTAGGCGTCTGGCTGGCTGGGTTCCTGTCAGAATAATGATTTCAATGTTACTGTGATTTCACCAAGTGGCACGCTGGGGTACCTGGGGTCTTGGTAGGCAATTTTTTACAGTTGCGAATGTAAATAAGGCATTTATTTAAATTAACCCTCTATTATACAGAGGAAACATAAGCTGGGAGGAAGCGCTGCTGCTCGAGTGCATTTATAAAGCAGGGAGGAGGACAGGTCTTGCACATCACCTGAGAAACACTGGCCAATATTTGCCTTTAAAAATGAGGTTCAAGGAGACTAGCTCTGCCACCAGCCTGATTAGCAAGGCATCTCTACACCTCGGCTTCCATAAGGATCGTTCCCTTAATGAGCCCCAGAAAAGACACTTGGGGAATATGAAATCACTGAACACACACTAGGAAGCAACCAGATTTCTGCTCCATAACAATAATCACATTTCTGAGGGGGAAAAAAGACCATGGAAAAAACTCAACTTGAAATCATGAGGTATTTCTTTAACTTAAGGTCTCCTCCCAAGCAGTGTTGTGTTTAATTACATCCTAAAAGATTTCTTAGTTGAGACTATTTATTTACATGTTTTATGTTTCAGCTGGTTTGGTTTCCGAAAGGGCAAAGTAATTTCAGAGAAGCAGGACACAATTTGGCAAAGAGGATAAAAATAGACAGTTTTGATCAATGAAAAACTCTTCCAGATTTTGAATGTCCAAAAATGGATCCAAACTCTTTTCTGTGGGAAAGTTTCATTTTCAACCAACTCACATTTTAATAAAGATTAATTTCATTAGAAGTTTTTCACCTAACCTGGTTCAGTAATACAGCTTTGTACCTTGGTATTCCCAAACCTCTGCTGGGCTCCTTTTGGCCTTGAAGAGCTTCTGCCAGTTCCTTGATGCCTAGAAGACACCCCTTTACTGCTATGGCAAAGCCTTAGTTTAAAATAAAGGCCGTTCCATTCCTGTATTTGGTTAAGCCCCTTCTTTTTTTGCTTTTTTTTTTTTTTATTTTAAAAACATTTCCCTCTTATTTTCATGGTAAAAGGTATTTTCAATATTTTACAAGAAAATACTGAATGTCCTTATTAGCTTTAGGTCATAAATGCCACAAAACAGATTTAAAAATTGGAATAAACCCAACATAAATGCTTACTGTTGGTGAATATAAGGGCATACAAAACAGGGCAGTAAAGTCACTATACAATATCAGTAAAACCATTAAAAAAATCTGGAAAAGCATCAAGATGGCTGGCCTCTTTGTAGTTTCAGCACAGAAAAAAAAATTGAGCCTTATTTCTAAATATTTTCCCTAGTGGGAAATAACAGCTTGAAAATAATCCCAGATGTATTCATTTGTGCAACATTTTTCTGTTTGCAACATATAGGCATGGAAAAATTATTGAAGGTTTCAATTCTAGACTTGTATTTTAAAAATGTCAAGCTTTTGAAAAACAGCATAATTTTTCCTTAAAAGCTATTCATTTACCTGGAATGTTGGCCAGCAGGCGTACATTATGGACTTGGTTTAGCTAAGATTGAAAAATTGCCCAAAGGCAAAAAAAAAGTAGGCAATTTTTGTGGCTCAGATTATATACCAACACAAAATACAGCTGAGTTGATTTTTGAACTGGCATATAAAAGAATTTTGTGAGTATGTGATCTTGAAAGTGATCAAGAGCTATCTGAGGTTTTTAAAAAGCTCAACGATTGTTATTTTCATGTTGTCTTTTTTACAATCACAATCTGTATCCTGAGGTGCAAATAATCAGAAAGCTCTTATTAAATGGCTACTGAAAACAATAAAGAGAAAAGCAATCCAAGCCTAGAAGTAATAATTTCCAAAGATGAGCAGATTAAGATGTATTTCTGATTGCTTTACAGAACAAGTTATTTGATAAAATATTCCCATTTTGGGAAGATATTAAAAAACCACATACACTCAAAACTTCAGGAAGTTGTCTTGCTAAAGGAATCAAAAGTTTTCTTCTGTTCAATCTAAACTACCATCTTGAAAAGCTATTTGTCTGGATATTACAGCCCAGATTTTTTTGTGACTAATTTCTGTGACATACAATAAGTGATGTTATCGTGTATAGGTGACTAAGAATAATTTTAATAGGTTAGACCTTTTGGGAGGAGTGTGGGGAGCTGTTCCCCTCAATGTGCATAAGATCACTTTTTTATGGAAGGGAGACTCTTTAATAAAAAGAAAGGTCAGTGAAAATCCAGGAAATAAAATTATTTCTCAAGAGCCAAAGGTACATATATGGGAAAAGGCAGAGTGTTCAGACCAGTGCACACTGACCCTCTAGGGCTGAGGGTGCTCTGGCAGGAGGAGCCAAGCTCCTGTTGAGCCAGCCAGCCCCAAGAGCAGACAGACTGATGGTGCTTGGTGTAAGCTGAGCAGGTGAGCAAGGCTGGTCAGGGTGGGCACAGTGCCCTGTGGCCAGGGCCCCCTGCCTTGGGCAGAATATCAGTGCACAGTGCTGATGTCCTGCAGAACTGTGCCAGGCTGCCTGGAGCCTGCCAGAGGGGGTCCAAGCGGGTACAGCCCTAAAGGAGCATGGTGATCCAAGGGCCATGCAGTCTGTTCTGCCCCCACAGGAATCATTGCCAGAACTTTGCTGTTTTTCTATTTGGGAAGAGTTGAGTCTTCAGAGGGTACCACAGAGGTTACCCTTCAGGAAATGTATGGCTCTAAGTTAATTAGAGGGTTGGAATACCTCTCCTGTGAGGAAAGGCTGGGAAAAATAGGTTTTGTTCAGTCTGGAAAGGAGACAGTTTTGAGGTGACCTAATTGCCTTCCAATACGTGAAGGGAGCCTACAGGAAAGCTGGAGTGAGACTATTTACAAAAGCATAGTGACAGGAGAAGAGGGAATGGCTTCAAACTGAAAGACAGTACGTTTAGATTAGATACTTTGAAGAAATTATTTATTTTGAGAGTGATGAGGCATTGGAGCAGGTTGCCCAGAGAAGTTACAGATGCCCCAAACACTGGAAGTGTTCAAGGCCAGGCTGGATGGGGCTCTGAGACAGCTGGTCCAGTGAAAGGTGTCCCTGCCCATGGCAGGGAGGCTGGAACCAGATGATCTTTAAGTTCCCCTCCAACCCAAACTATGATTCTTTAATTCTGTGAAATTAGGGGTTGCTGCATGACTGGCAATATTCAGCTGACTGATTATTCCATGAAAAGTGATCCTTTTCCTTTTGGAATGCAGACTGCTGCTACCCTTGCAGTCTCCCACAAATGCAGAGCATTAGAAGGAAGCTTCAGACACAAGTTAGAATGACTCAGAGTGGTCCTGAGCTTTTGGTACAACATAACAGCTTTGCCCTGCTGGAGGGAATGTCCACACTCAGGTCACAGGTGATACTGGAACATGATCCATGTGCTGGGGAAATGATGAGCATTGCGTCACAAATGGTGCTCTCTTCTTCGCTGGATCCAACACCTCCCCAGTGATGGCAAAATATATTTATTGAATACTTCACATTGCTCTCTATATCCTACTAACAGCAGTGGCTCAGTCATACTTCTTGCCCAAGGGCTTTGAGAATTATTTGAAATAGCCAGTCAGATGAAGGTGGGAAGAGTGAGTTCGGGGTCAGAGCTTCTACACCTGTAATACTTTCTCAAAAAGAAAATGTGAAGAAGACATGCTGATGCTTCTGTGCTTCTGAGCTCTCCATCAGCATATAGTGAGAAAAGAGAAAAACCCAAAAAAGGTCAAAAAGGTCTTAATGTACAGCTGGCAAAGCTGGCAGAGAAGTTCTACTTGATGCCCAGGAGACCTGTAAAAAATCTGGGTGCTCCCAGCATCCAACTGCAGGTAATTAGCATACCTTAAAATTACCGTATTTTAAAAGATCAACAAACATTTCATTGCAAATTAAAGAAAGAGAATTTGTGCAGACATGTGTGTTGTCCCCCTGCAGAGAAATTGCAGATGTCTTCATCAGGGAAATCAAGGAGATCAGGGAAATCAGATATGTGGCCTCTGGTTATATTCTAAGTATAACTTGGTTTATTTACACATATAAATAAGTACTGAAACAGAGAGAATCAAATAGCGTGCAAGTAATTCCCTTGTTAAAGAGTCTCAGGTCATCAGTAAAATTGGGATTACAAGCAACAATTCCACCTGAAGAACAGATTTTAGTACGAGATCAAAGCAAATAGCAGCCTCACCTTCCGATAACACAGTTCCCATCACACACAGCTCTAATAGCACAAATTTGAAAAATTAGTATATCATTCCAGGAGTGAATATTCATTTACATGCTTAAATTTAAAAAAAAAAAAAGGAAAAAAAAAGGTCTGGAAGATTGAAATTGCACCATCTGGTGACACCTGCCACACAGCATGAATAGCTCATGAAGCCACTTATTTTATTTGAAGTTTTGTTGAACACCCTTGCGTGTGAGCATAAAAGACTTTAACAGAAAACTCTTGATCAGCCACTGCTTTTTTTATGCTGTTGCTTCATCTTGCTGTAAAGACAATTGTAGACAGGCATGTGGATTCAGATACTTCCTTCAGAAATTACCAGAGTAACTCAAGTTATATGTAAGACTCACCTCACTCTAATTTATAGTTCAGCTCAGGCCATTGAACTTGTAAGTAAAATTTATGGGGGAAGAGCAATAAATTAAATTGCGTAGAAACATAATTTTTGTCCTGCAGTTACTTGTACAGTTCGATTTAATGCATAAAAAATGGAGTATAATACCAACTTGTTAATAAAATGTGCACAGCGCTGACATGTAAAAACAGTTTTATAATTGGTTGGTCCACTCTGTTAGCCTTGTTGACAACACTAAATTTTCATACCCCTACATTAGTAAGATTGAGCTAACATTATAAATGCAGAAAGCTCATAAATGCATACAACAGAAATTCATTTGGCCTTTGATTTTTTTTTTGGGGGTGTCTTTAAAGTGAAAACTGTAAAATTACCACATAATAAAAGCCAGTACACTGAACACTAATTGCCCATTTATAAAACGCACTTTCCCTCCAATCACGTAGGTGTGAGGCATAAACTTCTTGGGTTTTACGGAGCTGCGATTTATACTTTCAGTTCTGTTTCTCTCTGTTGCATTTCATCTTAAGCTTATAAAAGACGAGCTGCATTTTATTAATCTGCATCAGCATTCATTGGACATTAAATCTATGTAGATCCCTACAGGGTTTTAATTGTGGCTGAATTGCCAACAGTAATTGGGGCTCCAAGTAACCGTGGAGAGCGGGCCACCCTCACTGCCGGGCACAAGCGCAAGCTCCCACACCAGCCACGCTAGCCCACTTTGTCAGCCGCCCGAAGGGAAGTTGTCAAGTCTGGGACCCTGCTGCTTTATTCCTATAACTATGTTTTAGAAACACCTCACAAGTGGAATTGTGGTTGCCTCATCCAGAAAATGTGGAAAGGATTAATGTGGCATGTAAAACAAATCACTCCTGAGCTCAGCTGAGAAAGTGGGTATTAAAAGCACTCCAGTCAAAAGAGCTTTAGTGAAAGGGTCATGGTGATATACAGTCAGCACATGTTGGGCTGGTAAAGCTGCAGGGTGTTTGGAAATGGTAATGGTCCATGGGTGTAAATTCTTTCAAGACCTCTTAAAGGCACATGTGTTTCTTGAGCATGTTCTCCAAACAAGGACCTGTTATAGGTTAGCTTCACTGGAACTTTTAAACTTTATTGATTGGTTTGTGGTATTCCAGGTTTGCTTACTGTTTTTTGGGGCCTTTTTTTAATGTTGTTGATAAACACAGAAAACTATCATGACAATCTAAAACTTACAAATCTATAAACTATGTTGTATACAAATTTATTGTAACATACTGCAGATTGTGTTATTTCTTTTCTTTATGCCAGTAATCTCTTGATTCACAAGAGTTAAGGGTCTATCAATATTTATTTTATGAACGCAGGTTGGTTAAAACGTCTGTAGTTTTGAGGTTAAAAAGGTCAGACCCTTAAGTTTGACATTACATTTAGTGGGCCTTTATAAATGTTTGGAACTTTGTAACATTATATTTCCTAATGTTATTAAAGAGATGGCTCATGGCAGCTTTTCTAGTAAAGCTGGGAAGACTGAGAGTACTTAGCAAAAGCTTTATTTTACAAGTTGCACTATTCCTTGTTTTATTTTTTTTTCATTAGTAATTTCACTGTGATAGCATAAAGAATAAAAATGTGATAACATATATGTACCATATAGCCTTTTTTACCCAAACAATTGCCATTGGTGGCAATGTCCAGAAAGGGTTTTTAAGCAAGGACTCCCTGTGACTTCCATCAGAAACATGAGGGTTCAATAATTTTGTACATTAGGCCTTCTATGCAGGGATCACTTCACTTACATTTGAAATGGAGCCATTTTTGAGAAGCATGTGTCAGGTGTTGAGCAGAACACAGCCACATCTTTATACAGAATGAACAGCTGAGAAATGGAACTAAAAGAATAATGTATCTACTTGTTACAGTGCTTGCTGTGATATAATTAAAACCACTAATAATCACTTCCAACATGCACCCTTCAGCTGAGAACCTATCTCTGCAGCAAGTGGCCTGCATTCAATTCTAGGGAAGCTTATTACAGTCATGGTTCAAAAGCCACTATTTTAGAATTCGGCCAACAGAATGCTGTTTTGGTCAAGTGCACTACAGATTAGGATTTTTCAGTCTTATTTTTGAATGTATTTGGGTTTTACACAAGGCCACTGTTAATTATTTTATGTGGTCATTTAACCTGTGTTCACTATAACAGATTTGAAAGCAAAAGAACAGATTGCAGTTGCATAACGTAGGAGGTGAAAACATTTGTTCTGAATAACAATATTTAATTGAAATCACATTCAAAAACACCAAAGAGTTGTTTTCTCACAAGCCCATAGAACTCTTATGAACAGGGGCCATGGTTAAATGATCAAAACCCTACTTAGTCAAGTTAAAACAAATAAATAAAATAACACGTGACCTTGGCAAGGTTTGGGTTCTATGTAGGTTCTGGTTCAGTGCCTCTGTCGTTGGCTCCAGCTCCAACCATGACTACAAATATTGTTTCACAGGCTTCAGCAATGACACCATTTGTTACTTTTGCCTGGTACAGCAGTGGTGAAAGTCAAGATCAGTCATTCTCCTGCAACATTTCCATCATGCAATGAAGTTCCAGCCATGAAGCATAGGAACACAGAGTAGATATGATGTCACTGTCTGGCATCTTTATGGAAATCAGAAAGCTTTGGCAATGCTGACCTTTGAAATTAAGTTTCCTGTCCTCTTCCCCTTCAGGAAGGTGAAATGTGATGTGCCTGTAAGCTATCTTGAAAGAGATGTCCTGTAGCTACTTGGGTAAACAGCTGAGGTAACTGACCAAGACACACTTAAATGTTTTGTGAAGAGAGACACAGTCTAAAAAGGAAAAAAAAAAAAAAAAAGAGAGAAAAAAAAGAAAAAACCACCACCAGAAAAGGTTCATAGCAGATGTGGGGTGGTTTAATGGTATTGTTCCACGTCGCAATAACATGCAGGAAACTGGGCAACACTGTAATCTATAAACCAAATTATTGGTGTTCTGCCCAAACATTTTCAAAGCCAAACACCTGCAAGAAACAGCCAAATATTCTGAACAGAAGACTAATCCTTCTGGGGTTTTTTACCATGCAAAGCAACAACAAAAAATAAATCTATGTTTATGAAATTGTTTTCTTTAGGCTTGCTAAAGCTACAGGGTATTTTTTTCCAACAGATTCCAAGACCTGCTTTGGTAAACCAAGTAAATGTTTCCTGTACCTAGGAAAAAACTGTTTACCTTTTGTTTCAAGTCCCATTTTATAACAGTCTTGGTAGTCTTCATACTACAACCTCAAATCAGCTATTTTGCTGAAACACTGTGAGTTTTTTTTAAGTTGAAATCTTAAAAATGCCTCAAAACCTTTGTAAGTTAAACTCCTAATTGCATCAGCTATCATGTTTAGGTTTTTTGTGGCTTTTTTTTGAGAAGAGACTGCTCTTTCTCACATCTAAATCGGTAGATTCAGATTCAAAGACATTTGTCAATACATTCATCATTGAATATGCAAAACCATTTAAAGTTGGAGTATAAACTAGCAGGAGAAAGAAAAATATTGAAGTTTTTGTTTTGGTTTTTTACTTCTTTTTCAGTCAGTGAGGCTATAATAATTTGATTTTCATTCATTGAATCATAATTCATTGAAAACCTCTACTTTCCTTCCTGTTAGAAGACAACCCAGAAAATATCCAATAAAATAATATAGACAGTAAGTAGACTCAATAGAATGTCACTCATTGACATCCTGAAGATGACCTCTTTCTTACCCAGAGACAAATTTTAACTGTACTTTGTCAGTAACCTATGGCCCTTTGGATAGCTGGAATTTTACAGACATTTTACTGCCTAAAAATTTTAATTTGGACAGAAAAGGAACCCCACACCATTTGTTCAGCTCATTACTCAGCTATTTCAGTTATGGCCCACCATCCTCATGCCCCAAAAGTGGTTTAATGTAGAGTGAGGCCTAAAGCACCAAGGTCTCTCTAAAATTATTCATACTTTTATTTTTCTGCAGAATTGCCTCAAAGTTAGTAAGGACGAGGGTCTTGCTGTTCTAGGAAATGTATTTACATCAATGAAACAAATTCTATTTGCTTTGAAGGTCTTCTAGCAATAACAGTCAGTGGGCTTATGCCCTCTTAAACAGGAAATCAAGTAAGGAGACCAAAAAAAAGAATAAAAAATTTTAGGGTTTATTTTTCTCTCAAGTTAGAAAAAAAAAGGTTGGGCTTGTTTTGTTCCATACCTACTGAGCTACCTCCAGCTTGTTCAACAAGGCTTTGACATGGAAAGACCAAGAGTCAAGGTTGCATTTTTTTGTAGATCTGTGAGCAAAAAATTAATGGTACTCAGAGAAAAAGGGTGAACAAAATGCAAAAGGGAGCATGAAAATATACCTGGATTGAGAAGGAGAAAATTATTTCTTAAAAAATATTCTGACTAAATAATTTACATTTCGAAAAAGTATGTTAGGAAAATAATCTACTTTATGTATAATTTATCCAAGAAAATATCAAAATGCCATGTTTCAGCAAGGCCTCATGTTTTATTTTAAACTTATTCTAGAAAAATATTTAAATATTTTGTGCATTTGCTTTAATTTTAATATATTTGCTTGTATATTTCTTTTTCTTTTTTCTTAGTTTTTTTTTTTTATTCATAGAGGGAAAAAACCAGGGAAGCCTTCATCTGGATCTAAAAAATATACTGTCATCCTAAAACAACATACTTTTTTCCCTCACAAAGCTGAACTTTTGTCATCTTTTCCAAGAAGCAAAAAAAGACAAAACTAAATTCATAGCATGACACAAGCAACAAAATATGTAAGTCATCTTACATTTTCAATTGCTGATGTGGGACTGTCCTTGTGTCAGCTTTTTCAAACACCTGGAAACCCTGTCCAAAGCAAAAGAGAAGGTGAGGAGGAGGCAAATGTCCACTTTCTTTTTGCTGTTATTGCTCATGAGTTGCTGCCACTGCTGACTTTTCAAACAGTTTTTCTGTGTGGTCTTTTCCACACTTTCCATGAATTTGCCACATTTTTCCCAAAAAATCTTTCTACGTTTCTTAAAAAAAAAAAATGCTACACGAAGGGCGTGAGCACACATCACTTTAGAAGCAGTCTGATAATGTACATCTACGTGTGTGTGCACATGTGTTGAAAACGTTTATCAGAGCCTTCCTATGCTACTCCTGCTTCCAAAATTCACAAGTGTCATACCAACCCCAGGCATAATATCAAAATAAAGTATTTGCAATTTAATTACCTGTATATTCTGCTATTTGGTACATATATATCGATACTAAAGCAGTCTCAAAAATGTCATTTTCTATCTTCTGTTAGCTATAGATTTTTTATCGTAAGAAACAAAGAGATAAGACTTTGATCAGACTAACCAGCTCTGTCTTCTAAACAAAAGAGAACAGATACAGCAGGCAAGTGCTCCCACTCACAACTTTGAGCAGCAATTTTCAGGCTAACAAGAGGAAGCACTTTTCATTACAATGTACAATTAAATCATGGAACTCCTTACCAGAGGATGCTGCAGAAGCCAGAAGTAGTACAGGGTTCAAAAGGAGATTGACTAATTCATGAAGGATATGTCTATCAGTGGCTACTAAGCACCGTGATCCAGATGCCCTCTGGCAAAGGAAGTCCCTGACCTACTGCCTGCTGGAAGCTGGGAGGGATTCCATGGGAGAACTTTGGCATAGTTTCTATATTCATATATATATAAATATTATTTTAATTGAACACCTTTAAAAATTGTTTAGTTCTCAGACTCACAGTTCTTATTCACCACTCAAATGTTTACAATGTTCTTTCTGGGGCCCTTTTTTAGACACTTCAACGTTGCATTAGTCCTTTAGAGACAAAACAGTAACTTCTTTTACCATGTTTACCTGATGTTATTCATTCAACTTGTAGAAATCTCTCTACCTTTGTAAAGCCACAACATCAGTTCCCAGAAACCTGGTAAGTATAACTGAAATAAAATGTGATATGTGCACACCTGTACAGCAGATGACTATGTTAAAAGTGATTAAATAGCTTTTTTGTGTGTTTGTTTTAATTTGAACCTTACTCCCTTAGAAGAGTAGCAAGAAATTGTTAGAGCCAGGACCCCTCTGAGCAAACCAGTCTACTGAGGCTGAAGATGCAGCCCTTAATTTTACAAGCTGAGGACAACTAATTGTCAAAACCCAAAGAACACATCATTGCAAATCTCCTGCAGTAACACATCTCTTCCTGTGACCTTCCATTTGAAATGTGTTTCTATCATTTACATTGCAATTATGTCCTGATGTAAGATACATTTGGAGTGTAAATATCGAGATTAAATCTACCTTGAAAACTCAGGCTGAATCAGGTTTATAGCCTAGAGGCAAGTTGTGAATCCCATAAAGCATTGTTTGAGGGACCTGGTTAGTGTTTTGTACACCTGCTTAATGTTTTTTTTTTCATAGTCACAAATGTCAAACTGCTCACTAACGCATTGAGGTTTGAATGACAGCCATGCACTTGAGCACCAGTTATGTTTTTTCACTACCAAATTGGACTATAAATGATGAAAAAGAGGTCAGAAAGGAAGTATGGAAGCATACAAATTTGAAAGGGGAAACTGCTAATAGTCATAAACCGTGTGCAATCAAAGGACCAGCAAGTCATTGTGAATTACCTGCTCCATGAATTACTGATCTAACTGCATTATGATATGGAATTTTCTAACTCCTTTCATCTGTGGTGCAACAACTCCTAACAGCTCCCAGATCAAAAGCACAACTGCCAGTGAAACCACGGGGAAAAAGCCCACAACACTGACTTTCATTATGGGCACTTATTTGTAAAACTTTTCTTAATATACAGGTTTCATTATTTATTGATTCACTGATTGGATGTACCGTAAGTGTGCCACCTACCAAATTTGAGGAAATAGCACAGAAATAATCAGCAGTGTGACACCTCAATGCAAGTCAAAACGTGCAAGCATGTGCACATAAAAACTCATAGCTTGCATATTTCTCCACAGATGGTAACATGTAGAACATACATTGGGACATTTTTGTTTGGTTGGTTGGTTGTTTAATCCAAATCACCCAAAATACTTCAAGAACAATTAGTTCCATGTTAGTAGTTTTACTGACTGTATAAAGATGATGAGACAACTGATTTCTACAGGTGCCTACATACCATACATGGCCCAAACCAGAATTCCAAGCTCAATTTATGACCATTAAGACAAAGCTCAAGTCAGCAGGCATATTAACCAAAATGTATGGAAGGTTCTTTTAGCTGGGCTTAGAAATTCCTGTGCTGTCTATTAAAATACATAAAAGCCATTTCTAATTGAGCACTTTTTATTTTCCCCCTAAATCTGGTTTCTAGGCCAGATGAGACAAAATGAGTTTAGTTATGCTCACCTGAGCAAATTTGACAATAAATATATAATAAATGAATGAATAAATAAATAAATAAATAGTGTGTGAATATATATGTATACACACACACACACACACACACACATACACTTTGACAGATATCTCTTTCTTTTTGTGGATTTCTACTGGGACAACTCTGTGTATGTCCAGAGATAAAACGAGAATTGTTTTCACCATCATGAGAGTCTGCACAGTGACTATGTCCTTCTTTTGGTGCTTAGCATAGGGAATAAATGCTTCAGGCACTAACAGCTACATCATTACTTCAGTGTGAATACACAGAATTCTTTCTACCTATGATCATGTTGTAAGCATGTGATGTGCAAGCAAAAATCATTGTCAGGATCACCTTGCTGGTAGATCAGCCTGCAAGAGAAACAGACTTTCTCTTCTGTGGAAGGAAGTGATTGTGAGGGGACCAGTGCCCCCCCATTTTATGTTTCCCTCCCCCCAGGCACCCCACTGTTGAGGCAGATGCCTGGCTGGGGTGTCAGGAAGCTGAAGGAGCAGCTGCCTGGGGAGTGGGGAGCCAAGGAAGCCTAGGCTGGCATGCAACCAGGAGCACAGGCTTCCTGCACAGCCTGCCTGCCTGCTTTCCATTGAAACTTTCAATGGAATCAACATGTTCCTGTGAAATGTTTCAATCCTGTAAAATCAGCATTTTCCAACAGAGAAGTGTTCCACTGGAAAATTTTCAGCCAGCTCTAATAACCAGGGCATCTTTAGCATCTCACACAGGGGTGCTGCTGAAGGACATTAAATTTCTATCAGAGACCACGAGCCAAGAGCTCTCCTTGCCTGCATCCCACACCTCAGCCATGGTCATCAGCAGAGCTGTCTGCCATAGAGTGTCACCGTGTGACAGCACATTCTCATGCCACTGTTAGGGCTTGGCTGACACTGCCCCACAGCAGGCACCACAACATCCATGTGGCCAAATGCAGGGCCACAGCAGCGACCATTTGGGACATGCTTGGGAAAAGTCACAGCTTTTTGAAGCTTTGAAGAAAGTTTAATAGTTTTAATCTGTCACAGGAGCCAAAAGGTTCTCAGCTCCAATCATGAGCAGAGGTTTTCTTATGCAATTATACATATATGTTGGATCATTTGAGTTTAAATCTCGTGTTTTCTTTAGTGAGTTATTTAGCTGATTTTCATGTCTTAGGAGGTGGATTCATAAACTTGACAAAGAAGTATGGATTTTATTTCATTCAAAAAAAATTTTAGGAAAACAGCAGCAAGAAGGTTAAGCAAAAAACAAAATTAATGGTTCCTGACAGATGTCTGGTTAGAAACCACTGTTGATGATCACACCTCTTGATATAACCTACTTTGTTTTCAGTGAGAGATTTTAGGAGCTTGTTCTACTAAGAGTTAAAAGTTAACTAGAGAAACATCTACAAATATAATCACTGTAAACAATTATTCAATTAAGATTTCTAATTAGTAAGCGAACCTAAATGACAGGAAACTGATGCTTGATAGGTTGGAGTTTTTTTTTCAGTGAGCATAATGAACCCAAATACATTTCTTTACCACAAGAAATAGTTAAGAAAAAGTTAATATCTTTCTGTAGCTGATATTGGTACCTAAAAAGACAATTTAGAATTTATTGTCAACATAATAACCAAATAAATAAATCAAACTACATGAGGGTAATCAAATCAATGCAGATTTTTGAATTCTATTTTATGACTCACTAGTCATAAGGACTAGATTTCAAAATCCTGATGTTCTTCAATTTCTGTTTGGTGCAGCTATAATATTTAGGAGCAAAAGTCATCTTGAAGCAAGTCATGCAATAGTCAAGATCTTCTAGGGTACAATTTTTTAGTCTGAAATCAGCCTAATAAATCTCAGGAAGAATGTGCCTATTTCACTGCATTAGCCATACAAGGAAGCTGTGGGGACAAACTTGGGGTAAACATCTACACAGTAGATGATTTAAGCAAGGTGAGATGAAATCAACCCAACTTTTTTTTAAGGTAACATTTCATTAAATAAATTGCCAGCCAAACTTTAGGCTGTAGGTGACTAATATTTACATTGATCTTAAATTTTTCAAGAGGAAGTTTAATAAACATCACACTGACTCCTGTGCTTTAAGTCCTTCTCATGATAGGGAAGTTTTTTAACAGATCAGACCCTGAGGCTCAGTAAATATTTTAGTAAGTAACCTCAAATTTAGGGTGTAAATATTAGGAGTCTCACTCATTTCAACTCTTATAGTAGCAAGGCAAAGGAAGAAAAGAGAAAATGAAAAAACATGAAAGGAAAAGGAGAGATATACACACAGAAAAAAATGAAAAAGAAAAGAAAAGAAAGGCAAACAAGCAAGAGAAGCCAAAAGACCAGAACAAAAAGAGAAACAGAAACAATCTACAGAATTACAAAAATCCTTTTTTGTGTCATAGAAAACATGCCTAAACCACAGCAGATAATCTTCCCGTCATTACAAGAGGCAGCCCTGAAACAAAACTCCAGCTTTAGAAAGCTCGGTGGCTGGGGAGGCTGAACGTGGAGCTGTGCTCTGTGTCTGGCACAGCCCCCAGACACAAACACTGGCCCAGACTGTGGCAGCAGCTCTGGGTGCCTGGCCCACCTCCGAGCAGTGCCAGCTCTTCCGAGCGCTCCTCATCCCGCAGACACCGGGCCACTTGCACGTTGCAAGCCATAGATCACGTACACACCCAATGTATACAGTCACTTTCCACCCTGCATGTTTTAGGGGTTTAAATTATTTAAAATATCGTGCATGTATTCTACATGCTATTCTAAATTTCCCAGATGAGGGCTCGCAGCCGACCCCAGCCCCAGCAGAAAGTGGGGAGAATTTTCCTACTTGAAGACAGAGAAGCATGGCAGCATTGCTCTTGCTTGGGTGCTGTTTGGTGAAAGAGGAACACCACATGCAGCTGTGGCTGAATACTGGTGGCCACTGCTGTCCCTGCCTCACAATAAGAGATGTTCCTGGTCCAAGAGGGATACATTTTGGAAAATATACCACTGCCAGACATAGAACATGTGAATATGCAGCACAGTAAATGCATAAGTACCTATATGCATGTTCATACATGCATATAGGTGTATATATATCATTTAAAGTGTGAGGTGCTTGGGAAAGATACCAGGGCACATACACTTGAATTACACGTGAGTGTGTTTCTGTTTAGATGGGAAAGTGGGTAAGCACAGCAGTGCACATGTGCTCCTCATGTGCTCCCAGAATGCCTTGTATTTCTGCTATTTTGGCTGGGTTACCTCAGTCCCCGAGCCTACAGTAATGCCTGTCACCCTTTTGGGTACATTTTGTTATAAATCTAAGCAAGCAAATATTTGTGTCAAAGCTGTCTACACATGCAACCAGTTGAGAAGCTGAAATGCCTTCAAGTCATGTACCAACTGTTTTCATTTTCTCCCAAATGGTGTTTCTGTTATTTTCTAATCTCTGCCTGGGTTTTTTTATTGTCTTTCTTCTTCTCTAAAGCTTAACTGCCTTTCTCTTCTTTGCCTAACTTCTAGGCAGTGAGAAGAATGTGTAGGAGCCATCTCCAAATTTTAATACAAAGACAGCTAAAATTCCCAACTCTATCAAAACAGTCCCTTGCAGAGCTGCTCATCATTTCTTTTGTCTACATAAACCCCATCAGAGAAGCCAAAATGCAGCCCTAAGAAACTACCAGAAATCATGTAATAAGCACTTTCTTTCTAATGTGGCAAGGGCTTTGAAATTCAAGTTATAAATGTGACAGAAGGATTGAATTCAAGTTTACCCTGTGGTTACAAATGTGGTATAGTTGGGTATGAAGTTTGTGCCTGTGTGATCTCCCAGTGCACTTAGCCAGTAATTGCCTGGGCCCAGGGCTTCCCCCACAGAGGTAAGGACAGCGGGCTGACAGGACACCACGGACAGGCTGGAGAGATGGTAGAAACTGCAGCTGAAGAAATGATCATGCCTTCTGTGTGTAATTAAAACACCCAGGAGATGTTTAGCAGGTAGTACCAAGGAATTGTGGACACGCTTAAGTGTCCTGTAGAACCACATTCTTCACAGTTTGGGAAGTCTCACCTGATACAGCTAAATACAGATTACAGTCATTACTGGATAGTGACTGATCCTCTTGTTTGGGAAATTTGATTCCCCACATGAGAATTACCCTGTACAGATAAGCCAAAACTTTTGGGGATTGCCAGGGGGTTTTGGGGGGAGGTTTGCTTTTGGGGTTATTTTAAGCTTATTTGTTTTTGTTTTGTGGTTGTGGGTTTTGGGTTTTTGTAGTAAACAATCCAGGAGTCAATATGCAACACCTTTTTAAAGTAGGAAATCTCCAAAAGAGATACTGGAAAGGGAGGTTTCTGGCAAGTATCTCTCTTCATAAGGTAACAGCAGGACAATTTGGACTATGGTGGAATTCAAGGAAAATAAATATGAAATTGGCAGGACTCAAAGTAAATCCACCTGTCTTAAGATGACTTCAGCTGTAAACACTTTGGGGAACTCAGACAGTTACCACCCACAGTGAGGATGACTAAAGGAACCAAGATGAACTCATCAAAACAGACCTGACCTTGAATTCTCCCTAGCACTAGTCCTAGCACACCACTTGCTTACTCTGCCTTAATCCACTTACCAGGCTTTCTGAAGTCAGTTGCCTAAAAGAGCATGTGACCATGTTCTCCTTAGTTTAACTCTATTT
This sequence comes from Dicaeum eximium, assembly GCA_013396995.1. Taxonomy (NCBI): domain Eukaryota; kingdom Metazoa; phylum Chordata; class Aves; order Passeriformes; family Dicaeidae; genus Dicaeum; species Dicaeum eximium. Next base: position 1,423,459 of record VWZP01010350.1, on the reverse strand, counting down.
ACTCAGATAATAGTAATAAATAGTAACAACAACAACAACAATAATAATGATAATAATCTTTCTTAACAAGGTCAATAGCATTCAGTTACCTGATTGTTCATTTAAGACCTTTTTCTGCAAGTTCAGAGAGTTTATACTGAACAGATGAGCACTGAAAGCAGAATTATCATCTTCCTTTACTGCCATAAATTTGAAACAGCTCCATATAATCCCAAGGAATTAAATGAAGTTTGCAGTTTCTAAAATGGGAGAAGACTTTGGCCAATACCTTGTAGAGTAACAGACTCTTTAACAAACTGACATTAAGGACACAGAAGGAGGAAAAAAACCCAACAAAACAAAACAACAACAGAAAAAAAAAGTGATCCTTAAGTGAATATCAGTTGTTAGAGGAAGGGTCTTCTCTAAGCCTATGGGAAGCTATATGCATTCATAAACCCTTGTCTATTGTTAACCGATGGATGGGCAAAATTTTATTTAGCCACATCAGCAGCAGACTCACATAAGAAACAGCAGGAGCAATAAAACTCATATGGATAGCTTTCATACATATGAAAGTTTCTTGTACCACGTGTCACATATTCAGTTTGTAGGAATAAATATATTAACTATGTTTTTCTAACTGAAAATATTTTCCACATGCAAACAGACTTAAAAGCACGTTTAAAAAGAAGATGCAATAATCAGATTTTAAACTTTGGCTTTAAATTCAAAGCAGAACTTGAAGCAAGCCTTTGGGGATGTTCTTCTATTTGAAGGAATGCACAATTCTTGTTACCTACTTCAAGCAATGATTGGCAACACTCAGTCACAAAAATGCAATAGAACTACTCAGGAGTGTGAGGAGACTACGCAAAATACATTTGAACACCAAGTTCATAATAGTCAGCAAGATTTGGAAAAGACTGAAGCAAAAGTGGATTTGAAATTTTAAATAATAACCTCACGTTTTTGCTTATTAACCATTACTTGTTTCCAAAGAAATAAATCATGTCAATTCCAATTCCCCAGCTAACAGAAAAATGGGATATTTATTACTGAAAATAACTTCTCTCAGAAATACAGGGTCAGCTATTTCATCAAAGATGTGGCCAACTAGGCAATGTGCAAATGAATGTTGTTGATTGGATTCCTTTGTTAAGGACTGGAAGAAAAGAGCATACAGCAGTAGCTAAACTGTGATCAGGTGGCAAAAGAGAATAGCAGTTGTTCATCAGTGCTGTGCCCTCGATTTTTATTTGAATGTGTATATTGGACCTCTGTGGGCATGGGAGCCAGGCAAACAGCACTGGGAAGAAATGGGAAAAAAGGAGCGCTGGTGATGAGCTGCACAACATTTCAGAGCAGTCTCTGAAAAACACCAGTGCAGACCCATCTATGAATCTTCTATTATTTTCCTTTTGTGAGGTTATTTTGCATGTTGCTGTCTTTGCTGTGGTGCAGGAATTTTCAGGAAAAATCAGTCTCTGCTCATAGATAGGTAGGGTAAAAAATGCAGAGCATGCTTTGAGAAACAACAGATGTTAGAAAACATCTACAACAAATCTCTAATATTGCTACTGTTAGAGTAGTAGTTCCCACTTGCAAGTAACATTTTGTTCTTCTTTGATGTGGTCTATGTGTATCTCCTTTTGCAGGAGCCTAGCTAGCAATAAAATACCAACAGAAGTAGAATCAGGAACTGTAATAGGATGCTAGAGGTACAAACTGAAAGGAGGCAAATGGAGTATTTTCCATCACTAGAGTGTTTGGACTGGCACCATAGAAAGGTCAAGAGACCTTGGTATATCTAATCTAGGAAAATGGGATAGAAGAAGCAAGAAACACACCAAGGACTTTACTATTGAGCCACAGTGCCAACATGCAATGATTTCCCTCTCTCTCCTCTTTGCACTAACATGATTATGAGCTATTGAGCCTCTTTGGCTCATAGGAGCAGTTACACACCACCTTGCACCAGCAGTGCTGGGAAGATGAGCACCCTCCCCTCTCCTTCCTGGATACGAGCAGGAGAAGCTCACACAACATTCTCCTTACATTATGGCATTAAGGAGTTCTTGAGGTAGAGTTTTTACTCTTGTATTTCCTTGTAGGTCTTGCTGGACTTTTCTTTCCTGAATGAGTTACTCTGGTTTTTAACCAGTGTGAAATTTTGGCATTCTGTTACAATGAATCCCACAGACTGATTGTAAAATCAAGCATTACTTCTTTCACTGATCCTGCACAGCCATAATGTTGTGTCATTTATTCTGCCTTTTGTGGCTGGCAGTCATTAAAAGTGTGTGCCTCTGAGTCATTTGGCCTCTAAGATAGTTCCACTTATATGTTGACAGTTTTTAGTAGGATGCTAGGAAATATTATAGGTCTTGTGATTTCTGTTTCGTCTATCCTTTTCCAAACTGTTCTAAACTGAGTGAGAGAACTATCAGACAGGCTTTTCATAATATAATAGGACACACAATATTATTGTATGCTCTATTGTTTGTAAAATCAGCATTAAAACAGTTTGTGCATCTTTGCTGTGTTATATTTAAACAAAACTATAGTTATGGTGGTTGGGTTTTTGGGGTTTTTTGGGGTTTTCTTTAGATCACTATTAAATGTAGGTAAAAAGCCACAGCAAAATTTCCAGATAATGTTTATATAATTATTTATCTTGACTTTTGAGACACTTTTCAAACCTCCCCCTGAACTGCATTGCCCTTAAGTGCACAAAACAGACAACCTGAACGAGTGCATAACTGGGGTATAGTGAAAACTAAAATAAAGCGAATGCCCTTTGGGAGTACATTTGTATCACAAATACCAGCTGGCGCTGGTAGATCCGGCTTTTGGCAGTCTCTGTAGCAATGTCAGAGACACAGTGTTTCAGAAACAACTGATGAGTCAGCGGCAAAAGGTTGAGAGATTTAGTTCAGAGAAGCCCATTTATTATATAATGAAATATTTCCCTAACATCCCATGTTTGACATCCCATAAGAATACCAGTTACAGGCTGAGCTAATAATACCACCTATTATTGAAGCTGCATTAACTCCAGGATCTGTGCCTCTTGCCGCCTGCCTATGGACTTGTAAATCTTTAACCATTTGGGGCTGTAATTTTCCATGGTGTTTTCTGTTGTCCTGTGACCCACTTCTGGGGTTTTTTACAAACTAACAAATACTGTGTTTCTTTCCAAGAAAAGCTCTTGGGAAGAAAAATGTTGTTTTGTTCCTGTGAAATAAGGCCTGATGAATATGTTGAGAAGCTTTCTGACATTCATGCTTTGGAACAGGAATATGAAATTTGGGCTATAGGGAAGTTCTGAGGAGATTTTTTTGTAACTCTCATTATGGTCTTTTACAATTGATCCATCAATTGTTGTGAATTTTCAGAACTAGTTCCTGACATCTGCAAATTTTTCTTGAGCTTTACACAGAAAATATTTGAAAGAACTCACATAATTAAAAAAAAAAAAACTTTCCTTTCACCAGAAAAAAAAAAATGAAATAACTAAAGATGGTAAAACATTCAGCCAGAAAGGATTTAATAACAAAAGGAAAGAGTATTGTTCACTTTTCAGTATCTCTGTGCTAAAAATAGAAACCTGTTTGGTCACCCATCACATACAGTCTGCTTCACAGGAATATTTCCTAACCTTATGTGTTATACCCTGTGGAAGACACATGCTCCCTATTGCTCTGACCTCTCAAATTTACTGCATTTTCACTAGTTAGAAATTTTCAGCCCTTTATCTAAAGTGGCAATTAAAGCTTCATTTGCAGCTGTGCTTCTGAAGCTGAAGCTTTCATTGTAGCATTTCTGAAAGCTGGAATTTATTTGATCTGTGGAATAGTAAAACTGCTTTTGAGAACATGAGAAGTGCATTAAATATTAAAAACATAAGAAATAGCTACTACCCCTGGACAAAAGCTATTGCCTCACGGCAAGATGATGAACACAAGCAGCAAACATAAAGGAACAGGAAGAAAAGCAATAGCACTTTGTCCTTTTCTGGAAAGTCTGGCTTGCTAGCTGACTGCATGGAACAAGTTGCAGGGGAAAACGAAACTAGAGAATATGTAAAGCTGGGAGATGAGATCATCCCCCCAAAACAATCCTTCAAATTCATAGACACTTCTGGATTCATGAAGTGAGAATAACCAGCACTGAGGACTGTAAAATTCATTTGTAACATTTGAATTTGCTAACATGCACTTGCAAACTCTCTCCTCCTAGAAGGGGAAACAGGAGATGCCCTGGAAATCAAGGGTGAAGAAATGTATTTTTTTTTTTAAATTGCTTTCTAAAATGAGAGTGACAATAGCCTGCATCTAGACAGCCTCTGCTAACAGTCTGCACCAATCCAATCAAGTGTTACAGCTACCTTTTAAGTTTTCATCAGCATATCATTTTACAACAGCCTGATCCTGCAAATGGCTGATCCCAGGTGCGTAATTATTTACCCCTGGAGTCCACTGAAAACAATGGGTGTCAGTACATAAGTAACTACCTGGAGGACTGAGAGTCCTGGAATTGTTTCTGCATATGATAGGCAAGTTGCATATTTGCAAGGGGATTTTCTTTCATATGTGTATTTGGGGTTTTTTTGTTTCCCAAACTAAAGTGGAGATAGGCCCACGTCAAAATACCCAGACAAAACCTTTTGAACTTTAACAGTGGATAGAGTCCAAACCTACAGCAATCTCAAAATTTTGCATGTATAGTGGCTCTTTATAGTGGGCTGGATCCAAACCTCACATTGAAAAATATCCCCAAGGCAGTAGAACTTGGATCTGTGCTTTCCGGTTTGAACCCAAACTGAAAGTGTTGCAAGAAATGGCTCATTAGTTTACTCTGTAACATTTGCCTCCAGAAATCTGTCATTGAACAAAGGCACATCAACATCTGAAAAAAAAATTATTAGTTATTTTTGGATAACCTGAAGGCCCTTTAAGTGTTGTAGCTCAATATTTTTTTGGAAATCGAGGTCTATTGCAGAGCTGTCTTAGATCTCTCTATCAGCGCAGACAAGGCTGACTTTTAACACAATGAGAACATCAACATCCCCCTAGGGGTGGCCAAATTTATAAAGATAGCAAAACAGATCCTCCTTTGAGGTGAAAATGAGGGCATGATGAAAAGACTCAGTCAGAATTTCAGTGACTACCACTAAAAGCAGTAGCTTTTTTCTTTCTCTTTCAACCCTTCTCCTTTTTTAATGTTATGGTTTCTTTCTCTTTCAACCCTTCTCCTTTTTTAATGTTATGGTATATGTCTAGCCCATCTGTCATGATAGGAAGAGTCCTTCCTCTTCCTCCTGTGTAGTTCTTGCCTTGTGAAGACACTAGCAGCTCTGCCTGCAAGAGTTGAGAAGTAGCTGTAACTTCCAATCTTTGTCATTTCAAGTAGAGGCAAAACCAGAGCACAGATTACATCAGACAGCCTGACAAGTGTGTCCTTCTCCCCCCACCTCCTTCCTAGCACCACAGGAAGGAAAGTGAAGGTATTCAGCTTGATCCTAGCTCCTCGTGGAAAAACAAAGAAAGTGAGAAATCAAGCACTTGGCTGATTTGTGTTCTCGTGAAAGCAATTACAGATATTTAGGTGATCCATTTTATGCCTTTGCTTGGTTCAAAAGCTTAATGTCACAGCCAGAAGACATCCCTACAATATTCATATCTTTAGCTCTGTTTATGGACAAATGTAATGCTTCTTGTGCCTTGATGATCACACTGAGAGACCAAAACATGAAAAGAAGGAAGGTTTTTATAACTCATATTTGTTTCTTTTCAGTCCTAAGACAGGCCTCTGTGAAGTACTGCAATGATCATGGGCTCTGGAGCACTGATGGCTACATCCTCAGAGTAGTATGTCAGCATGGATTTGGTCACATACTGATCACAGAGGGTTGATATTCTGACTGAAGACATGAATTGGGTGAAGAGGTTTTTTGTTTTCTTTTATTTTTGTTTGTTTGTTTGTTTTGATTTATTCTATTTGAAGGGCACCTTAAATAGATTTTCATAAAGGACAAATCACTTTTAAGCTTTGGCTTAATGCCTATAAGTGTTTAGAACTTGTGTATGGAAGTCATCTGTCTTAACCAGTGAAAGGTCAAACCTATTTTCCATGTTAATTAGATATATTGCATCTGATAAGTCAATGACAGTGCTTCATTTCAATCAGCAAAGAGAGGGCTCTTAACCTACACAATACATGTATAGCCTCTCCCAAACTGAGCGTAATGAGTCTGGAAATTATAAAATCTCAGGCAGTCATTCCAAGGCCCTGGAGATGCTGGATGCTGTTTTCCTCCATGGGCCCTCACTTGTGGTAATAGAACATTGGAATTCTACAGAGTAATTATCACTAAATTATAATTGCAGTAATGGATGTGTTAAGTCACTCTAGCAAGACCAGCCTTCTGAATATAATCACCTAAAAAGGATGTATAGTTATTTTTGCTTTGACCCAGTGGAAATGTTCAAAATATTCCCGTGATTTTTGAAACAGCTACATGCAATTTTTGGGACTTTCCAGAACAGTTCTGGTTAACCCAGTGATAACCAGAGGTTTTTTGGTTTTTTTTATCACGTGCATTTGGACTATTGCTCCATGCACTGTCTCTGGTTTTGAGTCTTTTGCTGCCAGATAAAGGGGACTTTTTGGAATATATTTGTGGAAGTAAATTCCCAGTGTTATGACAGCTGTTCTGGAATGCGTTGTGACAAAAATAGCCACACAAAATGATTTTTTAAAATACATTTTCCAGTTATTGCGGAATAACAGCTGGAGCAATTTCTTTGGAGCCTGTACATTTAATGAACACATATCTGTTATATTCGGTGTATCCATATTAATACACATTAGCCCTTTTTGAACCATATTCTACTACAGTGAAGATTTAAACTCCAAAGACCCAAGACCAAACAGTCTTCTCAGGACTGCATTGTGGGAAGTCCAGTACTCAGCTCAGCAGCTCAACAGGTCCCAGCAGGTCAGCTTGGTGCCCCTGGTGTCCCCCCAGGCACACCATGCTGTGTCCCTGGCACACTCCACACTGAAAACCAGGGCTTTACACTCTGGAGTCCTTAGGGATGTGGCATAAACACTGCTCTCAAAGGCTTCCATCACAGCTTATCCTTCTCCCAGCTTTCCAAAGGCAGCTGGTGTGTTAGTCAAGAAAGCATCACAGCAGAAGAGTTTTCAACCATTTTTAAATGAGACATCATCTATTAAAAGGAGGTGGAAACAATGGAGGTTACATTAAGCCCCTCCAGATGCAGACAGGCATTCTTTTGGTCCTTCACACCTATAGGTCTGATTCCCCAATGCCTTTAACTTCAGTTGCTTAGTGACATTACTGCTAAATTCTGTTACTTCTATTTTATACTAGTGTGAGCATAAAGGAGCCAGAAAAACTGAATATTTTTACTAAGGGCAGAAAACCCTTCAACAGATGGGAAAATGATCCCACTTGGCAAGAGGCAATGTTTGGTACTTAAAAAAAAGCAAAAAGCTTTTGGATTTCAGCCACCAAATCCAGTCCCAAATCTTGAGCTGTGCAGAGTAATTCCCAGAGCACAAAAATGTACTGTACTGCTGTGGATCATCCATTAAACTGTCTATTGAATGAGGTATAATGCTAAGCAGGCTGAGGAGAGCCTATCATTCAGATTAATGCAACTCCAAATCACAAAACCTTCCGATATTATTTTTGTAGGTAGGGCAAGTTAGTGCTAAATAAGTTTGTTTGCTGTGAGAGCCAAGATGTTAGAGCATTCGAAGCCCAGAAGAATATGTCTATTTCTAGGGGCTGAATCATGGCACAAGTATGCAACAAAATGGAAACAGAGTAAACACTAATAAGCAAACTAAAGAAAACAATATTGTTTTCTACCTCGATAATAAAAACTTAGCAACAATATATACAAAGCATTTAGAAACTGCCATATATTCTTTCTTTAAGGGTAATTTTAAAAAGTATTTTAGTCCAGTGGGTCTCTAAGAAGCCCACTCAGACTCTGTAGCTCCTTTTCAATAGTGTGAAATGCATCATTTTGAGCTGTTGTCTGGATAAAGTTTTAGGCAGCCACTAAATGTGTTCCTAATGTTGTCATCCCAGTATGAAATACCATACACACATTATCATAGAAAAAGCATCCTAAAATATTGTGGAAAATGTGGGTTTACTTAAAAATTAACAAAAATACCATGTAACTCAAGATTCTTGAACATCTAGCAACTGGGAAAGTTTTGTTCTAAACCAACTTAGCATATGAGAAGGATATTTTTTTCTCCCAAAAGACTTGAACTCACTATCATTGGAATAAAATAGCATTGTTAATCTGGCTGCTCTGCTTCTAGGTGACACACACATATATATGAATATATATATTTATCTATATCTATATCTATATCTATATCTATATCTATATCTATATCTATATCTATATCTATATCTATATCTATCTTCAGTTTATAGGTACCATTGGAAAAAAAAAACAAAAACATTTGTGACATGAAACAATTAATTGAGATGTGTTTATTATTTGCATTGCCCATGGCTTCAAAATAAAAATGTCTTAGCTATTAGGTGAGTTAATTTAAATTTAAGTCATAGTGTTATCAATTTGCATCCAAATACTTAGAAGTATTGTTTTACTTACTCATAAGTGTTGACAGTCTGTAGACAGGGAGCAGAGAGGGACAGGAAAAAGGAAGGAGAACACATAGAACTTTTTATATGAAATATTTTCAGTGGCTTTATAGTGAAAACTCTATTACATTCTTCTTGGTCCTCAGTGATAATCTGTGACCCCATAGCAACAAAGCCATCCTCACTCCTCTTCCACGGTTCTGTTGAACTCAATTTTTCAGTCCCTCAATGTCCCATGACACCTAAAGCAGAAAGGACACTAGAATATGTGTCTTAAATAATTGGTTTAATTCTCTTTATTGGACTATATAATTATAATTTATTATAAATTATTTCATGATTATGCCTTAAGGTGAGAAACATGTGGGACCCAAAGATTGTATGCATATTAATACAAACTTTTTTTTTTCTTAGTATTTTAGGGAAGCAGACAGGTAATGGGAATATATAAATCTCATTGTACCTCATGAGTCTCATTCCATTTTAGTACAGGCTAAGATGTCTGGGTGTTTGTAAAATACTGAAAATGAGTGCAAAACAAATGGGACTTCTCGTCTCAGATTCCTCCCTTTAAAAGCTAAGTTGTTCTTTCTGGATGATGCTGAGAAGTATTGAGACAAAAATTAGAGGAACTTTGTATCTTTGCCCTAGTTGAAGGAAATAGTAACAAGACAACCTGAACCAAACATGGACATAAGCAGCCTCAGCCCCCAGTGGAGATCCACATCTAGGTCATCTGTCAAATAAGCAACAGTGAAGTACGTGTGCAGACTATTTCTTGTGACATATGCCCTTTTCTGGCACTGAAAGTAAGTAGTCTTCATCAGACTGGGACAATTTGTTTTAAATTGCAGCTAAAATAGATGCATTGAATTTAAAGCGATAGGTCAAAAACAGAAAGAAAAGATCTTACAAACATGATTTGTAGGTTTAGTGCACTGAATATAGAGTCTTTCTCAACCAGCATGTGGAATCACTTAGTTAAAACTCAGTTGTTTGCTTGAAATTGTAACGACTATCATCCCTCAGCTTTCTGAAATACATTCAGGTAGAGAAAACTTGCATAGAGAACACAGCGGTCAGTAAATGTGTGATATCTACACCTCTTGTTTCGTCAACTTTTTGATGCAAATTCCAGTGCAACTGGTGGATTCCACGATTACAGGTCCAAATGAGAGAGCAAAGGTAACAAGCACTCTGTCCAGAAGCAAAGGGTTTTGCACAAAAGAACTGACCCAATCCCACATCTGAGAAGTGTAGACCAGTAATTTAGGGGCCATTTGCTTTTATATGACAATCTCAAGGATCCTCTATTGGGACTATACACTTCTGTTTCCCACTTCTATCAGGCACATAACTTTCTCAGTCATGTATAAGATAGTGAGAAAAAAATTCAAGTTTTGTGGTGTGGATTTTTGGTTCATTTTATCTGTAAAATTAGAACGATACAAGCATTAATATTGACATTTCATAGCCGCTCCTAAATATCACATTATGAGAAACAGCTCTCCAGGACTCTAACCAAGAAAGACTGTTTTTACTTCCTCAAGGAAAAGGTCTGGCTAACGCAATATTTTATTATGTCTGTAGAGACATTAATTTTATAGTATTCTCTTTTAAGGATCTTTCTCATAAAGAATTCAGAATTTCAAATTATTTTAACATCTCTAAAGTGGTCCTTGAATTTTTAGGTCACTGGATTCAGACTATGCTGTATAAAATTTTTAGTAGCTCTCCAAAACAGATACCCTTGGTCAGTAAGAGCTATTCAAAACTGAGGAGGAAAATCTGACTGCTAAAAGTAGGTGTCTGCTGCCAGCTTAACCCTCATATTTCAAAGACATACACACCACAATGAAAAAAAAGACAGGTGAAATGGCTTTAGATATTTATAGGTGTATGTATATCAGATACACCTGTTTTTAGGTACCTGAATTGCTTCCTACATAACAAAGACCTCATCCCACTAAATGTCCACGAAGGAGATGGTTATTCATGATCTATGTGTAACTGATTATGTGTAGGAGACTCAGGACTGAAGCCTTTCTGTGAAGGACTTGGTTTGCCCAGCAAAGATGCTCCCAGAAGGCTCGGGGTTCACCACTGTGAAATCACTTCTCTGCTACAATAAAGACACCGTAGGAGTAATAGCTCATGGCCATCAGCACTTCTTAACAGCAATGGCTACTGCAGATGGTTTGAACTAGCCCAAATGACCTTGCCCTAGCTAGTCTCAGAAATCCAATCCAAGTAAAGCCGTGCAGAACTGTATGGAAAGGGGCCTTCAGGAACATGCTGGCTGCAAACAGCTGGGGATAGTAACATCTTAAACTAACACAGCTGTCTGCAAATTGAACATCTGTCCACAGGCTAAGTATTCAGCTGCATAATAAATAGAACAAACTAGATTCACTTTGGATGACTTAAAAATATGATTCTTACAAGTAGATATCCTCTTAAATATTACAAATCCCCAAGTATTTCTTGCATTACAAATATGGCAACGATAATTTTCCTACTTTGCGTCACAATTCTCTGTCAACTTGAAGAGAAACAAAGGAGCTACAGAAGCTGTACAAAGCCACTTGCACAGGATGCTACTGGCTAGGGATTAACACCTTTACTTTCAGTAACTTTGTGGTAATGACACATACACACATCTATGAGTATATGCATATATCTTCAGACAAGTCCTCTTAAAACCGAGCAGACTGTTTGGGCTACAAATATGGAATAAGCAGTAAGGCAATTGAATGGATTGCTTGCTAAGACATGTTACTGAGACTGTCCTAATCACAGGATCACAGAACCAATTGGGTTGAAAAAGACCTCCAAGATCTTTGAGTCCAACCAATGACTGACCATATCAACCAGACCACAGCACTAAGTGCCACATTCCTTAAATGTCTGCAGGACAGTGACTCCACCTGGGCAGTCCACTCCAATCTCTAATCACCCTTTCTGTGATTAAATTCTTCCTAATGTACAAACTAAACCTCCCCTGATTTGACCTCCTCAGTACCCATTACAGAGGGAGAATCACTTCCCTAGCTCTGCTGGCCACTCTATGCCTGATACAGGCCAGGCTCTCATTGGCCTTCTTGGCCACCTGGGCACTGCTGGCTCATGTTCAGCCACTGGCAACCAGCACCCCTGAGTCCTTTTCCATGGCACAGCTTTCCAGCTACTCTGCCCCCAGCCTGTAGCACAGTCTGGAGCTGTTGTGACCAAAGTGCAGGACCTGGCATTGGCCTTGTTGAACCTCATGGCACTGGTCTTGGCGCATGGATCCAGCCTGTCCAGATCCCTCTGCAGAGGCTTCCTGCCCTCCAGCAGATCAACACTCCCACCCAACACTGACCCAGCTCCAACCTGACTCGGGCAAAAGCCTATGGCAACCTTAAACTGTATTAAGAGTTTGTAACATTACAACAGTTGAACAATTCTCAAATACACGGAGAAAAATTATCTATAAAATCAGGAGAATCCTTTGATTAATTCCACTGTTCCATGATTGTATTTCTAACACAAATATTCTGCTCCTGCCACACTGTATGACCTATATTTGAGATGAATACCAGGAATAAGGCAGATTTCATCACACAGTCCCAGAATAGTATTTACAAATAAGACATTTTGGCAGATGTTCATTAGAATGGTGATGAAGAGACAAAATTATTAAACATCCCATAATCAATCATGAATCATCAAGTAGTCTTCTTCATTGCTACACATACAAATCCCAGTGAAGAATGAAAATTGTGCAACAACAAATTCTCAATATACAATAGCCACATAGCAATGAAATTATGTTTACATCTGTATAATAATCAGTGATTTAGTCAAATAACAGAAATAGCATTATTTGCTGAATATTTTCAGGACGTCTTTGATCTGACAAATACATGCACCAGCATAGATAGATAGATAGATAGATAGATAGATAGATAGATAGATAGATATGTCTGCTTGAGATAAATTACTCCTTGTGGTACTGAAACTAAATTAATTAATAACATTTGCATGCCTTTGTCCCTGTCTGAGTACTTGTGAAATATTCTTAAGAAGGATTTCATAATACATAATGTCTAATTATTACTTGTTAACAGTAAAAGCACTTGTCAAAAGGATTTCTGTCTTCAGAGCAATCTGTACACATCAGGCCTCACTACATCAATGTGAAATAGCTGCTTAGAGCAGACTTGGACAAAACTCCCTCCTTGAAGACAGAGATGCATGCATTGGTGCTGCTGTGTAGAAACAGTCACTTCCCACAGCGAAGGTGCATCCTTGCCTCTCCACTGTGACCAGCCCCATGATGAGCCTCTTCACTTGTCTCCTGTGATGGCAGCAGGACCACAGCTAGAGAGCTTCTGTCCTTCAGGCCCTTACACACCACATGTAGGGTGGATAAAGAATCCTTGTCGATCCTGATGAAATTATGCCTCCCCTAGAAGACTGTAACTGCATCTGTGTGTGTGAACTGCAGGACTGCAGTCTTTCTTAGGAGAATGTTTAGCTCTGATGCAGAGCAAGTTCCACACATTTTGGCACGATGTCCCTGTTTCATGACCCTCATTGTCCCGCTGACTTGAGATGGGCAGAACTTTCTCTTGTGTCTTCATCTCCCTTTGCCCTACCACCACCCTGGTAGGGGTTTTTGTTTTTCTGGAAAAGATGCTCTCCAAGACTGCCCTTCAGAATAGGATCTGTGGTAAATTAGCTCATCTGAGTCAAGGAAGTTGCTGTCTTTCTTGCTATCTATACTTTTTCTAAGTATTTTTACCACCAGAAAACGTAATTTATTCCACAACAAATGTTAACCTCTGCCTAAGTTTGTTTTCCTCTTTTGCACTTGAGTATTATTGATTAACCACAAGAACGGAAGAATCTTTAAGTTCAGCCCAAATTGTCTGAAAGGTTTTCTTGATTTCCCAAGCATTAATTCCACAGTACTTGGTAGTGAGAAAAATATTTACAATCTGGGTGGTAGGAGACACCTGGGGGGAGTGAAACTGGTAATGAGAATAGAAGTTTGACTCAGCTGTAGGTAGGGTAAGATATTTGCCCAGAAAAAACAAAAGGTAAGCCATCAATAAAAACTGTAGTCTTGAGATTCATTCCACAAATGTGATAGTACAGTGTGGAAATAGCATCAGCAATTCCAACTGGCAGCATAACAGAAAAACAAACAGCAGGGTATTCAAAATTGATCTAGGAGAATAAATGTCATTTACAGGTAAGATATATTGAGTGAGATTTGTCCTGTGACTGCAGCTCTTTTATGCAGGAAAAAGGCTCATGTAGTGAGAAGAGTCTCTGGAAATTTCAGATGCAACTGAAGGAGGATTTCCTTTGGCAGCCACAAGGAAGGCTTTTAGCTGTCCCTCTAAAAGTCACTGCTGTCCCCAGGAATCAAATGGGCCACCCTCTGGAGATGGGGACTCAGAGGCAAACCAAACGCATTTCAGGGACCTTAAACAACACTGTCACCAGCACAGCACTGGCTCAGGCCTCTGGGCTTTGTAAATTCCACAAAAATCTGAAGACTGCCTCAGTGCTTGCAGCAGCCTGGAATAGAGAGAGGGCTGAAATGGGCTAAAACTGCCTTTACTTCTCCCTCCCACGTGAGTAGCAGTCCTGTGTTCTTTGGCAGGTGACACAGACTGTCACCCCTCACTGCCACAAAGATCCACATAGAGTATCCTTTAAATTTAAAGACAGGCATATTTTGAGAAAAGAAGCGAGACTAATAAAGCTAGAAGTTGTACCAGGAGAAATGCTCTGGTATCCCATGAGAATGTCATAGCACCCACCATGAATTTCCTTGCATTCCCACAAAAAGCCAAGCCAGAAGAAACTGCTCCCTTTGGGCCAGGTCCCAGCACACAGCTTCTTCCATGTACAGGGTGCTTCCACCATCACTGAGGTAGCATAGAGTCAGGGGCTTCAGAAAGAAAATGAAGAACAATTCATCCCCTACCTAAAAATCTCATATTTTAAGACAGTTCACATCAAGCCACTTCCCATGACCATAAAACAAAGCCTAAACAGAGCAAGGAGAAGGAGAACTAGAGGGATAGTCTTATCCTAATGAAAAAATTAGTAGGCACACCAACCCAAAAGGGCAAAAGGGATATTGTAAGCATTTCTTTGCTATGACAAACTGTCTTAGCAGTGAGAGCACCAGAGAAGAGGTTGTCAGTGGCTAAAAAGAAGAAATCCCCAAAGTGGCCACAACATTCAAGGAAGTGTTCAGGCCTGAGTCAGCTGTTAATTTGGTAGCTTCAAATGGGAGAAACCATTTATAGGATGCCCTGATTCTGAAAAAACCAAAATCTCACGTACTCCATCTGGCATTATGATGGGTCAGTGAATGTTAGATAGAACAGAGAGAAAGAAATGCAGCAAAAGCTTAAATGGTGGCCAGGAAAAGTCTTTAACTCCTTATGACCATCTTGTTTACTTTTGCCCCCTCCATCAGTTTTCAGTTCATCTAGATACTTTAGATTGGCTCATGGAATGATTCACTCATTGAGGTGAGTAAATACTTTCCACCAAAAAAGCAGAAGGTGACATAATGTTTATCCTAGCGGCCTTTGCAATCGTTCCCCGCGTGTTCCAGGGTCAAGGCAGAGAATCAGATGCCATGATGCACAGTTTTGTGGTGTTAATCTAATTTGAAACAAACATAAGTAGGGAAAACAGTTCTCCAAATTTCTCATTTCAAACAATTTAATTTAATGCTACTGGTGTGATCTCATCATTCCAAATCACTGGATTAGGTAAATAAAGTCCCCTAAAATAAAACTGCTGTGATCGTTTCTTGCATTCTGTTGGTTCGTGTCTAATTTATTTTATTCCTAATAAATTTGTAGAAAAGACTCCTGTAAGTATTTTCCAATAACTTCTAAATTTCTACAATTGCTGAGATAGTGTCTCAGACAAAGACTTATAGGGCTGAAATAAAAATAGTGAAGGCTTCGAGATGACATCATGTTTTATGAACACAAGACGTGACCACAAATAACCTACAATAACCTTTAAAATTAGTTTTTTCCTGACTTCATAAAACAATATTTTATTTGGCAGGCCCTTATTGGCAAGCACTTTGAACAGTTCTATTTGTTTTCTGTAACCAGGAAGACACAACCAGTGTTTTCACATAGGTTTCCTCAGTACTGTGGTTTTGCCATTTTTTGCCTCTTTATTACTGCCTGCTGCTGTTGAATATTTTTCTTTGGGATGTTTATTAAGAACAAGGATATGAATTTAAAAAAAACCCCAAACTTTCTTTGTAAAAGCACTGGTGAGTTTCTCCCACTGTAATATTACTGTATCAAAAACACAGAAATAGATCATGGTATCTAGAATGATCTGGTTGCTTTAAGTCTAAAGTTATGTAATAACATGCAGCTGGCTACATGTATATTATGAGAAACTGGAGGAAATCAGCCCATATGTCCTTTGATGCATTAACTAAGACCAAGATCTAGAAATCCACCATAGCTTGTAACACCATATGAAATGGAGGAAGGGGCTTAGCCAGTGACTGAACTAAATAAAAAAAAAAGCCTAAGCATTCCAGTTAAAGTAAATTAGAAATGACCATCATAGAGTGACAGAAATACTCCTGGTTTCTTGGGGGATTGTACCCAGGATTAGTTACTATTTCATTCCACCTTCCCCAGTGGTCCTGGTTATAAGAGCCACAACTTGAGAGATGTGTTTTCATAGTACCTCCTGCAGCTGAATGGGATTGCTCTCTGTGTTTGACACTGTGCTAGCCTTTGTTGTTTTGAGTTGTGCTGTTGTGGATAAAATGGGCCATTTTCCCACCACATCTGTAGGAGTAGTTATGCTGCTCCCAGTGTTTTAAATATATTAATTTGGGAGTTTGTGGAGTTTTCGTGGTTTGGGTTATTATATATATGTATATATATACATATACATACATATATACACATATACAGATATATAAAAATATAAATCTCTATAAGATTTTAATTCAATGTAGTTTTAACTAAGATAGAAATTTTGTCTGCAGTCACAAACTGCACTATTCAGCAAATCCCATCTTCCCTGCTGTCCTCATCTCACCACCAAAAAAAAAAAAAAAAAGGAAAAGAAAAGAAGAGAGTTTATCTGTTTGAGCAGGGGCTATGCAATTAAGATGAGCTTTTCAGCTTCTGTGCAGTTTGGAGCTCCTAGAAATCCCTCTTTCTTCTGAACGGTGTGAAGCTTGAGGGAATAAGGTAGGTTCCAATAATTAAACTTGCTCTATTGACCTAACCAAAATTAACTGGCCATGCAACAATGTAGCTGTCCATGTAAAAACAGGAAGTCAGATTTCCCCAAGTAACCCTTATTCACCATGAGAAAAACAGCTGGTGCTCTCCCTTTACATGCAAGTGTGTGGGGCATGGATAAAAGATGTATACTTCTGATATCCTCCCTTTTAAAAGGCTGTGGTTTTTTTTCCAGTGGAAGTTTTCCAGCACTCAGTTCCTGAGAGGTAGGGCCCCAAGATAGTCTGGTCAAAATAGTTAAAATCATATCTTTGTAAGGAGAAGTCTGTGAAATCGAACAAAGAAGCCACATTAGTATAACATGAATAATCCTCCTTGACCTCCAAAGAGAAAAATAATAAAGGATTTATTATGCTTTTTTTTCCTCCCTAAGAAAGAGTAATAAGAAAAATCCTCCTTACAACAACAATAACCACTGTTTCAGAATCAGAGCCTTTGTGTCACTGTTTTTCAGTAGTTATGCTACATTTCTCCCAGTGCACTGCTGGGATTTTTTACTTTTTATTTTGCTACGCATGCTCGCACATCTGCTCCACATGTGTGATCAGCGACTGGATTTTCTGAGCTGAACGTCCTGTTAAATGGACAGAGTGGGCAGATCATTCCTTAGAGAGCAGAGAATCTGCCTCTGGTGGATTGCTGCCAAATGCAATGGTGTAATAAAGAAAAGAAAGCTGCTCGTTCGGATTGCTCTGAAATGAACTGTGTCCTCTCCTAAAATTCCATCTGGTTGAGATCCCTGGAGGCACAGTCCAACACACCTAGGTCTGGCAGTCTGTACATTTGATGGCTGCAAACGTCTCTGCGTAGGTTGACTGGGGGAAGGCAGGATCATTAAGAATTAGAAGAGGTGAAACCATTGTGCTCCCATTGCCTTTCACCCACCCAGACAAAATTACAGATGAGGGCTGTGAATGTACCTTCCGTTGCTGACACTGACAAATAATCTTTAAAATAGGTGTTGTAGGCTTTGCCTTCCTTTATATTATCTAAAAACATTGTTTTCAGCTGGTGGAAACCAGCAGCAGTCTGGACTCATCGTCCCTCTTCATGTTTGGCCCTCACTGCATTAATCAAGAGCTTCATAGTAAACTGCACGAAGGAGATTGAGGTGAGCATTTTGGTATGTGTGCAAGGAAATCCAGCTTTCAGAAACCAAATCACACACAGGACTGATAACAGATGTACAAAGTAAGAGAAGAAATTAACAGATGCTTCCCAGTTTGGGCCATAATCGCCGATGAAACCCAACTCAAATGGTTCACAGGTCACATTAGAGTCTGCTGCAGATTAATTTGGCTCTTTGCTGATGCTGGCAAAATTAAGATTGCAACTGCAAAGTGCTGTAGTATCCCTGAATACAAGCTGATTTTCTGAAGTAATACCAGTGCTATGAAAAGGATTCCTCTGTGAGTTTAGTACTTAGTTCTGCACCAGGCAATAGTATCACATTGGTTTAATCCATGTCTGTAATAGATGTCCTGTAGAACACGACAGTTCTATACTCAACAAAACAAATATTTCATTTTAATTTTCTTCTCAGTCTACATGTATCCTTGTGAAATAGACAGGGCCTGGGAACAGGCCTGGGCATTGAATTATGATCATCTATGGTGTTAAAGAGTTAGCTGTCCCTAGTAGCCTCAAGGCTGCTGCCAGCTACCCTTCAAACCACTCCCAGGCACAAATCAGAAGCAGGGGATTTCCAGAACCATTCCCATAAGACAATTTGTAAGCAGACACATGGTTGTGAAGGATAAGAGTGTTTACTAGAGCAGAGCTGGCTGCCCTGTACTCATTGGCCTCAGTTCCTGGGAACACTCTGGGAATGTCTCAGCTGCCCATCTATAGGCCTTGACAGCTCTCACCAGTGAGACATTATTTTAAGGAGAGGCAGAGTCTACCACTTTTTGAGACAGGGCTGTGGGGTTCGGTGGTGGGGGTTTTTTGTTTTGTTTTGGTTTTTTTGTTTGTTTGTTTGTTTTTTGGGTTTTTTTTGGGGTCGTTTGTTTGTTTGCTTTTGTCTGGTGGGGTTTTTTTGTTTTTGTTTTTGGGTTTTTTTTTTGTGTCAGAGAAAATTTTCTTTGTAAAAAAAGCACAAATCATAAAGTTCTGAAATTATTTTCAAGGCTCCCCTCTGCAGTTACCACTAGACAGGGTTTTGTTTCTGTGATTGTCCTGGAAGCTATTGGGCAACGGAGTCCCTGCAGTAGTGTCAGTGATGGGGTAGATCTCACAGCCTCTAGCTAATGTAATCACACTGCCACACTGAATACACCCTAAAAATCTTTTGGTTAGTTTTTCCTTTACCAGAGGTGTTTTAAAATAACTAGCTGCCAGTTACATTGTGAATTCCCATTGTCCTTGTTTATCCATCTGCTTGTAATTGCGCTGGTTTTGGTTCAAGATGATTTTTAACTAATTTGAAATCATTAACTTGATTATTGCTTACCACCCAGAAAGAAATGGCCAAAATCCAGGATTCCGCCTTTGCAAGACTTTTCAAGAACTTGGATTGAGCTCAAATACAAATGAATTATTATTTTTCAAATTTCTTTTGAGTCAGATATTATAAAAAATTTCATTAGAAAGAATTACAGAGGCGGAGTACCTTAAAGAAGTTTCTCCTTTGGCTTAAGCTGTTATTTTAACTATAAAACTGAGAAAAACTTCACTTCCACTAAGACTGTGCTGGCTCACCAGGTCTCAGCCCAGGTGTTCCAGGGAAAATCCCATGTTTAACTGGTACTTTCTGGGCTTCTGTGCAAGAACCTGGAACCTGGAAGGAATTCCTGACCCAACCAGCTTCCAGTCCAATGGATTCTTTGTCTGAGCCAAACACTTTCAGGCTCTTCGCCCCCAGGCACTGGGGACAAAAAGCAGAACCAAGGGCCAGGACTTGAAGGGTTTCCAGCCCTTCAAAGAAAGTGGGGAGTAAGCTCTGATGCACAAACCTGTGAAGCCAGTGACTTTTCCACCCTGACTTTCTGCTTCTCGGATTTTGAGAAATGCAAGGCCTTTGATGTTTAGTGGTCTAGAGTTGAAGAACCAGCTTTAGTATTCAAGTAATTCTTCAATTAGTAGTCTGTGACAGATCATTCCATTAGACTATTTCTGATATAAGTTAGTGAATAGATATAAGGTAAAAAAAAAAAAAAAAGAAGTGAGAGAAGCTTTTATTAACTAATCACTAGTATTAATTAGTGGTGTGTGAAAAAGCTGAACTCCTAAAACCAGATGAAGATTGTCCAGTTTGGCAGTGGGAGATAGCTGGGGAGGGGGCTTAAATGTTTTCATCCAGACCTCAGATTAGATATAAAATATGGCAGAATGCATCTAAGGAAATCATGCTTGCAAAATAACACTATTTAAGTAACATAAAGAGCTCTCCAATTGTTTCTAATGCAGATCCTCTCTTGATCAATTATTATGTACAAAAAGTGGACTTAGCTAGTTGAAATGGGACAAGACCATTAAGACAAATACTGAGAAAAGCTATTCACTCATTGGATTATGGTGACAGCATAGTAACTACCAAAGAGGTGAATGAGCTAGGTTACAGAGCTCACCATTTGAAATTAACACATTCTGAAGTTTCTGTAAGTTCACTTAGAGGTTTTCCATATTTTTTTGGTTTTTTTCCCCTGCCTTTTTGTGTCCCCCTTTGTGTTCAGCCTTCTCCTCTGTTCCCCTGAAGGTAAAATCCCAAGGAATACATTTTCCTTGTAGTGGCCACAGCACTGCATGTGGCTCCTGCCGCAGGAGGCTGGGGTCACACCACCTGTGCTAACAGGGGTCTGCAGGACCTCCTGCTGACCAAACCTGCTGGGGAAGGCAGGGACAAAGGATCATCTGGAAGTGCACATGAGAAATACAGAGTTAGTTTAAAAAGAAAGGATTCCTTTAAAACTTTATCAGCTGAGGCTCTTTGTCTTAAGTGGCTTTTCCTCATTGTAAGACAGTAGAACTGAAAATCAAAGTTTGTCTGCACAAGAACATTGAATTTGAGGCTAATCATCCCACCCACCTTATGAACTGCTCTTCTACCCTTTAAAGACCTGGAAAGTGTTCCCACTGGCTTTGGTGGGGTTTTGGATTTAGTCCCCCATATAGGTACAGTTGAAAGCCCTAATCAAGCAAATAAAGCTTCATGAAGTTAAACTGTCCTACTGTGGAGTTCTGCTAAAATGTATTTAATATTAATTGAAATCTTTGTCATTTTATAGGGTTATATAAATGAATAGAAAGCAATATAGAGGAAGACATAGTGTTGTGTAGGATAAATAGACTATTTTAGCATTTATGGGAGTACAAAGGTAGAGCTCTTCAGAGCCATGCAGCTGTCTGCTACTGTACCTGGCATACGGCTTCTAGATCTTATAAAACTTTAAAAAAGACTCCATAATACAGCAGTTCCATACCACACCACACATCTCTTCATTTTGCAAACACTATCACAGTGTTAGGGAGTAGTGAGACAAAAAAAACCCCTACTACTGGGGAGAAATGTTTGCCAACTTTGTCTCCTCAGTGCTCAGTACTGTTTTTAAATGCCTCAGCAAGTTGTTCTTAGGTGAAAGATAACAGTCTGCCAAATCTTGAGAGTAAACATTTTGTGTCCACCCACAATGCATTCAAATAAGAAACTGGAGATTATTCAGTGTAACTCAGGTTTAACCATCTCATTTTCAACATAGTTCACTTTTCATGGCCTTTCAGATCTGTCTCTTCATGTTTGTTCTCAGCTTCCTGAAGCTTCCTGCCTGCTCTTTCATGTTTGACATCTGGCTTAATCACACTTAGGTTATCATTATATTTGTGAACACGTCTGATGAAGGTGTGTCTTTTATTACTTTCCTGCAGTCTGGTTTTAAACATTAACATCTTAAATATTGACAGGTTCTGTTCTTGTTTCCCAAACTGCATATTATTTATATGTGTTTCTCCTAGGCCTATGGACATTAAAATGCATACAAATATATATATATATGCATATTTGCATCCAAAACTTTTAATATATAGATTATAGATTTTATTTATAGATAGATATAAGTGCATATGATATGTATGTAATATAGGAAATGCTTGAGCATATATTCTTTTCATGAAGATTTGGCTCTAGAATGGAATATTTCTGAATTATAACAGCAGCTGTTGATCTCTCTGTAAACTTACTTAACATCAGAACAGACTTCTGTTGACACAGAGCAGCACAGAATTTCAGAGCACCATGTACTTGAGGGCCCTTTCCGAGTGCAGTTGCTAAGTTAGTGGCTGTACCAGGAGGAAGAAGATAGTATAAAAATGAGAAGAAAAGCTTTGTCTCTGATATTATAGAGCAGGAGAGGAAAAAATGAAAGGGTGCAGTAGTATTGTTCTAGGAAACAGAAGAGGGATATAAGAGATTTCTGGTCTCCTGTGGAAACTGGAGTCAATGAGATTTTTCAGTTCAAAGAAAACCAAGAAAAAGTGATCCAAAGACGGAAAGAAGCCTTCCACTGGAACAGTACAGGGGAATCTCATGATAATATGGGGCTGGAGATGTTGGATTTGAGGCTGACAATAGTTGCCTATGAAGGGAAGCAAAACTTTGCAGCTGGTGTAGCAGAAGGGAATTTGGCCAGCAGGACCATGCGGCTGAGGCTGAGATACAGTCTGAGTCTGACCTTGGCCTTTCTGAGAAGGGTGTGCAGTGGTAAGTGCTGGCAGTGGGCTCCCACTTCTGTCCCCCCCTGCAGCTGTTTTGGTTTCTACCCCTGAACTGCTCACAGATAGAAAGGATAGAAATCTCTACAGTGTGGCAAGACAACCAAAACAACACACAAGCCTTTATCTTAAGAATTTCACTGTCCTTATAGTAACTTGCTTGGAGATTACCACAGGTTGTACATGTGACTTAAATCCTATTCTACTTTAGAAGATAAGAGTGCAATGCTTTTTCTGGTGACTACTAAGTTTCTTGGTCTCTATTCCTCAGGAGAAATCTGATAAATTTTGACAATTTGTCAAAACTTATATTTTTGTTATCTTTTAGGACCTGAGGAATTGGCCAACATTTGAGGAGTTTGGGCTGTTGCAAAGATGAGAAACTGGTTCAGAAAACAATACCTCTCTCAAACAATTTGTATATTTATAAGGAATGGATTGAATACAGTTATTCACTGTATCAATGTCCTTCTAAGTTACCTCCCCACAAGGACTCTCTTGAGACTTTTCAGGATTCTGCAACGAGCTGTTTGTTGGTATCTGCTCCTTTTACTTCTATACCATGAAAAGGAATATATTGAAGAGTAAGAGAAGTAACAGAAGCCAGGCTAACAGAAGAATCAAGTTAACACAGTCATGCCAGGCCTGTGCAGGTGAGATAGTAAGATTTACAGAAGGCAGTGCTTGTAAGTGCAAGCCCAGAACAATGCACAGTGAGCTGCTTTTTTGGAGAGAATAATGTTTGCAATCTTCAGAGGCAACACCTTGTAAAGTATGGCTGGACCACTAGGTTACTGTGGGGGATATCTAGGCATGTCTTTTTCCTGCTTTCATTTATTTTTCTCATTTATGCAACTATTACATTAAATTATACCCTTTTTGGCCTTTCACACAGGCAGCTGAGATTCCTCAGTTGCTTTCAATCTGTCCTTGTATTAGCGTGGAGACCAGTGGCACTGCATGAACAATTTGTTCACTTGATTCCAGGTGGTCAGAACTGCCAGCTTCAGGGGAGCTTTGCTGGACTGTCCATGACTGAAAGTACAAGGAAGAGTTGCAATTTCAACAGCTGTTTTCTCTTTCTTTGAGTAGCATACTGAAAGAGATAGTTAAACCACATGCTTACTTTACAGTTCTATCTGGAGTAAGCTCCTGATCTTCAATGTGGACACTATGGATTTTAGTTGGAGTACCTGCAAACCAAAATTATACATATTAGTTTCTTATGCAACACCTAGATAAATCCTTTAAAACAGCTGGATTGTCACAGTCTTCCATAGAAACAGCCAATGAGCTATTATGGAGAGGGGTCACATTTTAAGTAAAGGTGAGGACAGAGGTAGCAGCAATTCTTGATGATGTGCTGCTGTCAAGAGGAGTAATTTCACTATCTTGCTGTCTAGGCTATGGGTAAATCAAGACTTAGAAACTGTCTCTCAGCAAAATAGGAACAGCTCTCCCTGGCTATTACACATTGCTTGCTGTCACCTCTAATGAATGGGGTCATCTTCCCATGGGGGATCTTCCCATGCAAAATGTTACATATAAGCCAATGAAAAATAATTTTTATTGTGTACTTAGGCTAATGATAACAGTAACTAGTGGAAAACTTCAATCTCTGTCTCAAGTAGATCAGAATAATTGGAAAGAGCTGACTGGGTAAAATATGTGAAATCTGAAAAAAGTCTGTCTGAAAAGTGTGATGTGCTCACAGATAGAGAGAGGGACTCTGTCATTTATTAGCACTTGTATTTAATTTAATAAGAAAGATCAAGAATACAGCGAGCTGATACAGCCAGAATATTATCTAAGTATATTGCACTGATAACAGTCAGCACTTAAGTTGGATAAAGTATGTGAAAAGATCTGGTATGTACAGGATATTCAAACATCTTACATGCAAGTGGTCTTTAGACAACTTTGACTTTTGCTTTTCATTGAGCAAAGGAGTCCAATCAATTTGGAGCTATGAATCTTCTCTGAGCTGGGGTGAGGCACTTACTAACTACACCTCTAGCACTAGTGCCTAAAATAAGTGGATGCAGAAAACAGTGCAAAAGAATGAAGAGATTGATGACAACTGAGAATAACACTGACTGGGCCTGGCTTAAACACTGGACCTATAAATTAACTGGTGTGCAGGTGCACTTCTGGACGTGCCTTTGTGCATGTGCACGTGCTTTCAGTGTCTGCCAGATCACAGGGAGCTATTGCAGCTCCCTCAAACCCTGCTTGGCCCTGGCAGTGGTTGAGGAGCTGGTAATTGTTTCCCCAAACTACAAACCAGCTGCAGCCCCCTTGGCTCCAGATTGTCATTCAAAAAACTGCTCTGGACCCACCTGGGAAGAGCCCACATCTCCTGCACACAGTATCCTAAAGAAAGAGGGCAAGTGAGAACCAGAGCATAAGTACTTTGGTATGGAACAGATATTTACCTTCAGTTTTTGCTGATTCTGTCCTTAGCCATTAATATGTGATTGCACGACATTATTTTTAAGGTAATGAATTATCACAAATGTAATTTTTAAAAAAATTGTGTAGGATTTGCTGAACAATATACTTCCTTCTTGTAAACTTTAAGTTTTAATACCGTTTAAGTTTGATGGAGGTACTCATGAGCCTGGGACTGACTGACCACACCAGAGGGCAGAGATTTTAGGCCGTCTTTCCTTAGCTGGAAATCCGCAACCTGAACCTTGG
The DNA here is from genome assembly GCA_013396995.1 of Dicaeum eximium. Lineage (NCBI taxonomy): Eukaryota > Metazoa > Chordata > Aves > Passeriformes > Dicaeidae > Dicaeum > Dicaeum eximium. The sequence continues at coordinate 1,398,100 of VWZP01010350.1, read as the reverse complement.
TACGTGCCAGGAGGCCGCGCCTTCCCCCGCACACGCACACCCACCTCATAACAACACAAAGTACTTCGCCTTCGCTAAACCCATCGACCTTTATCCCATACAGCGCCAAAATCCCAGCTAAGGGGGCTCAGCTGCCGAGGGCTCCGGTGGGTGCAGAGCTGAGTTTTACCCGCGGCAGCCCCGGGAGCGCCGCCGCTCCGCCCGCTCCCATTCCTGGTGTTCGACTCCTCCTGCAGGGCGAGACCTCCGCTCCCGCCTGCTCGGCCGGGCTCGGCCCCGAGCCCCGATCACTCCCTGAGCCCCGCATCACCCCTGAGCCCCGCATCACCCCTGAGCCCTGCATCACCTCTGAGCCCTGCATCACCCCCTGAGCCCTGCATCACCCCCTCTGAGCCCCGCATCACCCCTGA